>LR812521.1:7757648-7797053 GCA_903798195.1 Danio kyathit
TTGCATGCGCACACTTCATCATCAAATTATATAAGATGCTATCTGTTACAATATTCTATAGTACAGGATAGCATACACTCAATTTTTTTTTTTTTTTTTTTTTTTTTTGCTCGTTCAAACTACTTATTTGAAATGAGCTGAAACAACACAATTCTTGAGATTCCATTGGGACAACTTAATTTTTTTATGTTTAATCCACATAAATTTGTTAAAAAGGTATTTGTGTTGGGACAACATGAATGAATTGTGTGGAACCCTGCATTTTTACAGTGTATAGTGTAGTATTTTAAGGAAGATTTGAATGATATGTTTGCCCAAAGCCCAGGGCTTAATTTGTGCCGGAACATGCCGGATCCGGTACCTCTGAAATCTGATCCGGCACCTCATTTTACTGATCCCCCCTCCTCAACCGCCCTCCTCCCCCGTCCGCTGATCACTTTCCTCCGCGACTCCCCAACCCTCTTCACGTTCGTCCGCGACACACCCGCCCCGCTCACTTTCATCCGCGACACCCTTCCGCCATCCACCCCCACACCCCCCTCCACTTTCATGAGCGACACCTCTCCATCCTTGAGTAACATGCCGGATCCATTACCCCGATCTGTTCCGGGACCTCGCAATTCACAAATTAAGCACTGGCAAAGCCCATTATTAACACTGAAATGTTGCCTCTTTTAAATATCATCTATTCACATCTAATGCCTAGTTCACACTACAGGATTTTGAGCCAGATTTGGAAGTTAACGAGCTCGCCGACCGATCGGGCTGTGATCGGGGAAAAATCTGCGGGTGCACGGCGCTCGGCAGTCTTTATGTGTGAACTATTGAACAACGCATCAAAGAGGCTCGCTGAAGCGAATTCTGACCTTTCTCACATCATATTTACATTCAAAGCTTAGATATTAAAATTAAGCTTTGAATGTCTGTCATCGTATTTTATGACAGCATTACCCTAAAAATATCATCTATTTTGGTAATACAGCCTATAAATATGTAGTTAAGATACCAGAACATGCAAAGGTCTGAGCCTCGCTTTCATTTTCACTTTCAAACAGGAGCTATTTCGCGGCACAGAATATGCTGTTTTGAAATATATATCTGAAGTAAATTTATGTTTTTGCTATCAGAATGTTTTGTTTATTTTAGCAGGAAGTTGCGAGGTAAAGAAATACACGCATATATAAAGTCACAGTGAAAAGTAGCAGACATGCATGCAGTCGTTTTGACCAATATGGTAATTAAAGGTAGAAATGCTCAGTTATTTGCTGTTTTGTAATTTAAAAAAAAATAACAGTGTTAGAAAGAAATACACAGATATTTAGGAAACGTCAGAGTGATATAGATATGTTAGTTTTATTTCAAAGAGTTATAAAATTACAAAAATTAAAAACTCTCTGTGTATCTTTCCACTTGAACTTTGCAGATGAGTGATTGATCCGCTGATGCATCAGCTGACTGATGATGTTTTTAAATGCTCCCTTGAAAGCTTGAAACGCTGTCAGTGATGTCATCAAGCAGCCAATAGTGTTCAGCTTTTTCTGACGACTCCTCCCTCAATATTTCATTGGCTGTGGTTTGGTAGCTTGACTGAGCTGTTGGCGAATGGGTTGTTGTCAGATCATGTAGTGTGTGACCCCCCTCTTGAGGATCATTTACGTAGTGTCGTGTAGTGTGAACACCACAGTGATTAAAAGACACAAAATCAAGTCATGTAGCGTGAACTGCATAGCGATCTGCCGATGCTTAAAATCCTGTAGTGTGAACTTGGCATAAGACGTCATATTTAAAGGTGCAGTAGGCCACTCCGAAACATTCATGTTTTTGTCTGCTCTGCATAGTTAAGTACATCTCATTTTGAAAATGAATATTTTTATCTATTTCTGAGTAAATATAGGTCATATATTTTAGTGCATTTGAAGAAAACAGATTTATTAGTCAGATATATTTATTGAAACTATATTTTCGTGCATATATAAATTGTATATATTCTTTAGTTTCTCTTGATTTTTGCTCTTTGTTAAATTTTTATTTCATATTTTCCCCCAATATATAAATTTGGGCTACTCATTTTTGGACTGTTATAGTAAATTATTTTGTTAGATTAGCTCCAGATTTGGCTTCAGCACTGACTACTTTGATATTGTAAAGCCTCCTATAGAAAACCTTCATTTAAATGAGAGATTTGTGAGTGGTGAACTCATATCTGCTGAGCACTGAATATTAAAGTAATTATTCCCAATTTAATTTAATTTTAATGGTTAAAACATCTTGAAATGACTTGAGTATTTTGAGGTCAAACTTGATTCTTACAGTCTTTAAAAATGACATCAAACAAGCTCTAAATACTCTTTGTGAAGCTGAATGACATTATAGCGTCTGCCTTTAGTAGATTAGAGAATATATTTAATAAAGAATTGAGAGACAAAGAAAAATGCAAGACTCTGAGATTTAATTACGTAACATTTCAGAGAGTTTATTTCTGAACCGGTGATTATTTTACATGTATAAAACATTTGATTAATTACAAAAACAAAAGCAATCAGATCTGCTTTAGTAGCGCAGAAACAGTCTTGATTAGTTTTTAGAAGCAAAAGCTCTGATCTTTAGTGCCCTCCACAGATTCTCAACTGGGTTTAGATCAGGACTCTGGCTGGGCCACTCCAAGACATTCATGTTTTTGTCTGCTCAGCATAGTTGAGTACACCACCTTTTGAAAATGAATATTTTTATCCATTTCTGAGTAAATATAGGTCATATATTTTAGTGCATTTGAAGAAAACAGATTTATTAGTCAGATATATTTATTAAAACTATATTTTAGTGACTGAATATCCTTAGAAATAGAAAGATAATACATTTAAATTAATGCAAAAAATATTGCAAAAACTTTTTTACAAACAACAAAAATTGTATATATTCTTTAGTTTCTCTTGATTTTTCCTCTTTGTTAAATTTTTATTTCATATTTTCCCCCAATATATAAATTTGGGCTACTCATTTTTGGACTGTTATAGTAAATTATTTTGTAAGATTAGCTCCAGATTTGGCTTCAGCACTGACTACTTTGATATTGTAAAGCCTCCTATAGAAAACCTTCATTTAAATGAGAGATTTGTGAGTGGTGAACTCATATCTGCTGAGCACTGAATATTAAAGTAATTATTCCCAATTTAATTTAATTTTAATGGTTAAAACATCTTGAAATGACTTGAGTATTTTGAGGTCAAACTTGATTCTTACAGTCTTTAAAAATGACATCAAACAAGCTCTAAATACTCTTTGTGAAGCTGAATGACAGTATAGCGTCTGCCTTTAGTAGATTAGAGAATATATTTAATAAAGAATTGAGAGACAAAGAAAAATGCAAGACTCTGAGATTTAATTACGTAACATTTCAGAGAGTTTATTTCTGAACCGGTGATTATTTTACATGTATAAAACATTTGGTTAATTACAAAAACAAAAGCAATCAGTTTGATCTGCTGTAGTAGCGCAAAAACAGTCTTGATTAGTTTTTAGAAGCAAAAGCTCTGGTCTCTTTCAGAAACGGCGGCTGGATTTTTATCTCCAGCTCTTTCATCACAGATGTGCATTTTTGTAAGGGATGTCGGCCGTGTTTTGTGTACGAGGCCGTGCTTTATCTGGAGTATGTGTAAATATTTAATGGCGGATGGACTGTGAGAGCTGCAGATTTGGGCTCTGATTTATGCCAGTGTTTATGATCTGAGCTGAATAACAGTCTGAAAAAATAGGCAGTGTTCATAAAAGCATCATCAGATATCATTTCATGCTCTCTGACTATACAACACATAGATTTATTTTCTGTTTGCCATCATCATCATCATCATCATCATATTTTGCTTGAAACATTTTTGAATGATTAGAAATGAATCATATCTTTGGTGTAAATCATATATACACTGGTTTTGTCTCATTTATAGTCCAAATATCTTAAAATACAAAAATCGAGAAGCATTTTCTAGACTTATGTCCAAATTAAGTGAGTTTTCTTTATTAAAACAAGCACAAATAACCTGCCGATGAGTAAAATCAACTTAAATAAATACTTTTAGGTAACACTTTAGATTAATTAACAATTCAAACCATTAACTACTGATTTATTATTAAGATATGAACTGTTTATTAGCTCTTATAAAGTATGATCTTATTCTACATCAGTCCTGGAGGGCCGGTGTCCTGCACAGTTTAGCTCCAACTCTAATCAAACACACCTGCTTATAGATTTCTAGTGATCTTGAAGACATTGATTAGCAAGTTCAGGTGTGCTTGATTAGTGTTAGAGCTAAAGTCTGCAGGACACTGGTCCTCCAGGACGGAGTTTGCCCACCCCTGGTGTAACCTCTGTTGGTCAGTTTATTTATTGTCATGTTCACATTTAGTTTTATGCTCAAGCCAAGTCTAGTTTTGTTAAAGGAACACTAATGCTGTGTTCACACCAGACGCGGAAGAAGCGTCAATCGTGAGTGATTTACATGTTAATGCAAAGGCGCGAATAGACATCCTGCGGTGCGATACGTGCGAATGACGTGGGGCGAATTGAGCGTTTTGCGCGTTTGACACGCGAATCGCTTGAGTTCAAAAATCTGAACTTCAGCGGACCTTCAGGCCGCGTTAACCAATCAGAAGCTTGCTCTTGTGGGGGCGTGATTATGACGTAGCACCTGTTGTTGGTGTCCCGAGGGAAATCCTCCACCAACAACAGTTCATCAAACTGGGCTTGGCTCAGTCAGAAGCACCGCTGAAAGCCTCCGTCATCCAGGTTAAGTTTCTGGAGGAGTTTATGAGCTCACAGAGCTGGGTGCACCTCTGAAAGGATCTAGTGGACTCAGACACTGCTCCAAACGAATCAACGTGGTTTTTCAGCCTTCATAAAGCACATAAACACAGTTATTTTCTCAATAAAGCCATTTAGCAATGAAGCTAGAGTCACCAGTCAGACAGAAATCCTGCCCATCACGCGAATCCGCGTCTGTTCTGAAGTGAATTTGACGCGCGAATGAAGCTGATTTTGACGGGTGAATGAAGCAAGTAAACTCAAATTTTCACACGGTTATTTACGCGCGAACAGCGCGATTTATCAGCGCTTTCTGCGTCTGGTGTGAATACAGCATTAGGCTAATTTAATGAGTTAAACTGTTGACTTGAACCATTTTTAAACCATTTTGTCGATTTCTTGTTCTGGCAGGATCACTGTTAGCTTAGCTTAGCATAATGAATTGAATCGGATTAGTCTGTTAGCATTTTGCTAAAAAAAAAAAAGTTTGATGAATTTCCTATTTAAAGCTTGAGTCTTCTCTAGTTATATTGTGCAATAAAACCGACAGAAAATGACAAATGACTAATTTCTAGGCCGATATTAGCAAGTTATTTTGTTTGTTTTGCTCATTGTTCTCTACGCTCGCCTTCTGTTGAAAGTTTAAGTTAATGGTTTGATAATTGTGTGAACTGTACATTAAAATAAAGTGTGACCCAAGATTATTTCACTCATCCTACTGGCATAACATTCAGCCCACTTTCAGGAAAAACTCGCTTCATTTTGACCCATTATTTCTGAAAACAAATACAATATTTATTGCTCGTCCAGAAAATGCTTCTTGATTTAAGAACTTGGGGATATTTAGGTTATAAACGGGACTAGAATTTTAAGAAAAGCATTGTTTTTTTGCAGTGTACACTGTAATGAATATCTGTTAATGAACAGTTTCCATATTTCGTGTGTTTTTTGTTTATTTGTGGTTGTGAATTGCATTATGGGATGTCGATCTCTGCTCTGTCGACTTTTGATGTTGAAAATTCAACTCTACAGTTTAACAAAGTGACTTTTATTGACATTTTAGTGGTTTGAAATAATAATATGACGTATAAGAAATAATATAGAGAGAAATAAGTGTGTGAAATAACAGAAAATGTGCTGCAGTTTATTACAAGGTGTTTATAGCATATTATACAACACCAACACAGACAATATAGCACTGCACACTATTAAAAATGTTCATAAAAGTCACTTTTGTCAACTTTTTAAGATTAAAAGTTCCCATAATTCAATTCAAAAGCATAAATAAATGGGGGAAAATAAAAACATGAATCGCAAAATATGTAAAACTGCTCATTTACCAATATTTGTTTACAGTGTAGTGATGCTTATGTGTTGTTGTTTTCACTTTTTGCTGTTCTCCCAGCCGACCTCAGCATACACGCGGTTCATCTGCCAGTACAGAATCCCCATCAGCTTCGACCAGGAGCTCTGCACTTCTGCTGGACTGAAGCATTGTGGGAAAGCCTCCACCAGCACCTCCAGGATCACTCCGGCCAGAATCTGCACAGTGAGGAAATAATACAAAATGAAGAAATGAACTTTTATTGTATAGCTCTGATGCGGTTTTACAGCCTACCACAATACTAAAATAAAAACGAGGCCCTTGTATATTTAACACTCGACTCATGTGACAATTCAGTGTGATCAAGCAAGTAAAACAAGTTATTAGCGACCTATTACACCCCTTTTCACAAGATGTAAAATGCATCTCTGATGTGCCTAGAGTGTGTGTGTGAAGTTTCAGCTCAAAATGCCACACAGATAATGTTTTCTAACTCTCTGAAACTGACTGTTTTAATTGTGGCGTTTTGGTGATTGTCGCTTTAAATGCAAATGAGATTGTGCTCTTTCCAATAGAGGGCGGAGCTACAGATGCCTGTGTGTCAGCATAGTGGCAGATTCTGTGTGGTTGCTTCTATGGAGTGACTCATAAGCGGTTGCTAAGGTTTTCTGAGGGGTTGTGAGACTGTTGCTGAGTGGTTGTCATGTTGCTAGGTTGCTCAGAGTGGCTTGCAAGCTGTTACTAAGGTTTTCTGAGGGGTTGTGAAACTGTTGGTGGTTGTCATGGTGTTGTGTTGTTGCTAGGTTGCTCAGAGTTGGTTCTAAACTGATGAAAAGTTTTTCTGAGGGGTTGTGAGATTGTTGCTATGTGGTTGCAATGGTGTTGTGTTGTTGCTAAGTTGCTCAGAGTGGCCGGTAAGCTGTTGCAAAGGTTTTCAAAAGGGTTGTGAAACTATTGCTATGTGGTTGTCATGGTGTTTTGTTGTTGCTAGGGTGCTCAGAGTGGCTTCTAAATTGTTGCTGAGGTTTTCAGAAGGGTTGTGAGACTGTTGCTATGTCGTTGTTATGGTGTTGTGTTGTTGCTAGGGTGCTCAGAGTGGCTCTTATATTGTTGATAAGGTTTTTGATGGGTTCTGTGACTGTTGCTATGTGGTTGCCATGGTGTTGTGTTACTAGGTTGCTCGGAGTAGCTCCTAAACTGTTGCTGAAGTTTTCTGTGGGATTCTGTGACTGTTGCTAAGTGGTTGCCATGGTGTTGTGTTGTTGCTAGGTTGCTCAGAGTGGCCTGTAAGCTGATGCAAAGATTTTCAAAGGGGTTGTGAAACTGTTGCTATGTGGTTGTCATGGTGTTATGTTGTTGCTTGGGTGCTCAAAGTGGCTTCTAAATTGTTGCTGAGGTTTTCAGAGGGGTTGTGAAACTGTTGCTATGTGGTTGTCATTGTGTTGTGTTGTTGCTAGGTTGCTCAGAGTGGCTCCTATACAGTTGATAAGGTTTTTAAGAGGTTCTGTGGCTGTTGCTATGTGGTTGCCATGGTGTTGTGTTACTAGGTTGCTCAGAGTGGCTCGTAAGCTGTTGATAAGGTTTTCTGAGGGGTTGTGAGACTATTTCTAAGTGGTTGTCATAGTGTTGTGTTGTTGGTAGGGTGTTCAGAGTGGCTCTTATATTGTTGATAAGGTTTTTGATGGGTTCTGTGACTGTTGCTATGTGGTTGCCATGGTGTTGTGTTGTTGCTAGGTTGCTCGGAGTAGCTTCTAAACTGTTGCTGAGGTTTTCTGTGGGGTTCTCTGACTGTTGCTAAGTGGTTGTCATGGTGTTGTGTTGCTGCTAGGTTGCTCAGAGTAGCTCCTATACTGTTGATAAGGTTTTTAAGAGGTTCTGTGACTGTTGCTATGTGGTTGCCATGGTGTTGTGTTACTAGGTTGCTCAGAGTGGCTCATAAGCTGTTGATAAGATTTTCTGAGGGGTTGTGAGACTATTTCTAAGTGGTTGCCATGGTGTTGTGTTGTTGCTAGGGTGCTCAGAGTGGCCTGGTAGCTGTTGCAAAGATTTTCAAAGGGGTTGTGAAACTGTTGCTATGTGGTTGTCATGGTGTTATGTTGTTGCTAGGGTGCTCAGAGTTGCTCCTAAATTGTTGCTGAGGTTTTCAGAGGGGTTGTAAAAATTGCTATGTGGATGTCATGGTGTTGTGTTGTTGCTAGGTTGCTCAGAGTGGCTCCTATACTGTTGATAAGGTTTTTCAGGGATTCTGTTGCTGTTGCTATGTGGTTGCCAAGGTGTTGTGTTGTTACTAGGTTGCTCAAAGTGGCTCGTAAGCTGTTGATAAGGTTTTCTGAGGGGTTGTGAGACTGTTACTAAGTGGTTGTCATGGTGTTGTGTTGTTGCTAGGTTGCTCAGTGTGGCTCCTAAGTTGTTGCTGAGGTTTTCTGTGTGGTTCTGTGACTGTTGCCATAGCGATTGCCATGGTGTTGTGTTGTTGCCAGGGTGCTCAGAGCGGTTCCTAAACTGTTTTTATTCAGTATTCGGTGGTGTTGCAAATGGCTTCTGTAATGTTTTCTGTGGTTGCTATGAGGTTATGGGTGGTTGCTAAGGTGTTGCTTTGTATCTGCTAGGTTTGTTGCTAGGCGGTTTCAGAGTGATTGCTAGGTTATGTCAAGCTAAAAATAAGAAATATCAATAATTTAGCACAGTTTCAGCACGCTTCAGCGTGTCACAGATGCCTCTGTGTATATAAGAGAGGTCTTTTGAAAACAATTAAAACTGCTGCACTGTGTGTAATTCTGGTGTGTGGAAGAACACTGTGTTCATCTTTTCGCTCAGCAGCTCAGTCATGCACGTACAGATCCTGTGTGTCTGAATGAGGAACATCAGATTCTCCAAGCTCAAAGGGCTCCTATCATGCAAAATCAACTTCTGGAAGAGGTTTGGACAGTAATGTGTGCAGGAATGATGTGTATATAGCCATATTAGAGTGCAGCAAACAATTCAATTCATCTTTATTTTGTTATCTCAATGTAGATTGTTTCAAAGCAGCTTAACATAGATGTATTTGTGTATGTATTTCTGTATTTATGTATTTATTATATCATCTTTGCATCAAATGACAAAAAACGAGTTCCCGCTTGTGTGAGTTGTTTGTAATGCAGAGTCTATGGCTGCAGGACAGTAAATCTGACATTATTCTCTCTTCTGGCTACGGTTATCAGTCTCACACTATTTATTCCTTTTACTGAAAGTCTTGACAACACCATCATGGAGTTTTTCTGTCATTATTTTTGCAAATAGGATTGTAGAAAAATGATCCCCTTCAATGCGCTGTAAAGTTTACCCAAACTATGACAACTTCCGCTACTGAGAAACCCGGAAATGTGAAAAGGCTCCATAAATGAATCAATTTTGATTCCGCCAAAACATAGCGACCGGTAAAAATACATTCTAGTGTTTCCCCGTACTCACTTTGAAGTAAACGGGGTCCACCTTGTGGCGCAGCGCGTGTGATTTGCCCATCTGGTTGAAGATGGTGTTGAGTTTGTCAGCGTCGCGCAGGTTTTCCACCAGTGTGTTGAGGGCGTTCAAGACTCGCTGGCCGTGTTTCTTCAGCTGCGCGTTCTGCTGCATCTCCGCCGGGTCCTGCAGCTCACGGAAATGCTCGAAATACTGCTTCGCCGACGGGAAGTTTGTGAAAAACCTGCAGGGACAAACATTCGGTTAGGGTTGCACAATATATCGTTTCAGCATCGATATCTCAATGTGCGCATATGCAATCAGCTGAAGTCAAAATTATTCGCCCTCCTGTACATTTTTCCCCCAAATTTCGGTTTAACAGAGAGCAGATTTTTTCAAGACATTTCTAAACATAATAGTTTTAATAACTCATCTCTAATAACTGATTTATTTTATCTTTCCCATAATGACAGTAAATAATATTTGACTAGATATTTTTCGAGACACTAATATTAAGCTTAAAGTGACATTTAAAGGCTTAACTAGGTTAATTGGGTAAGTTAGAGTAATTAGCCAGGTCATTGTATAAAGGCTGGTTTATACTTCTGCGTCGAGTGATCAGTGTGACCCACGATGCCTGCCTTGCGCGTAGTCAAGCATTTATACTTCTGTGTGCTGTTTGTGTTGCTCTGCAATAACACTTCTGAAACACTCATTGGCAGTAGGTGTTTATGTTCCTCTGTGTCGAGTTTCTTCATGGGTGTTTTGTTTTTTAGAACGCTACCTTGGTTGTTGCTAGATCGGATATGGTTGCGGCCGGAAGTTAACAAGAATTATTTATATTATTTATAACATTTCCCATTTATTGTGACTTATTAACGTCTACCCCCACCCCAAACCCAACCATCACAGCAAGGTAAAAACAGTAGTTGTATCGAGTATTATTTATGTTATCTATTAAATTACCCAATACATTTTATTTTATTAATGTCTACCCCCACCACAACCCTAAACCCAACTGTTACAGTACTGTATAAATAATAGTGGTGGGCCGTTATCGGCATTAACGCGAGACTCTTATCGCGCGATAAAAAAAATATCGCCGTTAATCTATTCTCAAAGTTGGGTGAGAGCTGGGTCTATTCTACGCAGGCTATGATGACTTTCACCTTGATAGTTTAGCGCGGATGTATACCTGACCGGTGAGCCGTCTGGGAAAGAAGTGCCCTTCTGAATCAAATCAGCAGGATGCCTGACTCTAACTGCAGTTCAGCCTTCGTGACAAACTGGGGTATTAGACGCAAATAAATGAGTAAGGACAGGTGAGAGTGTTATGGAATTTAATAACGCACGCCAAATGAGTAGAAAAAAAACTTCCGCATTTCGCGATGTGTGTGTGTGTGTGTGTGTGTGTGTGTGTGTGTGTTTGTGTTTTTGTGTGTGTGTGTGTGTGTGTGTGTGTGTGTGTGCGTGTGTGTGGTGTCTGTGTGTGTTTGTGTGTGTGTGTGTGTGCGGTCCTTTACTGACCGCCGCCTGTGTGGATCTTGTCGGAAAATATGGCGAAAAGTCCTACATGACGATAATAGTTTGTCAGTATTGCCACTAATATCTGCATACTCCACGTCTTAATTCCATTTCTGTTTAGTTCAGTTATGACTTTAGTCGCATTAAGTAATCAAAAATCGCTGTTTACATGGTAGACTCTTAATCAGAGTATTGTTTTAATCATATTAAAATCGTATTAAAGTATTGTTGCCCATGTAAACATACTCAATGTTTGACACCGTCAGGGCTCTGTGAACTTGTCTTTGTGAAGCAGCATTTTCTGTATGTACGTACATCAAAAGCAAGTATGAAATCGCTGTTTGGAGCTTATGTAGGCCTACAGTTCAACATTGATGTTTAACTGAATAAACAGTTAGTAAACACAAGTACATCTTATTGAACATCATTTATTTTCATCACCAATTATCATAGTAGAACAGTTTCTCAAGCAGTTTGTGATGCATTTTGGAAACAGGAGATGAGCCCCTGGTGTAATGTGTCATCTGGCTTGAGAAACACGTTCTCAAAGACTTATTATTTGGGTAGAATTCAAATGAGCCATTTTAATCTAGATTAATCTAGATTAAAAAAATTAATCTATGCCCACCTATAATAAATAATCATAATTATTTTGGGAGTATCATATAACCAAAACCTTAAAATGTGAACTTAAACTTTAATGTTTAAAATGCAAATCCAATTAGATTCACTTTATTTGGTAAACAAAGCAAGTCTCTCATATAATATCTCTACTAAAAGACAGAAAATATTACTGTACAAACTGCATTGTACATAAATCAGATTATTACTGTAATTAATTTAAAAACTGAATAAATTTATATTTACACACATTTACTCAAGTAAATAAACAGAATTAATGATGAGCTAAAATCTGCGGAATTCTGCGCGCGCAGATTCCGTGTGGGCCTAACGATGAGCAATAAGACAATATAAGCGAAAAGCTGTGCTTTAATTTTGAATGGTGACACCCACAGATATCATCAACAAATATAAATCAGAGGTAAGACTTTCTCATTCAGAGCCATTGACTAGAATTATGCATTAAGCTGCGGTCACACTAGAGTTTGAGCTTGCGAAATTCTGTCGTACGGCGCTGCGAAAAGGGGCGGGATTAAACAAGATGATTAGACATTAAAAAAAGCGAGCGATTGCTCCATGTTTTATATTTCTGTCCAGAGAGGTCATGTTTTGATCCTGGATTGATCTCACGCAGTCAAGTGATGCGATTTCGCAGGTCAGAGTTCACCAAGTTTGAACTTTGCACCGCAGCAACCTGCGAAATCTGACGCATGACCTTGCGTTTCCGGTCTGACGCATTCGAGTGCGTATAAGTGGAAGTCTATGGAGGGAAAAGTCCAGTGTGACCGCGGCTTTATAGGCCAAGACTGCAGTTTGGTCAATTTTCCTAATGGATAAATATCTCTCGTTACTATTTCAGCATGCTTTCACTTTCGTATTTGACATGAAACGCACATTTACTGGTAAGAATAATGACATCCCGCCCTACTGATCGTTCTTTCTTCATATAGCCATATATGCCTGTTACATATCTATAATAAACTGTGATATAGCCTGGTTCGTTAGTTCATTGGATCGTATAGCTTTCTCACTATAATCGATCCACTCCAGAGTTCGATTCAATTGAGCCAAGACCAACTCATTCAGGCGATCTCGGACTGATTGTTTTGGGACGGATCCGAGCATGATTGCTGGACTCACATATGCCGATGAACCGTGCTAACTGGGGAAACGTGCCAGGTTTCGAAACAAACGTCTAGATGTGAAAGCACCCTAAATCTGATGAAACTACAACATTTAAGTGAAGCATTTAATTTCAATTAGCTTTTAACAATAAAACAAGCAAAAGGTTGCATTAGATGTGAAATTACAATCTCAGATGGGATGGCGGGGCCAATTCAAAGGTTAATATGGGCCAACTTTGGCCCGCAGGTCCTAGTTTGGGCATCTCTGATCTAGAGCAGTGGTTCTCAAAGTGGGGGTCGCGGGACAATGAAGGGGGGTCGCCTGGTGATTTCCAAAAATCTATTTATTTTTATTAAACCATAAGAATGACCATATTTTACCCATAACCTACAGAAGAGAAAAAAATAGTCGTTTATAGTTACTATATACTATATAGTTACTATAGTAGCTTATAGTTACTAGTTCTATTTGACTGCGACCCCTGGGGTAATTACATTATATTAAAGACACAGCAATAGCGTCAAATGAAGCAGATGGATTTCATAACACCAGGTTAAACTTTCTGGCACATTTACAGCACTCACATACATTAAAAAAATTTAAACAAAGAATAGACTTGGAACAGCCCAGTGGCGCAGTAGGTAGTGCTGTTGCCTCACAGCAAGAACGTCGCTGGGTCGCAGGTTCGAACCTCGGCTGGGCTGGGTCAGTTGGCGTTTCTGTGTGGAGTTTGCATGTTCTCCCTGGGTTCGCGTGGGTTTCCTCCGGGTGCTCCGGTTTCCCCCACAGTCCAAAGACATGCAGTACAGGTGAATTGGGTAAGCTAAATTGTCCATAGTGTATGAGTGTGAATGTGTGTGTGGAAGTTCCCAGAGATGGGTTGCGGCTGGAAGGGCATCCGCTGCGTAAAATCGTGCTGGATAAGTTGGTGGTTCTTTCTGCTGTGGCGACCCCGCAAGGGACAAAGCCGACAAGAAAATGAATGAATGAATAGACTTGGGTTTATTGTTGTGTGTGCGTCATTGCATACACAGTTTCTGTATTTATAACCACCTCAGAGGATATTGGGGGTCGCGAGTCACTGGCATTGTTATTTTGGGGGTCGCAGGCTGAAAAGTTTGGGAACCCCTGATCTAGAGGACTCGACACTTGTAAACACTCACTCCATCGGGCTCATGGCTCTTAACACCGCCCACACTCGTCACCGCTGACCAATCACAGAGCTTGTGCTATGTGTCGTTGCGATGTGCAGTTGTCGTCAGCCACGGCGAGGGGTATAAATCAGCTTCAACAGCGATTTATTCAGTAGACAATCGAAAAAACAAATATTGCTTAAGGGGGCTAATAATATTGACCTTGAAATGGCTTTAAAAAATTGAGAACTGCTTTTATTCTAGCCGAAATAAAACATATAAGAGTTTCTCCAGAAGAAAAAATATTAGAGCAAGGAAACTTCTGCAGTATTTCCTATGTTAAACATCATTTGGAGAATATTTGAAAAGGAAAAATTCACAGGAGGGCAAATAATTCTGACTTCAACTGTATTTGCGTGTGTGTGTGTGTGTGTGTGTGTGTGTGTGTGTGTGTGCATGTGTGTGTGAAAGTATGTTTGCTCTCAGCTGAACAGATAAGCGATCTTCAGATAATCTGCTGTAATATTTAACCAGCGCCGCTCTCGGCAGTAAACTCTGCTGTGATGAACGTGAGCTGGAAACAGTTGAGCTCAAGTTCATGTGTACAGCTTGAACCCTCTCCTTTACCTTCAGACTCTGCTGCTTCTGTCTTGACAAACACTGAAGGCGCGTGACAGCGATTCACTAAAAATCCAAACGTTTGACTTCATGAAATAAAGTTTAACATGCAGACAGGGCCGCCAACAAAATTATTCCTGTTTAGGCAGAATTGATGAGTTTGAGTGTGTGTGTGTGTGTGAGCTGTGTGTGTTTATTCATGTGTTTGTGTGTGTGTTTTGTTGTCTGTCTGTGAATGTGTTCTGTGTGTATCTGCGTGTTTATGTATGTGTTTGTGTTCTCTCTGTGTGTGTTTTCTCTGTTTGTGTTGTGCGTTAAGTGTGTTTGTGCTGAGTGTGTGTGTATGTTTGTGTGTTTGTGTTGTCTTTCTCTCTGTGTTGTGTGTTGCATATGTGTTTTTGTGTCTGTGTGTTGTGTTTATGTCTATTTTTGTTTGTTCGTGTGCGTTAAGTGTGTTTTTGTTGAGTGTGTATGTACGTGTGTTTGTGTTGTCTTTCTCTCTGTGTTGTGTGTTTGTTTACGTATTCCATGTGTCAATCACCAGCGATCTAATCGTTACAGATCACTTGTAAACACACATAGGAGGACTACAAATCTGAGTCAGAATCAGAACGAGCTTTATTGCCAGGTATGTTCACACATACGAGGAATTTGTTTTCGTGACAGAGCTTCTACAGTGCAACAGAATCGCAGAGACAGGACTAAAAAACAGATAATAAATATATTTTACAAAGTAGTGAATGCAATATACATCTGCCGGTATATGGACTACAAGATCCAGTCATGCAACACACACACACACCTGCTCCAAGTCTTCATTGATTACACTCCCACAGCTGAGGCTGCTCATGGACTGATTACACATACACACACACATACATATATATATATATACGGCTCACTTTGCCACTCATTGCTGAGTCTTGTTTATCTGTTTGTGACATTACGACACATTTTCCTTTCCTTGCCTTCCGTGTTTGAACCTCGCTTTGTTTTATTGTTTATTCCTGTCTGCTGCCTGCCTTTTGACCATCTGCCTGTGTATTCACCACGACTCTGGATTGCCCGTATACATCTGTTTGCTCCTATGTTGACTGTTGCTTGCCTGACCATCCTGCTAATAAACCCTGCATTTGGATCCTCACCCCTGTTGTCAGTGTCACTTCACATTACTGTGTGTGTGTATATATATGTATATGAGGGTGAAATGTCCTCCCTTACAGTGTGTACGGAAAGTATTCAGACCCCTTTTAATTTTTCATTCTTTGTTATATTGCAGCCATTTGCTAAAATCATTTAAGTTCATTTATTTCCTCATTAATGTACACACAGCAGCCCATATTGGCAGAAAAATTGTTGGCATTTTTGTAGATTTCCTGAAAAAAACCTGAAACATCACATGGTCCCGAGATCCCAGAAAATATGATTATGAACCTGACAGAAGAACAACAGAAGTCTTTTCAATTCATGTGTGCACGATCTGCAGATACAAGAGCTTCTGTCATCTGACTCGCTGATAAGATTTAAAGCCACAGCTCCACTAAAATAATGTGCTTGTTCCAAATCTGTCTGACTTTCCGGATTCTGTGCAGCACAGAATTTAAGAGTTCACAGTGTGTGTGTGTGTGTGTGTGTGTGTGTGTGTGTGTGTGTGTGTGTGTGTGTGTGTGTGCTCGTGCTCTCTGGTTAAAGTCTGCATGAACTGGAATCTGCGATCGTATTGTGATGCAGTTTCTAGAGAAACGAAATATTAAATGAGCAAACAGTGGGCGTGGCTTGTTTATTTTTTCTACTGCGAGCTGATTGGATGTAGTACAGTAGGCGTTTCATTCAGAAAGATCTGGAAAAGGGTTTGGGGAGAGTTATTACAACCTAACAGACTCCTCCAGCTCACTATTTCTTATTGTTGTCTAAACTGACGGCTGGAGGGGCGTGGTTACGTATGTTAGCCACGCCCAATACCTCAGACAGACCTAATCTGAGAATTTAACCGAAACCAAACATGAAGTTCATTTACAGATTTCAATTAAAGATTATAAGAGTGAACTGTTTTCTTTCTTAATGACAAAGCTAGCCATTTTAGCTAACAAAATCCTGTGGTTTGTTTTGATTTCATGTGTACTTTAAATTAGAGGGCTGCCTTGCTGCTGTATCGTTGGAGCCATGGGATCCGACTATATTTCTTGCACTGCGGGAATAAATTTCTGAATAAAACACGGTAGCGGTCGGTAACTCTGATGTAATTTGAACGGAAGAGGGCGGCCTAACAATATAGCATTTCCGAGTCCCAACGTCATTTCAGAACAGCATATCTGTGATTTCCTCAATCTTATTGAGCACCGGTACAGCACGCACGACTAGGGATGGGTACCGAAACTTGGTACTTTATCGGTATCGGTGCTGAATTCTAAAAGACAGAAGTATCGATAAGCTCCGACGTTAACGGTTCTGCTATCGGTAATGGAGAATAAACATCACTTACAGTTGCATAATTTAACTGAGCAACCTTTTCTAATTTGCAATATTTGATATTCGTCTGCACAGTTGGCAAACTCACATGAGAAATGCTCGTGTTTCCAGCGAAAACGTCAATTATAAAAGGCTTCACAGTTCTCAGCTGTGCACGCGCACTCAGTGGAGGCTCGCGCTAAGCGCACACACATAGCTCGCGACACAGACTCGCGCGCACACACAGCACGTAAGCTTAAGCTAGATTTATACTTTCGCCTGGCGCCGCATCGCGCACTTCCGCTGACTGCGCCGTACCTCACGAAACAGACAAGGCTTTCATACTTGCCGCGTTCGCCGTTGTGATATTTTTTTTAAAAGACAGGGGGCGGTCAAAAGAAACTGACCGTAAAATCAGACGGATAAACAGAGAAGTAGAACGTTTCCAGAACTACGTCATATTATTGATATCATTCAATATTTTTTAACTAATTATTTTTATTGTTTTATAATTTACTTTAAGGATTATAAGGATTTTTTTTTTTATCAAACTTTAATGAATCACTTGCTTTTGTTCATATCTCAGACAATTTTACCTATTATAGTTTATTAAAATATTAATAACAACAGAACATGGGTTGCTCTACAAATATATTTTTTTATTATGGCAAGAATAATAGCAAAAAAAGCACACTTACTAAAAAATACAGATGTTTTTTTAGGAAAAAAATAGGAAAAAAATTATTTATTTGTTTTACAATTATTGGTTTTATTTTATTTTACATTAAAAGCATAATATTAAAACAAAGTGTTGATAATTCTGTTCAATTTGTTTGTGTTTTTTAATTTTTTTATGAGAACCGTTTTAAGAGAACCGTTAAAATACTGAACAGATAAGTGGTATCGATAAAAGTGGTAATACCGTTAAAACCTTAACGATACCCATTCCTACTCACGACCAGTGCTTTCTGCATAACAGTCAGAGCGGGCTTTACCATGGCAGAGCAAAGTGAAGATGCGCTGTCCTTGAAGGATGTTCAGCTTGCATTATAAAACGGTCAGTTTAGTGTTAGCAAACCCACATCAGGCAAGTCTGATGCATGGGAGTCTTTTTCATGCGTCATAGACCCTTTAGCTATCACAAGACTGGAACCTCAGGTTTAAGACGGCACAGGTTTCATCACAAAGAGGCAAACAAACCTGACATTAAGCCTACAATCCTTGCACAGCCTATCTGTTTCTCTCTCTGTTGGTGGCACCCAATTTAAACATGAGATTTTGGAAACCAGATCTAAATTTAGCGGGAACGGTCGGGTAGATAATTATTCTAAGTGGGCAGCGGGTGAACAAAGACTGAATATACAGCGGGAGCGGTTGGTGCGGCATAAAGTCTCACGGGAGCGGAACTAAAAAAAACAGTTGCACGCAGACCTCTACTTTAAAGCGATCGTTCAACCAAAATGTCGCTATTTACTCTCCCACAAGTGGTTCCAAAACCTAAAAGTGTATTTTTTTGGTCTGTTGAACACAAAAGAAGATATTTTGAAGAATGCTGAAAAGCAAATACTATGTAAGTCAATGGTTACAGGTTTCCAACATTTTTCAAAGTATCAGTTGCACATTTTGTTGACTAAAAGTTTCATTGCATCTACACGCCAATTACTTCTCATGTGAGTATTAGTAGACTGTCTGCTTAATATCTGCTTATACTGCTCCTTCAACACATTTAACTGACTATAAGAAACTTTGCAAGTACATGTCAACTTATACTAACCCCAACAGTCTACTTATAATCTAATGAGAATTAGTTAGCATGTAGATGCAATGTAACAATTCAACAAAATGTGCTAACGGGACCATCAAATAAAAGTGATACCAAAATATCTTCCTCAACTGGTTCCAAAACAAAAAAAGTGTATATTTTTGTCTGTTCAACACAAAAGAAGATATTTTGAAGAATGCTGAAAGCCGTTGACTCCTATAATAGAACAAAACAAACAAAAAGAGTCAATGGTTACAGGTTTCCAACATTTTTCAAAATATCTTCTCTTGTGTTCAACAGAAGAAGGAAACTCGTAAAGGATTGAAACAAGTAAAGGAAGATTCTTCATTTTTAGTGTGAACTGTCCTTTAAACTCATCTGAACTCATCTAACTCACTTCATCTGACGTGTGTTTAAGGGCCGCGGGGTCAGATCGGTCTCTGAAATCATGTGTTTTTTCATCCACCCTCCTCAAACACGATGATTTCTGCTCCTGATAACAGGCTGAGCATCATAAATCCTTCCGCTCTGAGTTTCAGCACAGTGTGTCTTCTTATGATTGTGTGTGCTTTGGCACATCTCCTCCGTTAAACACACAGATCGCTGCCATCGTGTCTCAGATTTTGAGGCTTTTTCATAGTTTTTTTTTTTTTGTCTAAAGTTAAGAAAACCTCCACAATGTACTTTAAAGTGTTTCCTTTGTCACATTTGATCAGTTTGTGCTTGTAGACTTTGATTATAATAATCATGAATCTCTTTCACTTCACTAGATCTGTTTACTTCAGGTTTTTACCAGTGTGTAACCCTTGTGTGCTGTAGTGGATGTTTTCATCCACACTGGGGTTATTCTGAGGCTTAATTTGGCCACAGCTTTCTCTGTGTTTCAGCAAATGGACTGATTTTTGGTGACAAATCATATTTTGACATATTTTGGAAAAATGCCATGACAATTTTCAAAAACTCAACAATACACTCTGGTCAAATTGACTACCCTTTTGTTATGTTCGGGGCTGTTTTTGCCCCATTGACTTCCATTATAATCAATATTTTTGACAGCATATAATCATGTGTTCCTGACTGTTGCTGGTTTCCCCTGTTGGTAAGGAGTAATATTTGTCATTTATACTGTTGATCAACAGTTACAGTGCAAAAAAAGCTTAGTTTCTGGAGTATATAGTTATATGGAGTTTTGTGGGTGGGTGTGTGTGTGTGGGTGTTATGGCTCATTTCCGCTGGTATGGTACGGTACGGGTCGGTACGGCTCACCTTTATCAGGCTTGCGTTTCCAATGCTAAAAGGGTACCAATGGTTTTGGTGGGCGTGGTGTACGACAGAAAGTTTCAGTCAACTCATTTTCGCTCGAGAAAATGTCTACAGTAAAGCTGTACGGGTCGCTCACATATAATATGAGCAGCACTTCTCACAAAACAGATGCTTTACACACATAAATACTTCTGTATAAATGTTCATTACTAACTTTTCTAGGAACATGAGTTGATTATAACTGCAGATCAATGACAGTGTGAAATAGCCTACTGTAACGTCTGCAATTACATAAAATAAATAAATAAATGAACGTATATAAACACACACAGACCCTTACAGTCTCCGATATGTTACCACTTACAGAAAACTATACACAGCATACATCAAGTCCTTATTTAGGTTCAAAACAACATGAAATAAAGTTTTTTTCCGGCTTCTCCTTTTGTTTTTTGGCACGTCACTCTTGCGTTTGTCAGTTTCTGATAGGATCAGGTTTCAAAAGCACGTAAATAATCAAGCGCACGTTATTATCATCAGCTCAAGAAGTTTGTTATTTCAAATATAGACGCGCAGCGAGCGCAAGCAAGAAAGCGAAACCGCTCGCGCTTCAGACTGGCTCATAAAAAACTACGGGCCACAGGGTAAAATCTGCTCTTCTTCTTGGCTTTGTGGCTGTTCATCAAGACAACGACAAAGTTCATTTGAGCCTAGGTCGACCAGGGCTCGTTATTATATGTATATATAATTAAGCTGTAATCTCTCGGCTGTGTATTAAAACATGGCGGCTTCTTTGTTTTCATTCTGGCTTGTTGCTTGAGCTCGTGACGTATCTCTGTAAACCAATAGCGTTCAGCTGCACGTGTAGCTCCGCCTTTTGGTACCCTTTCTCGTGTTTGGTACCCTTTCGAAAGGGTGCCGAAAAAAGGTTGCGGTTCGGTTCGGTACGCCTTTTGACAGTGGAAACGGCCATAAAAGCGTACCGTACCGTACCACTCAGCCTGAAATTTTATCTATGCGACCTCAAAATATATTTGGGAGCATTTGTGCAACTGCATAAAATTGATGTCGTGCGACCAGTTTTCACAACAAAATGTTCACCACATGCGCGGAATTAGGGGGCATTCATGCATTAAGCATCTTTGCACCTAAAAACACCAAACACAGCGCTCAGAAATGGTTTAAAACAGTTGACATGTCGACCTGCTGCAGTAAACAAAGCCCGCAATGCTTGCCCCGCATTGAAGCTCTTCTCATTGGGCCACTGCGCTAGCACAGAACGCGAATGGATTGGTTAATATCAGCTGTCAATCACTCAGTTCCAATGACAGGGATCTACAGCCACGAAAATGTAAAGGTCTGGATTTGAGAGATTGAAAACAACACTGACAGATTCAGATTTAGAAACCACCTAAAGTTACAAATAATGGCACATCTGATTAGAGATCATGTAATGAAGGTCAATCCAGCATTTACACTTTTGGAAGAGTGGATAAAAGACTTCCAGTGTTTAAAGTCTGCTATGAAAATGACTGAAGCCATTCACCGTAAAGTCTGTGGGACGTAGTTTTCAGGTAACAGTGTTTGCCACTGAATCTACACATTTTAAACACGAGATGTTTAAACATTATTTAATCGTCACGATGGTGTCAGTCGTGCGACTGACACCGCGTTCACCATCGATAAAGAGCATGCATTCACCGAGATGAAACTAATATTGCAGCTTATGAAAAGACCGTTATTGCTATTAAGATGACGTCTGCAAATAATAAGTTATATGTCAATATCATCAGTGCAATATCAGACAGCACCCGTGAGAACAGCACAGTTATTATTGTTATTTCCAGTCTGATCTCACGAGGAAATGTAAGTATTTTACGTTTTGTCCGTTTAGTGGCTAATTCAGTCGTACGAAAATGTACGATTTAAAAAAAGAGGCGTGGCACTTAACCCCAACCGTCATTGGGTGATGAGCAAATCGTACTAAATAGTACAAATTAGATTGTACGAATTCATTCGAATTAGCCACTAAATCAAAAAGTTACGAATTGCCGTGAGATTACGTTGTTAATTCAGTTCATCTCATTCACGTCAAGCAGTGCGTGCAGGGCCGGTGAGCGCATGCAGATTTTTCTTTATTTGTTAGTTGTGATTAGAGTGTTAATATATAATAGAATCTGTTAATATAAAACGTGTCGTAACGGTGCTCATCATTTTTGGTGGATGCGATAAAATTTTGACTGGTGCGCCTACATTTTTGAAGTTAGGAGCACCGGTGCTACCAAGACAAAAAGATTAATTTCGAGCCCTGCATAATACTATATAAGCACTATAGAAAAATACTAAATTAGATACTAAATACTATATAAGTACTACAGAAGTCAATGGCTGTTTTTGAGCATTCTTCAGTATATCTTCCTTTGTGTTCAAAAACTCAAGCAGCTTTGGAACAAGCGGAGGACAGGTAAATAATGACTGTTTTTAAATTATTGTGTGAACCATCCCTTTAACGATGTATATTCATCCTCAAAGGTTTCTGTCTGTTCTTAGAGAATGGCCTTATTGTCTATTAGAGCAGATGACCCAGCGCTAGTGGGGTGATGTTGACCTCGTGAGCCCCTCGACCCTTGTTTCACCCTCTCCAGAAGTCAAACATCCCATTAAACAGAGAGTAATCTATAAACACCCACAGGAGAGACTCGTCCTCACATGTCCAAACCCTAGCAGAGATGAGGGCAGATTGAGTCTCTGCTCATCTTAATGTGTGTCGTAACTCATGTTTGAGCAATCAAGCACTTAGTCTCGGAGATTCAAGTGTCAGCGCACGATAAAACACAACGCAATCAATCACAGGGTCAAAGAACTCTCTGTCTATATGAAAGTGCTGAGATGTTGGTGTTCAGGCCACATTTAAAGAGTGTTCATGTCACTTGATTTGTTTATTTAATTTAAAATGTGTTTTTGCTTCACACAAAAAGTACCTAGATTTCATTTTAATTATTGCATTTATTTCTGAGTTTTGATATTTTTTTCACGTTAGCATTTAGCACAACTTCTACTTAGCTTATGGCATTTAGTAACGTTAAAACTAACATTATAAATAAGGTTTGTTTCATCTAATTGGTGTAGATCCACTAAATGATGGCTTCCACACAATTCCTTGATGTCAAAACAAATCGATTACTAAGTTTACTTAATTGTTGTTACAAATTTAAGTGGATTGAACATAACACAATTAAGTTGCCGCCCAAAAACCTCAAGAATTGTCTTGATTCAGCACAATTTAGCTCATTGAGTGTAGTTATGGTTAAAATCAGGGGTACATATAACATTTTTTTTTTTTCGGTTCTCAAATGAAAACCTGAGATGTTGCTGAATCCTCATGTTTTTTGGCTGGGAATCTCGCATATGTTACTATTCTATTCTGCTATCATCTAGTTTAAGTATTTCACCATAATTCTCACATATTTTTTAAAAATCTTTCTACGAAAGGTGGCAGTAAAATCCACACAGAGCTGATCCCGCCACCCACCGAACCACCAGGGGGTGCTGTTGATATAGTAATATAATTGCAATTCTTTTGTTTTATTTTGGCTTGAAAGCACTTTAAAATGAATACAAAAACGTCTGCATTCCTGAACGGTTATGGTTATAGTTTTAATTAGAATTATGGTTATAGTTATGGTTATAATTATAGTTATGGTTATACAATATGGCGGCAGCTAGCTCTCTGCAACTCTCACATGGTCGCCCACTGAAGCTAAGCAGGGCTGCGCCCGGTCAGTACCTGGATGGGAGACCACATGGGAAAGCTAGGTTGCTGCCGGAAGTGATGTAAGTGAGGCCAGCAGGCGGCGCCCAACCTGCGGTCTGTGTGGGTCCTAATGCCCCAGTATAGCGACGGGGACTCTATACTGCTCAGTGAGCGCCGTCTTTCGGATGAGACGTTAAACCAAGGTCCTGACTCTCTGTGGTCATTAAAAATCCCAGGATGTCCTTCGAAAAAGAGTAGGGGTTTAACCCCGGCATCCTGGCCAAATCTGCCCGCTGGCACATGGCCTCCTAACCATCCCCATATCATAATTGGCTTATTCACTCGGTCTCCTCTCCACCAATCAGCTGGTGTGTGGTGTGCGGTTTGAGTGCCCAGAAAAGCGCTATATAAATGTAAGGAATTATTATAACTATTACAACTCCAAATCAGAAAAAAAAAAGTTGGGACAGTATGAAAGAAAGTAGTGATTTCCAAATTTAATTTGACTTGTATTTCCCTGTAGACAATATGAACACAAAATATTTCATGTTTGGTCTGGTCAACTTCATTTCATTTGTAAATATACATCCTTTCCTGTCATTCAGACCTGCAACGCATTCAAAAAAAGATTTGACAGGAGCGGTTCAGGGCAGTAATCAGGTGAATAATAATGATGTAGTTTGAAACAGGTGATGTCAACAGGTGATTGTTGTTATGATTTGGTACAAAAGCAGCATCCAAGAAAGGTCTAGTCCTTTAGGAGCAAAGATGGGCAGAGGATCGCCAGTTTGACAACAAATAAATGAGAAAATAATTGAAATGTTTAAAAACAAATGTTCCTCAAAGAAAGAGAGGAAGACGTTCTGATATTTCACCTTCGACAGTGCAGAACATCATTAAAAGATTCAAGGAATCTGGAGGAATTTCAGTGCGTAAAGGACAAGGGCGCAAGCCTAAGCTGAACAACCGTGATCTTCCATCCCTCAGGCAGCGCTGCATCAAGAATCCTCATTTATCTATAAGCCAGATCACCCCTGCGGCAAACCTTTGTCAAGTACCACGATATGTAGTTACACCTAGAAATGCCAGTGAAAACTGTACTGTGCCAAAAGGAAGCCCTATGTTAACAGTGTCCAGAAGTGCCAAGAATCAACTTCTCTGGGCTCAGAGGCATCTGGGATGGACCATCACAGATGAAAAACATGTATTGTGGTCAGATGAATCAGTATTTTAGGTATTGTTTGGGAGAAATGGACTTCGTGTGCTTCAGACCAAAGAAGAAAAGGATCCTCCAGACTGTGACCAGCAACAATTCCAAAAGCCAGGGTCTGTCATGGTATGGGGTTGTGTCAGTGCCCTTGGCAAAGGTACCTTGCACTTCTGTGATGCACCATTAACGCTGATAAGTAAATAGAGATTTTGGAGCACAATATGCTGCTGCCTTTTCCAGGGACGCCCATGCATATTTCAACAAGACAATGCAAAACCACATTCTGGACACATTACAAAGTCCTGGCTGTGGAGGAAGAGGATACAAATACTTGACTGGCCTGCCTGCAGTTCCGACCTGTCTCCAATAGAGAACGTGTAGTGCACTTTGAAGCACAAAATGTGATGATGAAGACCCCGTACTGTTGCCCACCATAAGACTTGTTTGCAGGAGGAATTGGGCAAAATGACCCCTGAAACACTTCATCACTGGGTGTATTCAGTCCCTAAACGTCTTTTAAGTGCTGTGAAAAGGAATGCAAACATTACAAAGTGGTAAATGCTTTACTGTCTAAATTTTTTTGAACCAAAATTAGAATACGTGTTTATTATATATAAAAAAAACAATAGAAATGAGGAACACATTAAATAATGTTTGTTGTATTGTCTGTAATGATATACAAGTCAACGTACATTTGGAAAATCACCACTTTCTTTATTTATTAGCGTTTTCCATAATGTCCCAACTTTTTATGATTTGGGGTTGTAGTTATGGTTATAGTTAACACCCATTGGTGTGGACACTGATATAGTCATGGTTATAGTAATGTTTATGATTATTGTTATCATCCATTGGTGTGAGTAATGATATAGTTATGGTTAGTTATAGTTATGGTTTAGTTAACATCCATTGGTGTGGATAATGAAACTATGGTTATAGTTATTGTTATGGCTATATCATGGTTATAGTTATTGTTATGGCTATGGTTATAGTTATTGTTATGGCTATAGCTATGGTTATAGTTATTGTTATAGCTATGGTTATAGTTATTGTTATAGCTATGGTTATAGTTATTGTTATGGCTATAGCTATGGTTATAGTTATTGTTATGGCTATGGTTATAGTTATTGTTATGGCTATAGCTATGGTTATAGTTATTGTTATGGCTATGGTTATAGTTATTGTTATAGCTATGGTTATAGTTATTGTTATAGCTATGGTTATAGTTATTGTTATGGCTATAGCTATGGTTATAGTTATTGTTATAGCTATGGTTATAGTTATTGTTATGGCTATGGTTATAGTTATTGTTATGGCTATAGTTATGGTTATAGTTATTGTTATGGCTATGGTTATAGTTATTGTTATGGCTATAGTTATAGTTATTGTTATTGTTATGGCTATGGTTATAGTTATTGTTATGGCTATAGCTATGGTTATAGTTATTGTTATGGCTATGGTTATAGTTATTGTTATGGCTATAGCTATGGTTATAGTTATTGTTATGGCTATAGCTATGGTTATAGTTATTGTTATAGCTATGGTTATAGTTATTGTTATGGCTATAGCTATGGTTATAGTTATTGTTATAGCTATGGTTATAGTTATTGTTATGGCTATAGTTATAGTTATTGTTATAGCTATGGTTATAGTTATTGTTATGGCTATGGTTATAGTTATTGTTATAGCTATGGTTATAGTTATTGTTATGGCTATAGCTATGGTTATAGTTATTGTTATAGCTATGGTTATAGTTATTGTTATGGCTATGGTTATAGTTATTGTTATGGCTATAGCTATGGTTATAGTTATTGTTATGGCTATGGTTATAGTTATTGTTATAGCTATGGTTATAGTTATTGTTATGGCTATAGCTATGGTTATAGTTATTGTTATAGCTATGGTTATAGTTATTGTTATGGCTATAGCTATGGTTATAGTTATTGTTATGGCTATAGCTATGGTTATAGTTATTGTTATGGCTATAGTTATAGTTATTGTTATAGCTATGGTTATAGTTATTGTTATAGCTATGGTTATAGTTATTGTTATAGCTATGGTTATAGTTATTGTTATGGCTATAGCTATGGTTATAGTTATTGTTATGGCTATGGCTATAGTTATAGTTATTGTTATGGCTATGGTTATAGTTATTGTTATGGCTATAGCTATGGTTATAGTTATTGTTATGGCTATGGTTATAGTTATTGTTATGGCTATATCATGGTTATAGTTATTGTTATGGCTATGGTTATAGTTATTGTTATGGCTATAGCTATGGTTATAGTTATTGTTATAGCTATGGTTATAGTTATTGTTATGGCTATAGCTATGGTTATAGTTATTGTTATGGCTATGGTTATAGTTATTGTTATGGCTATAGCTATGGTTATAGTTATTGTTATGGCTATGGTTATAGTTATTGTTATAGCTATGGTTATAGTTATTGTTATAGCTATGGTTATAGTTATTGTTATGGCTATAGCTATGGTTATAGTTATTGTTATAGCTATGGTTATAGTTATTGTTATGGCTATGGTTATAGTTATTGTTATGGCTATAGTTATGGTTATAGTTATTGTTATGGCTATGGTTATAGTTATTGTTATGGCTATAGTTATAGTTATTGTTATTGTTATGGCTATGGTTATAGTTATTGTTATGGCTATAGCTATGGTTATAGTTATTGTTATGGCTATGGTTATAGTTATTGTTATAGCTATGGTTATAGTTATTGTTATGGCTATAGCTATGGTTATAGTTATTGTTATAGCTATGGTTATAGTTATTGTTATGGCTATAGCTATGGTTATAGTTATTGTTATAGCTATGGTTATAGTTATTGTTATGGCTATAGTTATAGTTATTGTTATAGCTATGGTTATAGTTATTGTTATGGCTATGGTTATAGTTATTGTTATAGCTATGGTTATAGTTATTGTTATGGCTATAGCTATGGTTATAGTTATTGTTCTAGCTATGGTTATAGTTATTGTTATGGCTATGGTTATAGTTATTGTTATGGCTATAGCTATGGTTATAGTTATTGTTATGGCTATGGTTATAGTTATTGTTATAGCTATGGTTATAGTTATTGTTATGGCTATAGCTATGGTTATAGTTATTGTTATAGCTATGGTTATAGTTATTGTTATGGCTATAGCTATGGTTATAGTTATTGTTATGGCTATAGCTATGGTTATAGTTATTGTTATGGCTATAGTTATAGTTATTGTTATAGCTATGGGTATAGTTATTGTTATAGCTATGGTTATAGTTATTGTTATAGCTATGGTTATAGTTATTGTTATGGCTATAGCTATGGTTATAGTTATTGTTATGGCTATGGCTATAGTTATAGTTATTGTTATGGCTATGGTTATAGTTATTGTTATGGCTATAGCTATGGTTATAGTTATTGTTATGGCTATGGTTATAGTTATTGTTATGGCTATAGCTATGGTTATAGTTATTGTTATGGCTATGGTTATAGTTATTGTTATGGCTATAGTTATGGTTATAGTTATTGTTATGGCTATGGTTATAGTTATTGTTATGGCTATAGTTATTGTTATGGCTATAGCTATGGTTATAGTTATTGTTATGGCTATGGTTATAGTTATTGTTATAGCTATGGTTATAGTTATTGTTATGGCTATAGCTATGGTTATAGTTATTGTTATAGCTATGGTTATAGTTATTGTTATGGCTATGGTTATAGTTATTGTTATGGCTATGGTTATAGTTATTGTTATGGCTATGGTTATAGTTATTGTTATGGCTATGGTTATAGTTATTGTTATGGCTATGGTTATAGTTATTGTTATGGCTATGGTTATAGTTATTGTTATGGCTATAGCTATGGTTATAGTTATTGTTATGGCTATGGTTATAGTTATTGTTATGGCTATAGCTATGGTTATAGTTATTGTTATGGCTATGGTTATAGTTATTGTTATGGCTATAGCTATGGTTATAGTTATTGTTATGGCTATGGTTATAGTTATTGTTATGGCTATAGTTATGGTTATAGTTATTGTTATGGCTATGGTTATAGTTATTGTTATGGCTATAGTTATAGTTATTGTTATGGCTATAGCTATGGTTATAGTTATTGTTATGGCTATGGTTATAGTTATTGTTATAGCTATGGTTATAGTTATTGTTATGGCTATAGCTATGGTTATAGTTATTGTTATAGCTATGGTTATAGTTATTGTTATGGCTATAGCTATGGTTATAGTTATTGTTATAGCTATGGTTATAGTTATTGTTATGGCTATAGTTATAGTTATTGTTATAGCTATGGTTATAGTTATTGTTATGGCTATGGTTATAGTTATTGTTATGGCTATGGTTATAGTTATTGTTATGGCTATGGTTATAGTTATTGTTATGGCTATGGTTATAGTTATTGTTATGGCTATGGTTATAGTTATTGTTATGGCTATGGTTATAGTTATTGTTATGGCTATGGTTATAGTTATTGTTATGGCTATGGTTATAGTTATTGTTATGGCTATGGTTATAGTTATTGTTATGGCTATGGTTATAGTTATTGTTATGGCTATAGTTATGGTTATAGTTATTGTTATGGCTATGGTTATAGTTATTGTTATGGCTATAGTTATGGTTATAGTTATTGTTATGGCTATGGTTATAGTTATTGTTATGGCTATAGTTATAGTTATAGTTATTGTTATAGCTATGGTTATAGTTATTGTTATGGCTATGGTTATAGTTATTGTTATGGCTATGGTTATAGTTATTGTTATGGCTATGGTTATAGTTATTGTTATGGCTATAGCTATGGTTATAGTTATTGTTATGGCTATGGTTATAGTTATTGTTATAGCTATGGTTATAGTTATTGTTATGGCTATAGCTATGGTTATAGTTATTGTTATAGCTATGGTTATAGTTATTGTTATGGCTATGGTTATAGTTATTGTTATGGCTATGGTTATAGTTATTGTTATGGCTATGGTTATAGTTATTGTTATGGCTATAGTTATAGTTATAGTTATTGTTATGGCTATGGTTATAGTTATTGTTATAGCTATGGTTATAGTTATTGTTATGGCTATGGTTATAGTTATTGTTATGGCTATAGCTATGGTTATAGTTATTGTTATAGCTATGGTTATAGTTATTGTTATGGCTATGGTTATTGTTATGGCTATGGTTATAGTTATTGTTATGGCTATGGTTATAGTTATTGTTATGGCTATAGTTATGGTTATAGTTATTGTTATGGCTATGGTTATAGTTATTGTTATGGCTATAGTTATAGTTATTGTTATTGTTATGGCTATGGTTATAGTTATTGTTATGGCTATAGCTATGGTTATAGTTATTGTTATGGCTATGGTTATAGTTATTGTTATAGCTATGGTTATAGTTATTGTTATGGCTATAGTTATTGTTATAGCTATGGTTATAGTTATTGTTATGGCTATAGTTATAGTTATTGTTATAGCTATGGTTATAGTTATTGTTATGGCTATGGTTATAGTTATTGTTATGGCTATAGCTATGGTTATAGTTATTGTTATGGCTATGGTTATAGTTATTGTTATGGCTATAGCTATGGTTATAGTTATTGTTATGGCTATGGTTATAGTTATTGTTATGGCTATGGTTATAGTTATTGTTATGGCTATAGCTATGGTTATAGTTATTGTTATGGCTATGGTTATAGTTATTGTTATGGCTATAGCTATGGTTATAGTTATTGTTATGGCTATAGCTATGGATATAGTTATTGTTATAGCTATGGTTATAGTTATTGTTATGGCTATGGTTATAGTTATTGTTATGGCTATGGTTATAGTTATTGTTATGGCTATGGTTATAGTTATTGTTATGGCTATGGTTATAGTTATTGTTATGGCTATGGTTACAGTTATCGTTATGGCTATGGTTATAGTTGTTGTTATGGCTATGGTTATAGTTATTGTTATGGCTATGGTTATAGTTATTGTTATGGCTATGGTTATAGTTATTGATATGGCTATGGTTATAGTTATTGTTATGGCTATGGTTATAGTTATTGTTATGGCTATGGTTATAGTTATTGTTATGGCTATGGTTATAGTTATTGTTATGGCTGTGATTATAGTTGTTGTTATGGCTATAGCTATGGTTATAGTTATTGTTATGGCTATGGTTATAGTTATTGTTATGGCTGTGATTATAGTTGTTGTTATGGCTATAGCTATGGTTATAGCTATTGTTATGGCTATGGTTATAGTCAGGGCTTGACATTTTTTGACATTTTTTGATCACCAGCCACGGTGGCTAGTAGTTTTCCAACATTACTAGCCACTCGCCTTTTTCACTAGCCACAATTTTATTGTTGGGAAAATATATTTTATATGCATAAATATGACTTTGACATGCTAAAATTACTTAATTTAGATGTTGCGTTATCTCCAAATGCCTCATTCATTTCACTTTGTGTGTGTCGTGTATGAGCTTGCTAAATGTTCATGAGCAAATGGGTCATGGTTTCATAGTATTACAATTAGTTTTTATTTCACATCATTTTCAGAGCTCAAAATGAAGGATTTACCAAATTTATCTCTGACCACACCAAACATAAACAATTAATTATTTCTTAGCCACAAATTTTAAATGTGTCAAAACAAGTAAAATATATCTCTTTACTAGACTTTTTATTTAACAAAACATATCCACAGTAATCTAAAGGCTAAAGGTCCCAGATCACCAGTTAACTACACATAAATGGGGAGTAATCTCCCAATAAAGCAATGTTATTGTAAAAAATGATAATTAAACCACATTACGCAAAAGAAAGCAGGTAATAAACATACCGTGTGATAATGAAAGGATTATAACGCACACGGTTAACCTTAGACCCATAAATAATCTGGTCAAATAATGGTGAAAGTGAAAGCAACCGGTGCTGCTTACAAAAAGACAAATCTGGAGCTCTTGAAAGCAGCAGGACTGTGGGTGCATGTTCATCACTTTAGTCTATTTGAAAGAGAACCGATCACATCAGCTGTGTTTCTAGACACAGTTGCTTCACGCAAGGAAACGGGAGCGCGCACGCGTTTTAAACAGTCGCGCGCATCACCTCAGCTGATCATCATTTCATTCGGTATTCATCTGCTTTTTTATTGCTCACGCGAACGTAATTATTTTTGTCAGTCGTGTTGCTTCTCAATTCTAAGATCGCCTTTGCATGCATATTGGACCATCCTCATTGTCGAACCCTGCTTTTATGAATTATTATCCGGGAAAATTATTTTCAACCAGCCAAAGTGGGTAGTGGGAGTGTCTGTCTTACCCGCCACCACTGAAATCTACCCGCATTTGGCGGGTTGGCGGATGTTAATGTAAAGCCCTGGTTATAGTTATTGTTATGGCTATGGTTGTAGTTATTGTTATGGCTATGGTTATAGTTATGGCTATGGCTATAGCTATGGTTATAGTTATTGTTATGGCTATGGTTATAGTTATTGTTATGGCTATAGCTATGGTTATAGTTATTGTTATGGCTATAGTTATGGTTATAGTTATTGTTATGGCTATAGTTATGGTTATATTTATGGTTATAGTTATAGTTAAAATTATCCCCTATTGGTGTTGACACTGATATAGTTATGCTTATAGTTATGATTATAGTTATGACTTGTTGCTGTGGATGCTGATATAGTTATCATTCATCAGTCTGGATGTTAATATACCTATAGTTATAGTCACTGTTTATATATTTATTGTCCATTGCTGTGGAAGCTGATATAGCTATGCTTATAGTTACTTTTATAGTTTTGCACAGAAGAAGAAAGCAGCTGAATAAATCAGCATGAGACGCTGTGCTACAGCTAGACATTTAGAGTTTTCCTGGCCCATTTTTGGCTCCCGAATCCCGCAAAACGGTCTCACACTTCAGCTGTTGTCGGAGACTGAGATGTTTGGCTGAAATCTGGAGCTTTTTGTCACCAGCCATGAAAAGTGTGTCATGCAGAGCTTCAGCGTCTGAATAAAACTAGCCGAGAAAAGGACGATAACATCTGACCTGCTAAATTAAAGCCTCTCAGAGAGAGAGAGAGAAATACAACGGCCACTTAAAACGCCACAAACTCCTCTGAGGAATGAATCTAATTTCACACGCTGAAAGAGTTTAATTATAAATCTGTATAGCAGGCCTTCAGGTGTGATCTTCAGAGCTGTTATCTCTCTCTGCTAGCGCTGCGCGGGTCAGAAATGAGGAAATATGAGCTCAGTTTCACCATATTCCTCAATATAGGCGGCAATAAAAGCAATGAAATACAGCGTTTAATGGATTTTATGAGTCTAATTGTTGAGTGCGCGCTAGTAGATCTAATGATGACATGCAAGCGAAGCTTAATAGTTTCTATAATTTATGGATTGGCTTCCAAGTAATGTTCTTGATTTATTTAATCCAGCTTTATTATGTATGATCTCGAAGACTTGTCCATTTTTTAAAGTTGCAGATTTAAAATGTGCCAAATGTCCCCACAAGTATAGCAATACCAGTGCATTTTGTCCTTGTGGGGACATTTTTGGGTCCTCATGAGGAAAACAGCTCATAAATCAGACAGAATGAAGGGTTTTGTCAGTGTAAATGTGCAGATTGTTTGCTGGATTAGGGGTAGAGGTCTAGAAGAGGACAAAATATACAGTACAAACGTCATTATGTCAATATGAACTCACCATTAAGAAAGCTGTACAAGTGTGTGTGTGTGTGCACAGATCTCAAGTGTGACGGTTTCTCCTCTCCGAAAGCAGAAAAACCAGCAGCTGCAGATGCCAACGGGCCTTTAAGGTCAGTATTGCTCATCAAATCCCAGCGCTCACACCTCAGCCCTACCCACAATTCTCCTGCACCCAATTTAAGCTCTTCTCTTTCCGTTCTGTGCATTATCCATCTTTATTTCTGGCAGCATAAGCAGCACCAGTGGGCTTTGTTTTCACAACTTCCATGTGATGTGATGTGGAGTCACCATAGAGCGACTGTCCTCCAGTGTTTTCATCATTAAGACTGAGCCTGCAGCCTTCAGATCAACATCCACAAGTAAATACTGCCTGTTTATCAATGCTGAATTGAAGTGTTTATAGGTATTAAAGGGATAGTTCACCCAAAAATGCTAAATTTCCTGTTAATTTACTCACCCACAGGTAATCCAAGATGTAGGTGACTGTTTTTTTCTTCTTCAGTAGATCATTAAAGCAGATTCTGAGCTGAATCTGTGGTCATTGATGATTGATATAATGGCAGTGAATGGTGACGGGTTTTTGAGATTAAAATAAACACATACAAATGAGTCCAAATCAATATCCATGGCTCCTGATGACACACGGAGCGATCGTTTGGCTTCAAAAGACCTCCGTGTAAGACATTGGACATTATTTAAAATATCATTACTTTAATCCACAGCATAGTCCAACAGATATTGGCAGATTTGTCACCAAAGCAACTGGACTACATGCAGCGAGATCTGTTTGACCAGCCAAATAATATAGCAAATCATGTTCAATTCCTTACACGGACCAATCGTTTGGCTGCTGCTTGCGCTGTTGATTTAGACTCATTTGTATGTGTTTATTTTTAATTTATAAAACCAGTTACCATTCACTGCCATTATATATTTTATATATAACATTATATATATATATATATATATATATATATATATATATATATATATATATATATATATATATATATATATATATATATATATATATACATACACTCACTGGCCACTTTATTAGGTACACCTTACTAGTACCCGGTTGGACCCCCTTTTGCCTTCAGAACTGCCTTAATCCTTCGTGGCATATATTCAACAAGGTACTGGAAATATTCCTCAGAGATTTTGCTCCATATTGACATGATAGCATCACGCAGTTGCTGCAGATTTGTCTGCTGCACATCCATGATGCCAATCTCCCGTTCCACCACATGCCAAAGGTGCTCTATTGGATTGAGTTATGGTGACTGTGGAGGCCATTTGAGTACAGTGAACTCATTGTCATGTTCAAGAAACCAGCCTGAGATGATTCACGCTTTATGACATGTGTTATCCTGCTGGAAGTAGTCATCAGAAGATGGGTACACTGTGGTCATAAAGGGATGGACATGGTCAGCAACAATACTCAGGTAGGTTGTGGCGTTGACACGGTGCTCAATTGGTACTAATGGGCCCAAAGTGTCCCAAGAAAATATCCCCCACACCATTAGACCCCCACCATCTGCCTGAACCATTGAACAAGGCAGGATGGATCCATGCTTTTTGTTGTTGACGCCAAATTCTGACAGGACCATCCGAATGTGGCAGCAGAAATGGAGACTCATCAGACCAAGCAACGTTTCTCCAATCTTCTATTGTCTAATTTTGGTGAGCCTGTGTGAATTGTAGCCTCAGTTTCCTGTTCTTAGCTGACAGGAGTGGCACCCGGTGTGTTCTTCTGCTGCTGTAGCCCATCCGCCTCAAGGTTGGACGTGTTGTGTGTTCAGAGATGCTCTTCTGCAGACCTTGAGTGGTTATTTGAGTTAGTTGCCTTTCTATCAGCTGGAACCAGTCTGGCCATTCTCCTCTGACCTCTGGCGTCAACAAGGCATTTGCGCCCACAGAACTGCCGCTCACTGGATATTTCCTCTTTTTCAGATCATTCTCTGTATACCCTAGAGATGGTTGTGTGTGAAAATCCCAGTAGATCAGCAGTTTCTGAAATATTCAGACCAGCCCGTCTGGCACCAACAACCATGCCACGTTCAAAGTCACTTAAATCAGCTTTCTTCCTCATTCTGATGCTCGGTTTGAACTGCAGCAGATCGTATTGACCATGTCTACATCCCTAAATGCATTGAGTTGCTGCCATGTGATTGGCTGATTAGAAATTTGCATTAACGAGCAGTTGGACAGGTGTACCTAATAAAGTGGCCGGTGAGTGTATATATTCATTAATGTGTGAATAAAGAAAAAGAAGTCACCTACATCTTGGATGATCTGTGGGTAAGTAAATTAACAGGAAATGTTCAATTTTGGCTGAACTATCCCTTTAAACATCATTATCTCAGTATGAACCTAACAGAGATCAGTGGAGATCTGAGTCTGGATCTTCAGAAACTCCATTTTCTTTCCATTTATTAATATTATCTGTGTGCTTATTTAACTATTACTGTGGAAATACCATGTTGAAACGACGGTATTGCCATGCAAACATATATCAGTGGCTATTAAAAAGCTTAATTATGTATTATCCTGGGACATGAAATCAGAAATATCAGTGTACTACTATAGATATAAACAATCCGAGTATACTCTTAGTGAATGTCCAAAGAAGTATGGTATGTAGTATGTTGCTACCATGCTATATTTACAAGTATTACCACAGTACATGATTAAAATAAGACAAAGCATGGTATTATTCATTCATTCATTTTCTTTTCGGCTTAGTCCCTTTATTAATCCGTGGTTGCCACAGCGGAATGAACCGCCAACTTATCCAGCACGTTTTTACGCAGTGGATGCCTTTCCAGACACAACCCATCTCTGGGAAACACTCATTCACACTCATACACTACGGACAATTTAGCCTACCCAATTCAAGCTATTGAGTTTGAACTGTGAGGGAAACCGGAGCACCCGGAGGAAACCCACGCGAACGCAGGGAGAACATGCAAACTCCACACAGAAACGCCAACTGACCCAGCCGAGGCGACAGCACTACCTACTGTGCCACTGCGTCGCCTTACAAAGCATGGTATACATGATGTAAATGTCCTAAAACCTATTATCATCTTGTATTATCATGGTACGTGTTTTTAAAAAATAAACGTGGTGCTTCCATGGTGTGTATCAAAAACTATGGTAAATTACTAAACAACCATGATAAACTATGATAGTTGTAAAAAAATAAAATTATTATTATTATATAAAGAGTTTAGATGCAAATCTGAAATTTTCTTCTAAAATTTGCATTTTACTCAATCTCCTATGTTTATGGTCAGTTATTTCACATTAAAGGCAATGAAAATAAAATATTCATCATCTTAAAAGTGAAATAACTGGATAAAAACAGGTCATAAACACAGGATCCTGAGAGAAAAATGGTCATTTTTGAATCTAATTTCTGACGAGAGGTTTTTGCATCTGAACTCTTCATGTACGCTACAAAGTTACCAATTTTAAATATCATAAACTCCATGGTATTACCATAGTACATGTGTAAAAATGCTGTATTACAATATAGGACATTAAGAATACTACCTTTATTTAGCGTAAAAACTATGATATAACTATAGTAAATGTTACAAATTTCATAATAATATATTATATTACTACGTTAAAAATAGATCATGACCAGCAAGGTACATTTCATCAATTTAATTTATTTTGACCACAGTGGAATGAACCACCAACTTATCCAGCATATGTTTTACACAATGGATGCCCTTCCACCTATAGCGCATGTGTTTGGACTGTGGGGGAAACCGAAGCACCCGGAGGAAACCCACGCCAACATGGGGAGAACATGCAAACTCCACATAGAAATGCCAACTGACCCAGCCGGGGCTCGAACTAGCAATCCTTTTGCTGTGAGGCCACAGTGCTAACCACTGAGCCACTGTGCCGCCATGGTACATTTTCAAAAACAGAATTAGAGATTATAAATATTTTACAACAGTGAAAAGGCACAATGGGCGACACAGTGGCGCAGTAGGTAGTGCTGTCGCCTCACAGCAAGAAGGTCGCAGGTTCGAACCTCGGCTGGGTCAGTTGGCGTTTCTGTGTGAAGTCTGCATATTCTCCCTGGGTTCGCGTGGGTTTCCTCCGGATGCTCCTGTTTCCCCCACAGTCCAAAGACATACAGGTGAATCGGGTAGGCTAAATTGTCCGTATGAGTGTGAATGAGTGTATGGATGTTTCCCAGAGATGGGTTGCGGCTGGAAGGGCATCCACTGCGTAAAAATGTGCTGGTTAAGTTGGCGGTTCATTCCGCTGTGGCGACCCCAGATTAATAAAGGGACTAAGCCGACAAGAAAATGAATGAGTGAATGAAATAGGCACAATATGTGATTTAACAAAGAAAAAAAATGTGGTAATACATGGGACGCTGAAAAAAAAAATGCTCGGTTGTCATAACCCAACGTTGGGTCAAATATGGACACACCCAATGTTGGGATATTCGTTCATTCATTCATTAATTTTCCTTCGGTTTAGTCTCTGGTTTATCAGGAGTCGCCACAGCGGAATTGGGTAAGCTAAATTGTCCGTAGTGTATGTGTGTGAATGACTGTGTATAGATGTTTCCCAGTGCTGGGTTGCAGCTGGAGGGGCATCCGCTGCGTAAAACATATGCTGGAATAGTTGGCGGTTCATTTTCGGGCATGTTTAGCCCCTCAAAATCGCGATTCATTCCGGAGAAGAATAATAAATAAAAAAAATAATAATAATAATAATAATAATAATAAACGGAGCAATTCCAATAGGGACTACGCACCGTTCCGGTGCTCGGTCCCTAATTATTCAACCCCCTGAATTATTAGCCCCCCTGTTTATTTTTTTCCCCAATTTCTGTTTAACGGAGAGCAGATTTCTTCAACACATTTCTAATCATAATAGTTTTAATAACTCATCTCTAATAACTGATTTATTTTATCTTTGTCATGATGACAGTAAATAATATTTGACTAGATATTTTTCAAGACACTTCTATACAGCTTAAAGTGACATTTAAAGGCTTAACTAGGTTAATTAGGTTAACTAGGCAGGTTAGGGGAATTAGGCAAGTTATTGTATAATGATGGTTTGTTCTGTAAACTATCCACAACTAATATAGCTTAAGGAGGCTAATAATTTTGACCTTAAAATGGCTTTAAAAAATTAAAAACTGCTTTTATTCTAGCCGAAATAAAACAAATAAGACTTTCTCCAGAAGGAAAAATATTATAGGAAATACTGTGAAAATTTCCTGAATCTGTTCAACATCATGTGGGAAATATTTGAAGAAAGAACACAATATTGACAGGAGGACTGTACTTTGATATCAGCAGGCAGTAAAGGATGATGATTGATGATGCCAGCAGTAGTAAATGATTTCCGTGTGTGTAGGTGTGTGTGTGTGTGTGTGTGTAAATAAATACCTGACCAGCACAGCCACTCCAGCATTATCTCGCTCGGCGTAGACCGGTTTCCACGTGTCCTGGATCACACACACGTCCTCCTCCGTCAGAGAGTCAGGACTCTGTGTGAGCTGCACTCCTCCGTCTCCCTCCATCCGGACGCTCGCGCACACGCACTCTCTCTCACACACACACACACACACTGAGAGAGAGAGAGAGAGAAGATGTGAGCGCAGGGCTCTTTATTCTCCAAGAGTCTGAT
>LR812521.1:7797153-7892153 GCA_903798195.1 Danio kyathit
AAATGCTGTAGAATCCTACTAACAACCCAAAAGCTGTAGAATCCTCCTAGCAACCCACAACACTGTAGAATCCTCCTAGCAACTCAAAACCCTGTAGAATCTTCCTACCACCCAAAACACTGTAATGCATCATAGCAACTCAAAACTGTAGAATTATCATAGCAACCCAACAACACTGTAGAATCCTCATAGCAACCCGTAACGCTGTAGAATTATCATAGCAACCCAAAATCCTGTAGAATCCTCATAGCAACCTAAACACTGTAGAATCCTCATAGCAACCCAAAACCCTGTAGAATCCTCCTAGCAACCCAAAACCCTGTAGATCTCCTACCAACCCCAAAAAACTGTAGAATCCTCATGCAACTCAAAACGCTGTAGAATTATCATAGCAACCCAAACACGTAGACCTCTTAGCAACTCAAGAACGCTGTAGAATTATTTTACACCCAAAACACTGTAGAATACCATAGCAAACCCAAAACACTGTAGAATCCTCATAGCAACCCAAAACGTTGTAAAATAATCATAGCAACCCAAAATCCTGTAGAATCCTCATAGCAACCTAAACACGGTAGATTCATCATAGCAACCCAAAACACTGTAGAATCCACAAAGCAACCCAAAACACTGTAGAATCTTCAAAGCAACCCAAAACGTTGTAGAATTATCATAGCAACCCAAAACACTGTAGAGTCCTCATAGCAACCCAAAACACTGTAGAATCCTCATAGCAACCCAAAACACTGTAGAATCCTCATAGCAACCTAAAACACTGTAGAATCCTCATAGCAACCAAAAACACTGTAGAACTTTCATAGCAACCCACAACACTGTAGAATCCTCCTAGAAACCCAAAACCCTGTAGAATCTTCCCACCAAACCAAAAGCACTGTAGAATCCTCATAGCAACCTAAAACCCTGTAGAATCCCTCTAGCAACCCAAAACGCTGTAGAATCCTTATAGTAACCCAAAACACTGTTGAATCCCCATAGCAACCTATAACACTGTATAATCCTCCTAGCAACCTAAAATTCTGTAGAATCCTCATAGCAACCTAAAACATCATGGAATCCTCATGGCAAAACCACAACACTGTAGAATCTTCCTAGCAACCCAAAACACTGTAGAATCCTCATAGCAACCTAAAACACTGTAGAATCCTCATAGCAACCCAAAACACTGAAGAATTCTCATAGCAACCCAAAATCCTGTAGAATCCTCCTAACAACCCAAAAGCTGTAGAATCCTCCTAGCAACCCACAACACTGTAGAATCCTCCTAGCAACTCAAAACCCTGTAAATCTTCCTACCACCCCAAAACACTGTAGATTCATCATAGCAACCCAAACACCTGTAGAATCCTTAAGCAACTCAAAACACTGTAGAATCCTCATAGCAACCCAAAAATGCGTAGAATCCTCATAGCAACCCAAAACCCTGTAGAATCCTCCTAGCAACTCAAAACCCTGTAGAATCTTCTACCAACCCAAAAACACTGTAGATTCATTATCGCAACCCAAAACACTGTAGAATCCTTATAGCAACCCAAAAACACTGTAGAATCCTTCTAGCAACCCCAAACGCTTTAGCATCCTCATAGAACCCAAAATGCTGTAGAATCCTCATAGCAACCTAAAACACAGTGGAATCCTCATAGCAACCCAAAAACGCTGTAGAATCCTTATATCAACCCAAAACGTTGTAGAATCCTCCTAGTAGAATCCTCATAGCAACCTAAAACGCTGTAGAATCCTCATAGCAACTAAAACACCTGTAGAATCCTCTAGCAACCAAAACACTGTAGAACCTTCATAGCAACCCAAAAACGCTATAGAATCCTCATAGCAACCCAAAAAGCTGTAGAATCCTCCTAGCAACCCACAACACTGTAGAATCCTCCTAGCAGCCCAAAACCCTGTAAATCTTCCCACCAAACCAAAAACACTGTAGAATAACCTCATAGCAACCTAAAACACTGTAGATCCCTCTAGCAACCCAAAACGCTGTAGAATCCTTATAGTAACCCAAAACACTGTTCAATCCCCATACAGTCGCAACTTAAAACACTGTAGAAACCTCATAGCAACCTAAAACACTGTAGAATCCTCATAGCAACCCACAACACTGTAGAATCCTCCTAGCAACCCAAAACACTGTAGAATCCTCATAGCAACCCAAAACACTGTAGAATCCTCATAGCAACCCAAAACACTGAGAAATTCTCATAGCAACCCAAACTGCTGTAGAAATCCTCCTAACAACCCAAAAGCTGTAGAATCCTCCTAGCAACCCACAAACACGTAGAATCCTCCTAGCAACTCAAAACCCTGTAGAATCTTCCTACCAACCCAAAAACACTGTAGATTTATCATAGCAACTCAAAACGCTGTAGAATTATCATAGCAACCCAAAACACTGTAGAATCCTCATAGCAACCCATAACGCTGTAGAATTATCATAGCAACCCAAAATCCTGTAGAATCCTCATAGCAACCTAAAACACTGTAGAATCCTCATAGCAACCCAAAACCCTGTAGAATCCTCCTAGCAACCCAAAACCCTGTAGAATCTTCCTACCAACCCAAAAAACTCTAGAATCCTCATAGCAACTCAAAACGCTGTAGAATTATCATAGCAACCCAAAACACTGTAGAATCCTCTTAGCAACTCAAGACGCTGTAGATTATTTTAGCAACCCAAAACACTGTAGAAATACCATAGCAACCCAAAACACTGTAGAATCCTCATAGCAACCCAAAACGTTGTAAAATAATCATAGCAACCCAAAATCCTGTAGAATCCTCATAGCAACCTAAACACTGTAGATTCATCATAGCAACCCAAAACACTGTAGAATCCACAAGCAACCCCAAACACTGTAGAATCCACAAAGCAACCCAAAACACTGTAGAATCTTCAAAGCAACACAAAACGTTGTAGAATTATCATAGCAACCCCAAAACACTGTAGAGTCCTCATAGCAACCCCAAAACACTGTAGAATCCTCATAGCAACCCTAAAACACTGTAGAATCCTCATAGCAACCAAAAACACTGTAGAACCTTCATAGCAACCCCACAACACTGTAGAATCCTCCTAGAAACCCAAACCCTGTAGAATCTTTCCCACCAAAACCAAAAGCACTGTAGAATTCCTCATAGCAACCTAAAACCCTGTAGAATCCCTCTAGCAACCCAAAACGCTGTAGAATCCTTATAGTAACCCAAAACACTGTTGAATCCCCATAGCAACCTATAACACTGTATAATCCTCCTAGCAACCTAAATTCTGTAGAATCCTCATAGCAACCTAAAACATCATGGAATCCTCATGGCAAACCACAACACTGTAGAATCCTCCTAGCAACCCAAAACACTGTAGAATCCTCATAGCAACCTAAAACACTGTAGAATCCTCATAGCAACCCAAAACACTGAAGAATTCTCATAGCAACCCAAAATGCTGTAGAATCCTCCTAACAACCCAAAGCTGTAGAATCCTCCTAGCAACCCACAACACTGTAGAATCCTCCTAGCAACTCAAAACCCTGTAGAATCTTCCTACCAACCCCAAAAACACTGTAGATTCATCATAGCAACCCAAAACACTGTAGAATCCTTAAAGCAACTCAAAAACACTGTAGAATCCTCATAGCAACCCAAAATGCTGTAGAATCCTCATAGCAACCCAAAACCCTGTAGAATCCTCCTAGCAACTCAAAACCCTGTAGAATCTTTCTACCAACCCAAAAACACTGTAGATTCATTATAGCAACCCAAAACACTGTAAAATCCTTATAGCAACCCAAAAACACTGTAGAATCCTCCTAGCAACCCAAAACGCTTTAGAATCCTCATAGGAACCCAAAACGCTGTAGAATCCTCATAGCAACCTAAAACACATTGGAATCCTCATAGCAACCCAAAACGCTGTAGAATCCTTATAGCAACCCAAAACGTTGTAGAATCCTCCTAGTAGAATCCTCATAGCAACCCAAAACACTGTAGAATCCTCTTAGCAACTCAAGACGCTGTAGAATTATTTTAGCAACCCAAAACACTGTAGAAATACCATAGCAACCCAAAACACTGTAGAATCCTCATAGCAACCCAAAACGTTGTAGAATAATCATAGCAACCCAAAATCCTGTAGAATCCTCATAGCAACCTAAACACTGTAGATTCATCATAGCAACCCAAAACAGTGTAGAATCCACAAAGCAACCCAAAACACTGTAGAATCTTCAAAGCAACCTAAAACGTTGTAGAATTATCATAGCAACCCAAAACACTGTAGAGTCCTCATAGCAACCCAAAACACTGTAGAATTCTCATAGCAACCCAAAAACACTGGAGATTCATCATAGCAACCCAAAACACCCTAGAAACCTCCTAGCAACCTGAATTACCCAAACAACCTCCTAGCAACCTCATAGCAACTGATAATTCCTAAACAACCTCTTAGCAACCTCCTAACAACCCGAAACACTATAGCATCCTCCTACAGTAGCAACCCAAAACACCCTAACAGTCACTCACTTGCACAAAACACCATAACAACTTCCTAGCAATAGACAGCCAACCAAACACTCTACTAATCTCTTAGGAATCCAAAACACCCTAGTAACCTAAAATACCCTTACGACTTCTTAGCAACCTCCTAGAAACCCAGAATAGCATTACAACACCTTAACAACACACAACCAAGCAAAACATCATTACAATCTCTTAGCAACCGAAAACACACTAGAAACCTCCTGTCAACCCCCAAAACCCTAACAAACACCCTTAAATGTGCAAAACACCCTAACAACCCCTTAGCAACCAAAACAGCCTCTTAGCAACACTATGACAACCGCTCAAAACATGCTAGCGAGGCAGATGAATGTAAAGCCTGCGTGTTTGTGTGTGTGTTCAGCTATCTGCTGTGTCAGCACTCAAACAGCAGCAGGTGCTGACGGCTCCATCCTCCCACACAGCTAACGCTGACTGAGATTAGCGCTAATCCAGCCCTATAATCTGAGTCACGCGCAGGCTGCTGTGAAAGTGTGTGTGACCCGAGCGCTGAGACTGTCCTGAGGTGTGCGTGTGTGTTTGTGTGCGTGTTTGTCATTCTCCTCCAGCATCATGTGCACCACCATCATGGTCCTGAGCACCATCGCTGTCCTGCTGCGGCGGATGTTCATCAACCGTGTCAGACCGTGAGTACACACACACTACTATTCAATTGAAGTTTATTTGTATAGAGCTTTTGACAATAACTATTGTTTCAAAGCAGCTAAAATGTGCACATTATTGGATTACACTCAAATTCATGAGAGTTAAGGTTATTACTTATCATAACTTTATTAGTAACTAATCATTTTAAATAATTAACTAGTAGCTAGTTAAAGTTATTATATATAAACATAGTTAACCTGCACTTTTATAGTGCATAGGGGATATCTCTGTGTACATGTTCAATGAATTATCACACAAATACAACTCAGAGGCTGCTATTTCTAATTGATCTGACTCTTTAAAACTGCTGTCATGTGATATAGCCTGATTATATCATAGTTATGAATTATCTAATCTGGAAAATCCGTAAAGTCTTGATGGCGCTTCACTTTTTACACAATTGTTTTTGTTACAGGCTTATTCTAAAGTGGATTAATTTATTTCTTCAACATTCTACACACAATCCCCCATAATGACAATGTGGAAAAGAGTTGTTGAAATTGTTGCAAATTTATTAAAAATAAAAAAGCTGAAGAATCACATGTACAGAAGTATTCACAGCCTTTGCTCAATACTTTGTTGATGCACCTTTGGCAGCAATTACAGCCTCAAGTCTTTTTGAATATGACGCCACAAGCTTGGCACACCTGTCTTTGGGAATTTTTGCCCATTCCTCTTTGCAGAACCTCTCAAGCTCTATCAGGTTGGATGGGGAAGCGACGGTGTACAGCCATTTTCAGATCTCTCCAGAGATGTTCAATAGGATTTAGGTCTGGGCTCTGGCTGGGCCACTCAAGGACATTCACAGAGTTGTTGTGAAGCCACTCTATTGATATTTTGGCGGTGTGCTTCGGGTCATTGTCCTGCTGGAAGATGAACCGTCGCCCAGTCTGAGGTCAAGAGCACTCTGAAGCAGGTTTTCATTCAGGATGTCTCTGTACATTGCTGCATTCATCTTTCCCTCTATCCTGACTAGTCTTCCAGTTCCTGCTGCTGAAAAACATCCCCACAGCATGATGCTGCCACCACCATGCTTCACTCTAGGGATGGTATTAGCCTGGTGATGAGCGGTGCCTGGTTTTTCCAAACGTAACGCCTGGCATTCACTCCAAAGAGTTCAATTCTAGTCTGATCAGACCAGAGAATTTTGTTTCTTATGGTCTGAGAGTCCTTCAGATGCCTTTTGGCAAACTCCCACTGCCCACTCTACCATACAGGCCTGATTGGTGGATTGCTGCACAGATGGTTGTCCTTCAGTAAGATTCTCCTCTCTCCACAGAAGAACGCTGGAGCTCAGACAGAGTGACCATTGGGTTATTGAGCACCTCCCTGACTAAGGCCCTTCTCCCCCGATCACTCAGCTTAGATGGCCGGCCAGCTTTAGGAAGAGTTCTGGTGGTTCCAAACATCTTCCACTTACAGATGATGGAGGCCACTGTGCTCATTGGAACTTTCAGAGCAGCAGAAATTTTTCTGTAACCTTCCCCAGCCTTGTGCTGAGAGACAATCCTGTCTCGGAGGTCTACAGACAATTCCTTTGTCTTCATGCTTGGTTTGTGCTTTGACATGCACTGTCAACCCTGGGACCTTATATAGACAGGTGTATGCATTTTAATGTCCAATCAACTGTATTGACCACAGATGAACTCCAATGAAGCTGCTGAAACATCTCAAGAATGATCAGTGGAAATAGAATGTAGCTGAGCTCAATTTAGAGCTTCACACCAAAGGCTGTGAATACTGATGTACATGTGATTCTTCAGGGTTTTTATTTTTAATAAATTTGCAACAATTTCAAAACTCTTTTTTCCACATTGTCATTATGGGGGATTGTGTGTAGAATGTTGAGGAAATAAATGAATTTAATCCATTTTGGAAGAAGGCTGTAACATAAACAAATGTGGAAAAAGTGAAGCGCTATCAATACTTTCCGGATGCACTGTATATATATATATATATATATATATATATATATATATATATATATATATATATATATATATATATATATGCAACATATTTTGAAATATTGCAAAAATTACTATATATAAATATCGCTGCTCACATGTTTGTTTATTTCAGTCATTGGAATTTCACATAAGTATATATATGTTTAAATATATTAACTATCGCTCATAATTCCAACTTTTATACCATATTAATATCATTATAATGAGTGAAACTTTGATACAAATGACAAAACTACACTCAGAAAAGGACTTTTTTTTCTGTTTGTTCAAACTAATTATTTCAAGAGTTGAAATAACACAATTGTTAAGGTTTTGTGAGAAAAACTTAATTATTCTTTGTCCAATCAAACTTAAATTTGTAAAAACTATTAAGTTAATCGGTGGCATGGTGGCTCAAGAAGGTCGCTGGTTTGAGCCCTGGGTGGGTCAGTTGGCATTTCTGTGTGGAGTTTGCATGTTCTCCCCGTGTTGTAGCATGTACATACGCTATAGGGGAATTGATTAACTAAATTGGCAGTAGTGTGTGTGTGTGTGTGTGTGTGTGTGTGTGTGTGTGTGTGTGTGTGTGTGTGTGTGAGAGAGAGAGAGAGAGAATGTGTGTGGGTGTTTCCCAGTACTGGGTTGCAGCTGGAAGGGCATCCACTGTGTAAACATATGCTTAAATAGTTGGCGGTTCATTCCGCTGTGACGACCCCTGATAAATAAGGGACTAAGCAGAAGCAAAATGAATGAATGATTAAGTTAATTTAATCAGTTTGTGTCGGGACTGCATGAAGGAATTGTGTGAATCCCAGCATTCTTTGACAGAGTATCATAATCATGGCGACTCATAATTTTGACAGTCATAAATTTTAATTAGTAAATCTCATTATTTTGACAGTAAGAATTGTAAAACTTGAGTTTGCGTCTCAAAATGAATGTCTTTGACATAATATTTAATTTATTTTCATAGGTGAATTCAATATTACGACATAAGTTTGCTCTCGTTTTAAAATGTAAAGTGTTATGCCCCTTTTTACAAGATGTAAAATAAGTCTCTGATGTCCGTAGACTGTGTGTGTGTGAAGTTTCAGCTCAAAATAGCACATTAATAATGTTTAATAACTCTCTGAAACTGACCCTTTTATGCTGTTTTCACACCAGACACGGAACGCGCGGATAAATCGCGCTATTCGCGTGTAAATAGACGCGTGAACATTTGAGTTTACTCGCTTCATTCGCGCATCAAACTCCGCTTCATTTGCGCGTCAAACTCACTTCAGAACAGACGCGGATTCATGTGATGGGCCGGGCTTCTGTCTGCCCGGTGACTGTAGCTTCATTGCTAAAGGCTGTAAAACAGCGTCGATACGTTTGGAGCAGTGTCTGAGTCCACTAGATACTTTCAGAGGTGCACCCAGCTCTGTGAGCTCATAAACTCCTCCAGAAACTGAACCTGGATGATGGAGGCTTTCAGCGGTGCTTCTGACTGAGCCAAGCCCAGTTTGATGAACTGTTGTCGGTGTCGGCTGGAGGATTTCCCCCGGGACACCAAAAACTGGTGCTACGTCACAATCATGCCCCCACAAGAGCAAGCTCCTGATTGGTTAGCGCGGCGCGAACGTCCGCAGAAGTTCAGATTTTTGAACTCGAGCGTCAAACGCGCAAAACGCTCAATTCGCACCCACGCCATTCACGCGTATCGCGCCATCCGCGCCGCGCCCTTCGCGTTTATCGCGCTGCAGGATGCCTATTCGCGCGTTTGCATTGACTTAACATGTAAATCACTCGCGCTTGACGCTTCTTCCGCGTCTGGTGTGAACGCAGCATTAGGCTTTGATCCAATTGTGTTGTTTTGGTGGCTGTCGCTTTAAATGCAAATCAGATTGCGCTCTTTTCAAAAGAGGGCGGGGCTACAAATTTCTGTGTGTCAGCATAATGGCAGATTCAAGAACAAGACTAACTTCCTATGCTAATGAGGGAGAGATTATGTCACTAGTGGGCGGGGCTTTCCCCCTCGATGACACGTACAGCGGGAGAATGTCAATCAAAGTGTTTCTGCTGACTGATTTAGTCAAGTCTGATTATAAAGAATACAATAATTAATGTTTACCATTAGAGGCTGGGTATATTCACACACTGCTGACACACAACTGTGTTTAAACACCTTATAAAAGTGAATTAGCATAATAGCTCCCAAAACATATGCTTTAAACAGCCCTAAATTGCTGTGTATTTAGGGAGCTCACTAGATATTGAAACGGAGTGTCTCATTTATTCCTCCAGTCAGCCAGATGTGAACGGCACAATGGAAAAACCGCAGGAAAACGACACGACGGACTCACAGAACAGAACTAAAGAGCTTTAAGCGTCTGAGAGTGCGAGTTTGAGAAGAAGCCGGGTTCAGGATCTTGACCGAGGCAGTAAACGCTGATGTGAAATATTGAAGAGCGCCGTCAGATTGAGTACGAGACGACACACAGCAGCCAAACGCAGCGCTCACAGAGATGAAGCCCATTCTGGAGGACTGGAGTCACATGTTTCTCATCCAGAGGAGCTTTCAGGAGCCGCAGGAAGATGAGCTGAGGCCGTCTGTGACGCAGCGCTGTAAATCATTCATACACACACACACACACACACACACACACACACACGGCTGACCACAGAGACCTTCATCTTCATCATCCCGATCGATGCTCTTTTCTGAGACACAAAGACAAGCGTGTGTATGTGTGTGTTTCTGAAAGACTCTTGAAGACTGATGGAGGACACACACACTGACACACGCGCACACACACACACACACACACCCAGTTTAGTGCATCAAACATTGATGCTTTTATCTGCTCTTTCTGTAGATGTGTGTGTATACCTCGCTTCACTGATCACACACACACACACACACATGCCGAGGGAGGGAGTGAGAGAGAGATAGAGGTAAACACACAAGCACACACACACACTCATAGACTCACACAGAGACTGACATTTATACACGCATTAAACACACACACACACACACACACACACACACACACTATACAGATACATACATTATAAATCACACTCACACACACTCATAGTTTCTCACACACACACACACACACACACACACACACACACACACACACACACACACACACACACACACACACACACACACACCAAAAGACCCTCAGACTATCAAAGACACAGAGAGACACACACTAAAACATGCACACGCTTAGACTCACACAGGCACAAAGACACACACACGCATTCACTCACACTCATGCAGACACACAAATACAGTCTCACACACACCCACACACACGGACTTAGAGACACACACATGCATTTATACACACTGACACACATAAACACACACTCAGACACATACATTATAAAACACACACACACAGTCCCTGAAAATCTAACAGACACACAGAAAGAGACACACACTAAAACACACACACAGAGACACACACACACATATATATATATATATATATATATATATATATATACTCACACTCATACAGACACACAAATAGTCTCACACAAAAACATGTAGCTAACACAATTACACACACACAAAACACACAAATACACACTCATAGACTTAGAGACACTCACATTATAAAACACACACACACACACAGACCCTCATAGACTAACACGCACAGTGAGAGACACACTAAAACATGCACACACTCATAGTCATACATGCACACATACACATGTATACTCACACTCATACACTCACACAGAGACACACAAATAGTCACAAACACACACTCACAATTACACACACGGATACACACACATACATTTATACACACTCGCACACATACATTCTAAAACACATACACACACACACACACTCATAGACTTAAAGACACGCACACACGCAGACCCTCAAAGAATAACAGACACAGAGAGAGACACACACTAAAACACACACGCTTATAGACGCACATGTGTACAGAGACACACACATATACACACAGTCACAGAGACACAAATAGTCACAAACTCATACACACACACACACACACACACACTTACACACATACACATAAGACACACACACACACACACACACACACACGTACGTGTACACATACACACAGACTCACAGAAATGCACACACACAGAACCTCATAGACTATCAGACACACAGATACACACACTAAAACACACACACACACACATAACTGTATATACTCACACAGACAACACACACAGAGAGGCACACATATACTGTATACATTTACAAACACACAAGTATATACACAGAGACACACACACACACACACACACACACACACACACACACACACACACACACACAACACACACACACACACACACACACACACACACACACACACACACACACACACACTAATTTACTCAGAGATGCACACACACACACCAAAACAGACAGACCCTCATAGACTAACAGACACACACTAAAACACACACACACGCGCACACAGACAGACACACACACACATATATGCGTTTGCAAACACACAAGCAAACACAAATATATACACAGAACCAAACTCACACACAGAGGTACACACATATATACTCACACTCATACTCACACAGAGACACAAATACAATCACACACACACACACACACACACACACACACACACACACACACACACACACACACACACACACACACACACACGATCAGTTCTTCACACTTCAGATTGACATCATGATTAGCCAATCAACTGCTGAGGCTCAGTCTAGACATTTAAATGAACATAATAGCGATATCATTTACATAAAAAATATCCTAAATACAACTGTGTGTTTTATATCAATCAATCAAAACACACTTGCAGCCAATCAGCAGCAGGGGGCGTGTCCAGTAACAGATATTTTTTTACAAGGGGCGGAGTTTTGTTTGGTTATGGGCGTTTTTATGTCGATGTATTCAAATATAAACATCATTTGCTAAAATTTGCATATTCGCTTGCTCATTTCTTCTGAAATTGTTTCAGCATTGAGATTCATATATATACACTGCAGTTTCTCCAACGAATGACCATAATTGTAATACGACTGATAATAAAATGGGTGTATTTTTGGTGCTGCTCTTTCCTGCTTTGCCATCTCTCTGGCGGACAGTTTTACATTCTAGTAAGGAGTTTTCTATCATCCCATGTGCCACTGAAGCAAGGTGTCCCCCAGGGATCTCAGTCCATTAGTATTCATAATTTACATAACAGCTCTCGTTCAAATCTTACACCGTCATGGTCTAAACTGTCACTTCTATGCTGACGGCATCTAATTACACAGCATCTGTCGCAATTATAACATAGCAATGATGAAAACATGTGATGCAATAATAAGGAGTCAAATGTTATTAGAAAGTATACAGCTGAAGTCTGAATTATTAGCCCCCCTGTTTATAATTTTTTTCTGTTTAACAGAGCAGATTTGTTCAACACATTTCTAATCATAATAGTTTTAATAACACATCTCTAATAACTGATTTATTTTATCTTTGCCATGATGACAGTAAATAATATTTGACTAGATATTTTTTAAGACACTTCTATACAGCTTAAAGTGACATTTAAAGGCTTAAGTAGGTTAATTAGGTTAACTAGGCAGGTTAGGGTCATTAGGTAAGTTATTGTATAATGATGGTTTGCTCTGTAGACTATTGAAACAATATAGAGTGAGGGAAATAAGTATTTAATCACACTGTGATTTTTCAGTATAGGTGCAATTCCACTGTGTGAGACAGAATCTAAAAATAAAAATGCAGAAATCACATTGTATGACTTTTTAACAATTTATTTGTAAATTACTGTGTGAAATAAGTATTTGATCACTTGAGTCAAGCATTTAAATATGTAGTACAGAAGCTTTTGTTAACAATTACAGAGGTCAAAGGGTTCCTGTAGTTCTTCATCAGGTTTGCACACACTGAAGGAGGGATTTTGCCCACTGATCTTCTCTAGATCTGTCAGGTTTCAGGGCTGTCGCTGAGCAACATGGAGTTTCAGCTCCCTCCAAAGATTTTCTATTGGATTTAGATCTGGAGACTGGCTAGACCACTCCAAAACCTTGTTATGCTTCTTACGAAGCCACTCCTTGGTTTTCCTGTCTGTGTGCTTTGGGTCATTGTCATGTTGGAAGACCCAGCCACGACCCATCTTTAATGCTCTGACTGAGGGAAGGAGGTTTTTGCCCAATATCTCACAATACATGGCCATGTTCATCCTCTCCTTAATACAGTGCAGTCATTCTGTCCCCTTTGCAGAAAAACACCCCAGAGCATGATGCTTCCAGCCCCATGCTTCACTGTAGGTATGGTATTATTGGGATGATACACATCATTCTTCTTCCTCCAAATTCGGTGAATAGAGTTAAGACCAAAAAGTTTTACTTTGGTCTCATCTGACCACAGGACTTTCTCCCATGAATACTCTGGACCATCCAGAGGGTCCCTGGCAAACTTCAGATGGGTCTTGACATGGGCTAACTTAAGCAGGTTAACCTTCCGTGCTATGCATGGTTTTAAAACATGACATCTTACTGTATTACTGATAGTACCCTTGAAAACGGTGGTCCTAGCTCTCTTCACGGCATTGATCAGCTCCTCCCGCATAATTCTGGACTGATTCTAGACCATTCTTGGCATCATTAATACCCCACGAGAAGAGATCTTCCGTGGGGCCCCAGTCTGAAGGACATTGACAGTCATCATTAGCCTCTTCCATTTTCTGACAATTGCTCCAACAGTTGCTCTTTCTTGGCAATTGCCCCGCAGCAGTTTCAGCTTTATGAAAGTCTACAATTTCATCTCTTGTGTCTTTTGACAGCTCTTTGGTTTTGGCCATGTTGCTACTTAGACTTTTGACTGATTGTGGGGTGCACAGATGTCTTTATGACAGCTAGTGACCTCAAACAAGTGCTACTAAATTAGAATCAGAGCAGAGTGTAGCTGGACTATTTTAAAGCAAAATAACAGGTCTTTGAGAGTCAGAAATTTGGCTGAAAATCAAGTGATCAAATACTTATTTCACACAGTAATTTACAAATAAATTGTTAAATAGTCATACAATGTGATTTCTGCATTTTTATTTTTAGATTCTGTCTCACACAGTGGAATTGCACCTATACTGAAAATTCTAGACCCCTCCATGATTTCTAAGTAGGAGATCTTGAAAAATCACTGTGTGATTAAATACTTATTTCCCTCACTGTAGCTTAAAGGGGCTAATAACTTTGACCTTAAAATGGTTCTTAAAAAATTAAAAACTGCTTTTATTCTAGCCGAAATAAAACAAATAAGACTTTCTCCAGAAGAAAAAATATTATCAGACATACTGTGAAAATTTCCTTGATCTGTTAAACATCATTTGCAAAATATTTAAAAAAAAAAGGAAAAAAACTCAAAAGGCGGCTAAAAATTCTGACTTCAACTGTAGATCGATTGTAAATCTATACTGTATGCCATAACACAAAAAGTCATAAATATTAAACTATTATGAGCAAAATGGACACTTAGGCCCAATCCCAATTCTATTTTTGTACCCCTTCGTCCTTCAAACAGAGTGTGAAGGGGAAGGGCTTCAAAATTTACCCCTAAGAATTGGGACAGCACTACAGCACCTGCACACATCATCATATTTCATCGCGATCTCTTGCTTCATATGAGATCAGACGATGGCGACTGCTGTAGTTATTCACCATATTTAACTGTTTTTGCTCAAAATCATTGCTGCAATGAAAAACTAGTAATGTGTATGATTCAGCATACCACAAATTTACCTGATATAACATGAGAACTGCAGGGTTGAGTATTTTTATTTAGGTCCTCACTCCATTCAGCTCTTATGATGGCTGTTAGCCAAAGACGTCTGTGGTTGGCATTAAAAGCAGTGTGGTGTATGGTAAAATTTAAGTTTCGAATTTGGCATCCTACCGAACAACTGTTGTATTACAGTTGTTGTGTTACTATAGCAACTATGGAATTACTACAACAGATTAATTATTATAGTTTTAGTGTTACCATAGCAACAATAGATTTACCACAACAGATTAATTATTGTAATTAATGAGTTACCATAGTTCATGCCCGTAGCCAGGGGGGGTTCGGGTGGTTCGAACGAACCACCCCCCACGGCCAAAAGGTCCAGAATTTGTCCTTTTAATTGTTTTATGTAATTTAATATTATATAATATATTCATTATATAATTAATAGAATATATTTATATGTAATATATATTGTAATAAAGTGTAATTTTAAATAACTATGGCCAGTAATTCGAATCCCATGGAGCCTCAAAGCCACAATAATATGACGCGAGTCACGTGACATAACTCACTGCGTGGTAACATTTGAATCTTTGATGCGAGTCATGCGACATCCATACTGAGTAACGCTATTGGTCGAAAAGAGCAAGAGTGGCAGAAAAGGCAGGCAGCGGCGTCATTATCGCAAAATATTGAACATGTGTTCAAAAAGACTGCCAAACAGGGTAAGGCAAAAGTTACTTACTTCCCAACAGATGAAAATCTGTCCCTATCCATGAGGTTCTAGGCTAACTGGCCGCATTAGCCGGGACGTCCTGTACATTTATTGACTTGTCCAGTACATGACCTCCCTTTCCCTATTTTTGCCATTTTTTTTAAAATAACTGTCCGACGAAGGCTTTAATGGCAAGCGGAGACCTCAGCCGTCAGTTGTCACTTCACAGCAAAAGACGCTAATGCCGTCATGTCTGTGGTTTTAATGCTGTTTGGTCACTTCATTCGTTTTATTCTGATCGGATATAAATCCGATCGCTCAAACCACTTCAGAAGGTGATCTGGGATGCATTCCAGATGAAACTGGACAGGTCTAATAATTCTTTAGACAAAATTAATATAAATAAAATAAATTATGACCTGGAGAAAATCTGACCTGCGCCTGAAACACCTGTAGGTGCGCTTTTACAGGCAAAATTCTATTAAAAACGTGGGTAACACTTTATAAAAACTACACACTATGAATCATTTACTAAGCATTAGCATCTAGTGAATTGAATCTGTTAAGCATTAACTCTACATTAATAAACGTTAGTAAGCAGTTTATAACTGCAGCTACAAATGCTGTATTCTTGATTTATAATCCCATTTATAATGTGCTTAATAACTGTACTTTCATATTTGTTAATGATTTATTTTTCATTACTAAATTAAGTATTGCATTATTTATAAACCATTTGTATTCAAGAGTAGTTGGTGGTTTTTAAGATACTTCAGAATGAGTTAGTAAATGATTAATAAACTATTGAAATCATGGTTTATATATCTTATTATTCAGGCATATAGTAATGGTTACTATCTATGTTAATAAATGCTTTATTAACTCAACTTCATGCAGTTTTGTTACCTACCTAATCTAAAGTGAGGACTATTTAAGCTTTATAAATCCCTTATAAATGACATTTAAAGGCTTAATATCAAATTAACAATAATCTTTGCAATCTTATTTAAAAAGTAAAATTACTGTAAAGTTTAAACATTGCTGAATAACAGGAGTGTCAAAACGACATACAATTCAATAAAACAACAACAATATTATAATTTAACAATATAATAAGATGCAATGTTTAAACTGTACAGTAATCTTATTTTAGATAGGGTTGCAAAGATTTATGTTTTATTTGATACAGTTTCATTTGTGAATCTTTAAACGAATAGGAATGAATGATGTCGTTTATGTTCTTTTTTCCTGTTTAGAATTTAACTGAGCCTTTAATTGTTATTTATAAGGGATTTATAAAGCATAAACAGTCCTCACCATTAGGTCACAAAACTGGATGAAATTGAGTTAATAAAGTAATTATTAACATACAAATTAACTATTAGTATATGCCTGAATAATAAGAATTATAAATGTTAATTTTAATAGTTTATTAATCATTTACTAACTTATTCTGAATGATCTTCAAAAAAACTATGCTTAAATCACTGGTTTGTAAATAATGCAATACTTCATTTAGTAATGGAAAATAAATCCTTAACAAAGTATGAAAGTACAATTATGAAGCACATTATAAATGTGGATATAAGTCAAGAATACAGCATTTGTAGCTGCAGTTATAAACTGCTTACTAACGTTTATTAATGTAGAGTTAATGCTTAACATATAATGAATTCATTATTTGCTAATGCTTAATAAATGATTTATAGTGTGTAATTATCATAAAGTGTTACCAAATAAGGTTTACTATAAGCATAAAACATGTGTTCTAACTTTTCAGGCCTGTAGCAAAGGGGGTTCGGGTGGTTCGGAAGATCCAACCCTCACTGACAAAGGTCCAGAATTTGTCCCATACATGAGCTCATTTGTACATGTATTTTGACTGCTATGCCATCATAAATAGTGAAAATAATCCATCGAAAAAGGCTTTAAGAACAAACGGAATCCTCTGTCGGCTGTTGCTTCGGTGGGACTATAATCTGATGTAAGAGAAGTCTTCTTTCACTACTGTATTGTTTTTAAACAGAGAAAACATTGCAGGTAACTTTTATTCTAAATTTTGGACCTTATTCCTAAAATAAAAAATGAGCAATAAAAAGGTGTGAAGCACCAGAAGCGGACCATATTAAACTAATTTGAATATATTTTGGCTATTGTTGATATACAGGGATTTTCAAATGTTTTTTACCAAAGAGGCTAGAAAAATTCTGAAGAATTCATTATTATTGTTTTATTATTATTATTGTTATTATTATTATTATTATTATTATTATTATTATGTTTTAATTATTATTTTGTTATTGAAATTGCCAAATTGTCACTGAGGACAGTTGAATGTGCTGGCCAGTTTTTTTTTTTTTTTCTAATAAATGACAGCAGGCTACTGTTTTTTACTTTAAAACTTTAACAGATTCCTATTTTTTCCTAAGGATATATGATGTAATAAATTTGTATTTTAAAAATTAGTCTTGTTTTAATTTTTCTTTATTGCAAATTTTAAGGAAAGATTTTTAGCACATCAAAAAGTGGGAGTATGATGACATCTGACTAGCTAATCCAGCCAAAAAAGAAAAAAAAAAAAAAAAGTACTGCTTAAAATGTCACTACAATGCTGTATTTAAATCTCATAGTTAAATAGAAACGGAGGCGTATAACTGCAAAAAGGTCCACTTTTTGAGAAAAAAGAACCACCCCTTTCACCAGGCTGGCTACGGGCCTGTAGAATTAACACAACAGATGAATTATTATAGTCTGTGTTACCATAGCAACAATAGAATTACTACAACAGATCAATTACTGTAATTAATGTGTTACCATAGTTACTATAGAATTAACATAAAGATAAATTGCTAGTCTGTTACCATAGCAACAATAGAATTACTACAAGAGATTAATTACTGTAATTAATGTGTTACCATAGTTACTATAGAATTACTACAACAGATTAATTACTGCAATTATTATGTACCATAGTAACAATAGAATTACCACAACAGAATAATTACCATAGTTTTTGTGTTACTATAGCAACAATAGAATTACCGCAACAGATTAATCACTATAGTTGTTGTGTTACTATAGCAACAGAGTTACCACAACAGATTAATTGTTATAGTTGTTGTGTTGCCATACTTTAATTGTGTTACCATACCAACAATATAATTGCCATAACAGATTAATTACTATAATTGTGTTACCATACCAACAATATAATTGCCATAACAGATTAATTACTATAATTGTGTTACCATGCCAACTATATAATTGCCACAACTGATTAATTACTATAATTGTGTTACCATGCCAACAATATAATTGCCACAACAGATGAATTACTATAATTGTGTTACTATAGCAACAATATAATTACCACAACAGATTAATTACTGTAGTTTGTGTTACCATAGCAATGATATAATTACCACAAGAAATTAACTACTGTATTTGATGTGTTACCATAGTAACAATGAAATTACCACAACGGCTTAAATTACTTGTTGGTGTTACCATAGTAACAATAGATTTACTAAAACAGATTAATTACTATAGTTGTTGTGTTGCTATTCTATAATTGTTGTTTTACCATAGCAACAATATAATTACCACAATGGATTAATTACTGTATTTGGGTTACCATGGCAATGATATATTTACCACAACAAATTAACTACTGTATTTAATGTGTTACCTTATTTTATACAATCATTGGTGTTACCATAGTAACAATAAAAATACCACAACGGCTTAATTACTTGTTTTTGTGTTACCATAGCAATATAAGAATTACTACAACAGATTAATTACTAGTTTTGTGTTACCATAACAACAACAGAATTACCACAACAGATTAATTACTGTTTGATGTGTTACCATAGTGACAATAGAATTACTACAACAGATTAATTACTTGTTTTTGTGTTACCATAGCAACAATAGAATTACTACAACAGATTACTATAGTTTTTGTGTTACCATAGCAACAATAGAATTACCACAACAGATAAATTCAAATACTTTACTATAGTACGTTTCAAAAACAGTACAATATTTACTACTGTATGAATCAAATACTATAGTATTTTTTCATAATCTGAAACAAAGTTAAAACTAAAAGTGAGCATAACTGAGAAGAGAACTCTGAGATGTAAAGGTGCATGATCTGAGTAAACACTAATGGTCCTCGTTCTCCTCTTTTAGACTCAAGACTGTAAGCGCAGGATGTTTCTGAAGCATTATTTACAGATAAAGAGCCCGCAGAACAACCAGATGAAAGGCTGGCTGTTTGTAAACGGGCTGATGTGAGGATCTGAGAAACACAGCTGTAGTGGAGGAGGAAATCTGAAGCTTACCGTCCTGAAGCAAACATCTGCTCTGCATCCGCAGTGTGTTCAGTCCCAGGTGTGGAGGGATCAGATTCCTCAGAGCCAGATCAAGAGTCACCTGACCCCGCGCTCATGATCTCAAACGCACAAACATCTCACAAAACACACACAAACTGAGGACATGAAGACCATCACAGACCTGCTGGAGCGTAAAAAAAAAAAAAAAAAAAAAAAAAAAAAAAATATATATATATATATATATATATATATATATATATATATATATATATATATATATATATATACACACACACACACACACAGTTGAAGTTAGGCCCCTGTTTATTTTTTCCCCCAATTTCTGTTTAACAGAGATAATTTTTTTTCAGCACATTTCTACACATAATAGTTTTAATAACTCATTTCTAATAACTGATTTATTTTATCTTTGTCATGATGACAGTAAGGCGATGCAGTGGCGCAGTAGGTAGTGCTGTCGCCTTACAGCAAAAACGTCGCTGGGTCGCAGGTTCGAACCTCGGCTGGGCTGGGTCAGTTGGCGTTTCTGTGTGGAGTTTGCATGTTCTCCCTGCATTCGCGTGGGTTTCCTCCGGGTGCTCCGGTTTCCCCCACATTCCAAAGACATGCAGTACAGGTGAATTGGGTAAGCTAAATTGTCCGTAGTGTATGTGTGTGAATGAGTGTGTGGATGTTCTCAGAGATGGGTTGCGGCTGGAAGGGCATCCGCGCGTAAAATCGTGCTGGATAAGTTGGCGGTTCATTCCGCTGTGGCGACCCTGGATTAATAAAGGGACTAAGCCGACAAGAAAATGAATGAAGACAGTAAATAATATTTGACTAGATATTTTTCAAGACACTTCTATACAGCTTAAAGTGACATTTAAAGGCTTAACTAGGTTAATTAGGTTAACTAGGCAGGTTAGGGTAATTAGGCAAGTTACTGTATAATGATGGTTTGTTCTGGAGACAGTCGAAAGAAAATATAGCTTAAAGGGGCTAATAATATTGACGTTTAAAAATTAAAAACTGCATTTATTCTAGTCGAAATAAAACAAATAAGACTTTCTTCAGAAGAAAAAATATTATCAGACATACTGTGAACATTTCCTTGCTCTGTTAAACATAATTTGGGAAATATTTAATAAAGAAAAAAATTCTAAGGGGGGCGAATAATTCTGACTTCAACTGTATATATATGTATATATGTATATGTATATATGTATATATGTATATGTATATATGTATATATATATATATATATATATATATATATATATATATATATATATATATATATATATATATATATATATATATTCTTTTTTTATATTTATTATATTATTAATCCATCTGTCCCCACATTTTCTGAATTGTTTCATAATATTCAGTAGTCAACATTTGAAGTGGATCAAAAACAATAGTCAATAGACAAGGATGGGTGTTGTTCAATAGTTTTAGGACAACGTTTAGGATGATTTTGATCCACTTCAAATGTTACAGTATAATCATGCAATGTAAAGGATAATGTCCATCCAGACGAAATAAAGCCTGACATGGTTATAGCTGTTGTATAAGACTGAAGAAATTTATTCCCAAATATATATAGATAAATGGCAATTTTTGCTAATTACATTTATGACTAATTTCATACCAATTCATATTTGGACATATGCAACATATATTTCAAAATATTGCAAAGATTTATTATTAGAACATTACATACATTTTTGAAATGAAAGTTTGTTGGAATTAAATATTGCATATATGGTCAAATATAGTAGTAATTTTTATTAGTTATTATATATATAAATATATTCATTCACCTTTTTTTTTGGCTTAGTCTCTTTATTAAACAGCAGAATGAACTGCCAAGTTATCCAGCATATGTTTTATGCAGCGTATATACTGTATATATATATATATATATATATATATATAGTAAATGAATCATGTTTAATAGTAAAAATTCATTCGTTTTTCTTTGGCTTAGTCTCAGATTTATCAGAGGTCGCCACAGCGGAATGAACCGCCAACTATTCCAGCATTTGTTTTACACAGTGGATGCCCTTCCAGCTGCAACCCAGTACTGGGTACACTCTCACATTCACACACACACACTCATACAGTACAGCCAATTTAGTTCACCCAATTCCCTTATAGCGCATGTGTTTGGACTGTGGGGGAAACGGGAGCACCCGGAGGAAACTCACACCAACACGGGGAGAACATGCAAACTCCACACAGAAACGCCAACTGACCCAGCTGGGACTCATACCAGTGATCTTCTTGCTGTGAGGCGACAGTGCTAACCACTCAGCCACAGTGCCACCCTAATCGTAAAAATTTGTACAGAAAAATAAATACTACATTACCCATGATGCTGTGCAGATGATTCCACCAATCAGAGAAGCAGTGAGTAGTAAATCCTCACACCTGCAGTTCTCCACGATGGACGTCCAGCTTCTCCAACACCCTAGACTGCAGCTCCACACAGGAAGTTTGGTCAGAAGGAATAATAGTCGTGACCAACAGAGCCTGCTTTCTCTCGAGGCTGTGGTTTCCCTTCACTTTCGACGATTGGTGAAGTTTGTTCCTCCACTGTCGCCACTGGTATGCTTGGATTGGGACTTGTGGAGCTGCGCATTGATGGATTTGCTCTTCAGTGTTTGGACTTTCAGCAATGAATATTAAACCACACTGAACTGAACTGAACTGAACTGAACTTCAGCTCTGAAATCTGGACTTTACTAGAACTATGTTAAGACACAATCCACATTGTGAAAGCGCTATATGACATAATCGATTCTCTCTTCACTCTCAGAATATTTCAGAATGTAATTATTTATTACATCTACACTCAAAAATACACTCAGAATATAGTCAGAGCTGCTATCAGAGCACATATTCAGCTAAATCTCCATACACTGCAAAAAAAATGCTTTTTGTCTTGTTTGTAGTTAAAAAAATAATCAAGCTAAATAATCTGCCAATGGGGTCAGCAAAATAATCTTGTTTTTCCACAACATGACCAAAGGTGCGTCCCAAATCGCATACTTATGCACTATTCTACGCCATTGTGTAGTATAAATAGGGTCCCACTTTATATCGTGTCGCTTATACCTGTGAACTTACATGGTAATTAGATGTGTAAGTAGTATGTAACTACAGTGTATGTACACACTGGTACAGAGTATTTACTTGTGTATACTGGTGTAACTACACTCATGTAACAACCCACTGAATAGCATGTGTAAGTACAAATGTGTAACAGGACATTGGTAACAACAGTAGGAAAGTACACATCTGTAACAAGAATTATGTAAGTGCATTGTGTAACAACAATATGTACTTGCAGATGTTTTCCCACTTCCACACCTGTTTGCAGATCATGCACTTGTGAACACTGTATGGCAGAACTAATGCTGCATTAGAAGGTTTCACCTTGTGATACCAGTGTACTTACATGGTAACTCCACAGGAACTGTCCACTTAATATAAAGTGTAAAATGGTCCCAAATTACTGTGTAACTTGTAGAAATATCTTCTATGCAACACTTTAATAACAGTGTAGTTACATGGTAACTCCACAGGAACAGTCCACAATATAAAGTTTAAAATAAAATTCATTTTCGTTTCAGCCTAGTCCCTTTATTAATCTGGGGTCGCCACAGCGTAATGAACCGCCAACTTATCCAGCATATGTTTTACACAGTGAATGCCCTTCCAGCTGCAACCCATCTAAGCCGAAAAGAAAACGAATGAATGTATGAACAGTAATTTGTGACCATTTAACACTTTATATTGAGTGGATCCTGTGGATTTACCATGCAAGTACACTTGTATCACAAGGTGAAACCTTCTAATGCAGCATTAGTTCTGCCACACAGTGTTCACAAGTGCATGATCTGCAAACAGGTGTGGAAGTGGGGAAACATCAGCAAGTACATATTGTTGTTACACAATGCACTTACATAATTCTTGTTACAGATGTGTACTTTCCTACTGTTGTTACCAATGTCCTGTTACACATTTGTACTTACACATACTATTCAGTTGGTTGTTACATGAGTGTAGTTACACCAGTATACACAAGTAAATACTCTGTACCAGTGTGTACATACACTGTAGTTACATACTACTTACACATCTAATTACCATGTAAGTTCACAGGTATAAGCGACACAATATAAAGTGGGACCATAAATAGTGTAAGTAGTGCGTTCACACTGAAAACTCTAAAAATAATAAGTGCACTTTAATTACCTGGATGATGCACTCGTTCAACCGGTAAATAAAGTGTGGAATAGGGATGTGCACATCGATGCTCGAGTATCAATATATCGATACTGAAAAGCTTTTAATTTAGTATCGATATATTATAAGAGTCTCAATATTTTAACTATTTTTTAAAAATTTCTGCATAACTAAATGTTTTAGCGCTGTGTACAGAATTGTCAGTGACGCCTTGTATGCAAGACGTTACACCAATCAATCTGCCGCGGAACGTGACCGATCATGTGCCTTTCAGATAACTTACGTACTCAACATGCAATTCGCTCACTTCTGCATTATGGAATGACACGATGGCAGAGAGGTAAAGCCTGGTTTATACTTCTGCGTCAAGTGATCGGCGTGACCCACGGCGCAAGCCTTGCGCGTAGCCGTGCATTTATACTTCTGCGCACCGTTTCTGTTTCTCTGCAATACCCTTCCGAAACGCTAGCTGGCAGTAGGTGTTTATGTTCCTCTGTGTCGAGTTTCTTTGCTGGTGTTTTGTTTTTTGCTGAACACTTCCTTAATCTCAAATTCGCTCATTTTGAGGCGGGAACTGGCGAACGTGCAACAACTTTAATCATGAGGTAAACACAAAACAACAGTCTCCATCCGGAGCTCCTTCACGGGACTCCACACTTGTAAACACTCACTGCATCGGGCATTCACCTCCGCCCACACTCGTCAGCGATACAAAGCCGACCAATCACAGAACTTGCGCTACGCGTACGCGTTACATTTTTTGAGAGGTGTGCGTCAACGTTGCCGACGGCCACGGCGAGGGCTATGCGTCCACGCATAGGCTGCGCCGTAGCATACACGTGCGCTTGACGCAGAAGTATAAATCAGCCTTAACGCAACGTGTTGTGGTGCTCATCAGCTGAAAGCGCTGCACGAGCAATATTTGTAATAAGTCATACACAGCAACAATACAAGCAGCCTTTATAAACACGTACAGACAACACACCCTGAAACTTATGAAGAAGCAGAACAAATATATATATATTAGAGGTGTGAACCTACACTGGTCTCACGGTTCGGTTACGATTATCATGCCATCGATTCGGTTTAATTCGATATCTCAGTGCATCACGGTGCATTGTCGATACTTTCCCCAAACACAGTTTTATATTTGGGGCTATCTGTATAAACACACACACACACACACATAGACACACAGCACCAAGCAAGCGACACAGAGCATCACGCCCTCTCATTCACACACATACACGCACACACAAACATAGACAGCAACACACAGCATCGCTCTCTCTCATTCACACACATAAACACACACACACAGACACACGTGCTTGCTCGGGAGCGATATTGTTAGACCGCCCGCTCCTGTTCAACTTACACCAGAGTTACCGACCGCTCCCGAACTTTATTCGGAAATTTATTTCCACGCCGCAAGAAATCTGGTCTGGTCCAGTGGCTCCCGCCTTACACCCGCGGGAATGCAGACCTCTATCCAGAAGTATCGCCGTATCAGCCGAGAGGAGAGGAAAAGTCACGCCAGCAGGTCAAATGGGCCACAGCGAGAGAGAAAGAGAAATGGAGTTTACTTTCATTCTCTCAATCGCAGTGAAATAGGGGCTTCTGCTGTAAGTGTCAGTGAAAGACTGTCCAGCAAACACACACGCAGTGAAATTGTGCACAGTTTGTGCGTCAAGTAGGCGAAGCATTGTAAACACTCGCGCTCGCCTCCCTCGCCATAGTAAGCTACCGCGACATAGCGCATAGGAGATAAATGACGTCAGTACATAATAACCGGTTATGATTATTACTGAACCGATACCGAATTGTCCGCGTCTGCATTGCGGTGCACCGAAGAAACAATTCATTTTGACACCCCTACTATATATATATATATATATATATATATATATATATATATATATATATATATAAACATAGTAAACACAGCAAATAGTAGTATAGTATTATAATATATATTATAATAATAACAATTTAATACAAATAAAATTAAATAAATAAATAAAATAATAAATCAGCTCTCTCTTGTTACCATTAGGTAAATAAGAACAAATATAATCGTGTGTGTATCTGTGCAATGTGTATATACAGTATGTATATGCGGAGTGTATATACAATATGAATGTGTGTGCGTGAATGTATATATCACACACACATACTACAGTGTATATATATATATATATATATATATATATATATATATATATATATATATATATATATATATATATATATATATATTTACATGTAATGATTTTTTTATTAACATTATTTTGAAAAATTACATTAACATTTTAAATAATAAGTGGTATCGATATCGGTATTGGTATCGTACAAATTTTAACAAAAAGTATCGGTAGTGTATCGCATTAAAAAAATTGTGGTATTGCCCATCCCTAGCGTGTAATGATGGACACTTCACGTACTCAACAATCACAGATTTGCTCATGTAGAGGAAGGGGCGGAGCTATCGGGCGCACATGATGGATAACTTTATTTATTTAGGTTTGTGAAAGCAAAATTCTCCTACGAGAGTGATTATAGCACCTCCCGATTGTGAATGCGGTTATACTCATGGCAGGTATTATTTGGTAGTTTTGTCACTTATTTCACTGATTTGGCAACTGTCAAACGTCATCAGGGAAAATGTTTGAATTTCCGCTTAGTAAAAAAACATCAGTGTTCCATTTGGCACGACACTACATACATACTATGCTCTTGAGTGTGTAATAATGAGTGCATAAGTGCATAGTGTATAATGGGCCATTTGGGACGCAGCTCATATTTGCTTGTCTAGAAAATGCTTCTTGATATAAGAATTTTTAAATCTTTAGACTAGAAACCAGACAAAAACTAGTAAGAAAAGCTTTTTTTTTTGCATTGTTTTTGCATCTTGAAGGTACATATAAGTACCTGAAGTGAACAAATTAGTACCTAAAAAATAACTGAAAACTGTACTGTTGGAAAAGCTCTTCAAAGCTTTATTTCTGAGTTCACATTTAATTCAATTGTGGCCTTCCTAATGCATCATAGGATTGTAGTTCTTTCCTTCACTAAAGCTGTTAAATCCACCGACTCACATATTTGTCCATTTTGTCTGATTTTCAAGCATGTCTGTGCTTCAGATCAGTGTATAATGTTGGATTTGTATTAATGCTGTGTAATTAGTTGGACCTATGTCCATTGTAAAATAAGCCGCTGAGGATTGTGTTTGAGATTGTGTTTCAGCTCAAAATACCACACTAATAATGTGTTCTAACTCTCTGAAACTGACGCTTTTTAGGTTTTGATCCTAGTTGTGCTGTTTTGGTGACTGTCGCTTTAAATGCAAATGAGATTGGGCTCTTTTCAAAAGAGGGCGAAGCTACAAATGCCTGTGTGTCAGCATAGTGGCAGATTAAAATACAAGTCTAACGTCATATGCTAATGAGGGAGAGATTGTAAGTAAGTAAATAAGTAATGTGTATTTATATAGTGCATTTATCATGTATGGCCATATTATGAGGGGGGGGGGGGGGGGGGGGTCTCTCCACACCACCACCAGTGTGCAGCATCCACTTGGATGATGTGACAGCAGCCACAGGACAACGGCGCCAGTGCACTCACCACACACCAGCTATAGGTGGAGTAAAGAGACAGTGATAGAGCCAATTCGGTGGATGGGGATGATTAGGAGGCCATGATGGGTTAGGGCCGATAAAGGAAAATTGGCCAGGACACCGGTGTTATACCCCTACACTTTACGAGAAGTGCCATGGGATTTTTAATGACCACAGCGAATCAGGACCTCGGTTTAACATCTCATCTGAAAGACGTCGTGCACTGACAGTATAGTGTCCCCTTTACTATACTGGGGCATTAGGACTCGCACAGACCACAGGTTGAGCGCCCCCTGCTGGCCTCTCTAACACCACTTCCAACAGCAACCTAGTGTTCCCATGTGGTCTCCCATACAAGTACTGACCAGGCTCAGCCCTGCTTAGCGTCATTAGCCGCGTTTCCACTATCGTGCCTAAAGCCAGCGTGCCAGGGCGAGCCAGGGCCAGTCGCCCTCCCACTGTCACTTTCAGGTCCTGATCGGGCCAAAGCGGAGGTTCCTCAGGGCCAGCGGCCAGCCTTTTTTGGTCTGCTGAACACCTTGGGCCAAAGAGCGCCAGCTGGGGCTTCAGGGCGGTGTGAAAGGAGAGCTGGAGTTTGTCCGAGTCTGGAAAAGATGGCGTGCCGCCATTACACTAGTTTTCCAATCGCACACGAGCAAAATAAATTAATAATTAAGGGAAATAAAACCTATAGCTGGTCAGTTTAAGATAGGCTATTATGATCGCCCTTATGTTTCCTTTTTAAATGTAAGGGTGTTGCATTAAATAATAAAGTATTTTTAATTTATAAGTGATATTTCTTTGCTTCATCCTCCTTTATGTTTCAATAACAGATAATAATCTTAACACCATATTAAAAACACAGCAGCCAGTAACAGCTGTCGATAGTTGTCAAGTTTAAAAGGTGTGTTTATGCATGAAACATGCATGTTTAAATGTGTGTGTGTGTGTGTGTGTGTGTGTGTGTGTGTGTGTGTGTGTGTGTGTGTGTGTGTGTGTGTGTGTGTGTGTGTGTGTGTGTGTGTGTGTGTGTGTGTGTGTGTGAGAGAGAGAGACCAGACAAAAGAGCGCTCGCTTGACAGCTGTTGATGCCGCGAGCGACTGGGTTGGTTTCTTTCTTTCTTTCTTTATTTTGGTGATAATACAAAATATGAATACATCTTTACAAATGACGTGTTCGCTTTTGTAGGCTCAACACAATAGTGTCATATCTAGATAAAATAATCTAAGCGATTTTGAAATCGTTTAAATAATTACAAATATCAGATATAATAAAATCACATTAAATAAATAAACCAATTGAAAACAAACAAAAGCCATAACAATGTAGGTATATACAATACAAATAAATAAAACTGTGTCAAGACATTTAAAACTTTCAGTTTACAAAGGCTTATTTAAAGCAATAGTATCTGGATGTAGCCTTTATGATGCAAGCTGAGATTGCATCACTCAGCGATGCAATGTCAGACACAATGCACTCAATGGAGTGAGTGACGTCACTGTGCCGGGTAGGGTTAGGGGAGCGCATTAAAATACATTGGATGCAGCTCTGATTGCACTGCACCAGGTCTGCATCCAGACCCCTCTTATTTAAAGGGCCACGAAACCCCCCTATCTCAGCAGGGTGTTTTCACACCTCAATTTTGGAAAAAGTCAGGAAAGTGGGCGTGTCCAGCTCTGTTTAGGTGGGAGTGTCGGGGGAGGGAAAGAGGGAAGGTTTTGCAAAGAAGGGAGTTTCCATTTAGTCACGCGCTGATTTCACAGGCAAAACAAACACAGACGCAGAAGAGAAAGACAGTGACTGTGTTTACATGGACATCAGTAAACAAATTATTTAGCAAATTATTAATTTGCCGACTTTAACTGCAGTTTGCCACTTTCACTTTTATTCAGGAACATTTCCTGCATGTCCGCCGTGAGAGGAACTGCTGGAGAGTGGAGTTTTAATGGTATGTTTGATACCGCACGGCATAAAAAAATCCTCTGCATTTCTCAGTAACTTGGATGCACTCGGTAGAGTCAGAAAGCCGTGTGTGTATAGACTATCCTGTCACAAAATGCAGCGAAAATCCTGCACGACGGGAATAGTTTGTGTTAACATGTTTACACTCGGAGAGCAGCATTTACAGCGGATCTTTCAGTCTATAATATTGTACTATAATATTGCAGTGATATTAACATACTGTAAACTTGGTAACTAAATCATTTTGACTGAGGTATGTCTTTAAACACTGAAAGAGCACTGCTGACCAAACGAACTAATATCTGAATGAACAAACAAAGGGCACTGATCACACACATTTACCAAATCTGTAGCGACAGGACAATCAACACAAACTGGAGCCGTGTCTTTTTAAAAAGGAGACAAGCGGCAAATCCAGATTTCATCATTTCCAGATGCGAAAATCTCTCGGGTAAAAAAATGTTCCTTACAAACGCGTTTCTGTCGCGTGCACTGTAATCCACACGTGAGTCCAGCTGAGCTCTCATAGCGGGGGAAATGGAAACAAAACCTTCATTGCAACACACTAATAAACGCAACACTGATGACTCGTGTCTCCAAATTCTCGTTCTTTCACTTGTTTTGGCAACACAACATGGCGTCTCTCTGTCGTCTGAACACTGTAACATGTAAACAGTCTTCGAAGCTATCATGCATAATAATGAAGTTGCGCCGCATACACAATAGAGCGCGCTGATTGGTTTGAGCCAAGTCTTTTTCATGAATTAATGCCGCACCCTCAGAGACGTCATAATGAACTCGCAGGTACAGACAGCCACTCTCCACACTGGACTACATGCAAGTATCTCATGGCCGTGACGCAGCTTCAAAAACTTGTTCAAACCAGAAGAACGAATTTGCTCAAAATAACACAAAAACCACCAATTTTCACTTTTCAGCGCAATATGTGTCCTGATAGTGTTTATAGCAGCGTGGGACACAGATATAACGGTTACTGTTTTGTGACCCTTTAAAAAAAAGATTTTAGATATTTTCTAAAAACAACAAACAAAGTTTTAAGATATTATTCATGAAGTATTTGGATTTGATGATATTAATCAAATCGTGTAAACAGAGCATTTTTTGGGTGATTAAAACCAGAAACTACCTTCCTTTCTGTCATCCAGTCCTGTGCAGCGCCGCTTTACAAACGCATTGGGGAAAACTGCAAGTGAAAATGTGTTCTACGTCCTCAAACAAGTGTTTATGTTTTCATATGACGTGGTAAAATTTGAAAATGAAATTTTAAATGTAGAGCTTTATTAGTGAATAGCTGCTGAGCGCAACGATATATAGGCTATAGCCTGTGTTTTATTACTTGTTCTTATGTCCTGAAACACTTAACGGTTTCCTTTTCTTAAGATAACCGAATAATATGCAACATCCTTAAATTATTCTCTTAAATAAAAGGGAATTACCTATTAAGCGTCAAATAGCCTAGCGAAAAAAATTACGTTTTATGTCTCTCTGGAGCATTTGGGCTCAATGTTTGTCAGTGTCTATCGAAACGAAGATGTTATAAAATACATTTTATACCGACTTATTATCGGACAGTTTTTATTGGTTTTATATTATGGATGGTGTGCTGGGTCCCACCATTAGTGGCGAGACCACTCAATGCACGATGCCATCTGTCGGTCGGCGAGCAAACAAATATAATACAATGAAAATACACAGGCCTGTGCGTATAGACGTATAATGTAATGCTGTACAGTAACGTGTCATTTGTTTGTCTTTTTAATCGTTTTGTGATGATGCGATGGTGTGCTTTATCTGCCTGATTCCCACTGAAGTGGGTGGGTTGATTCGGGGGACGTTCTGGGGGCGGGGTTTGCGTGAGCTCTGCGAGCTACTAGCCCAACAGTGGGAACGCGACATGATTTCGGCCCTGACTACTCATGCTCCCGGACTATTGTCACAACCTGGCCCGATAGAAGACCTGGCTTGCACTGGCCCGACAGTGAAAATGCGGCTAGTGAGTAATCAGTCTTCGGCAGCAGGGTAATATGGCTGTGATCACTAGTGGGTGGGGCTTTCCCCCTCTGATGACCAGGGCCGGATTTAGAAAACATTGGGCCTTGGGGCTATACCAAATCCAGGGGCCCTCTTTAATTTTTAACCTCACAAAAGTATATCAGAATCAGTTTTATTGCCAAGTGTGCTTCACACACACAAGGAATTTGTTTTGGCTACAGAAGCTTACAGTGTACATAAAGTGACAACACAAAATTAAATATGAGAAAAGAAAAAGGCGATAAACATTAAACATTAAACAGAGATGCAGTTAGTCAAAAAGATCTGGATGTTGAGTTGTATGTACAGATTTGTTGTAAATATACAGGTTATAAGGTGCTGTGTACAAATGCGTGTGAGAAAGTGTTGCATTGTATATTGTTATAAGGTGCTGTGTACAAGTGCGTGTGAGAAAGTATTGCACGTTTATTGCCCAGTAGGGGAATATTTAACTGTTCATGAGGTAGATGGCCTGAGGAAAGAAACTTTTCCTGTGTCTGCCTGTTTTTGTGTTTGGTGCCCTGTAGCGCCGACCAGACGGTAACAGTTCAAACAGGTAATGTGCAGGGTGTGAGTCGTCCAGAGTGATTTTGCGAGCCCTTTTACTCACTCTGGAAGAGTACAGTTCTTGAAGTGTAGGAAGGGCAGTGCCAGTGATTCGTTCAGCAGTCCGGACTATTCGCTGTAGTCTACGGAGGTCAGTTTTGGCAGCTGAGCTGAACCAGACGGTGATTGAAGTGCAGAGGATGGATTGGATGACAGCTGAGTAGAACTGTACGAGCAGCTCCTGTGGCAGGTTGAACTTCCTCAGCTGACGAAGGAAGTACAGTCTCTGCTGGGCTTTCTTCACAATAGAGTCTATGTGAATGTCCCACTTCAGATCCTGAGAGATGGTGGTGCCCAGGAACCTGAATGACTCTACTGCAGCCACAGTGCTGTTCATGATGGTGAGTGGGGGGAGTGCAGGGGGGTTTCTCCTAAAGTCCACTATCATCTCCACTGTTTTGAGCGTGTTCAGCTCCAGGTTGTTGTATCTGCACCATAAAGCCAGTCGCTCCACCTCCTGTCTGTATGCAGACTCGTCACCGTTCCGGATGAGGCCGATTACAGTAGTGTCAACAACAGTAACAACTTCAAGAGCTTAATGGAGGGGTCTTTTGCGGTGCAGTTGTTGGTGTACAGGGAGAAGAGCAGTGGGGAGAGAACACATCCCTGGGGGGCACCAGTGCTGATGGTGCGGCTGTCGGATGTGATTTTGCCCATTCTGACTAGCTGTTGTCTATCTGTTAGAAAGCTGGTGATCCATTGACAGACAGAGCTGGGGACAGACAGCTGGGTCAGTTTGTTCTCGAGCAGTGATGGGACGATGGTGTTAAAGGCAGAACTGAAGTCCACAAACAGTATCCTTGTTGTAGTACCCTGTTGTAGTACCCTGGTTTGTCCAGATGTTGTAGGGTATAATGCAGTATATACGTGTGTGCGTGCGTGCGTGCGTGCGTGCGTGCGTGTGTACTAGCAGTTGTTGTGTTATTATTATTATTATTGTTATTATTATTAATAATTATTTATCAATTTATAGTGTCTAATATTCCACCATTTGATTCATATTTGATTATTATATATTTTTGTCTATTTTATTAAAACAGGCCTGCAAGTCGGCAATACAAAACTAACTAATGACATGATCTGAACTTTAAAGTTCAAACAGGCTGCAAAAATCAGCAAAACAAAAAACATTTGCAATACTTCCTAAATATGTGCTTTATAATAAATACTTTTAAATAGGGGTTTACCTTAAAAAAGGTTCTTTAGAACTTTAGCTGACCATGAATCTAATGATAGGATACCTTTAAAATCCATGCTTCTAATATCCAAAATATTGTGGTCTTGAGTTTCAGAAGGCTAGCATCCTTATTTTATTTGATTTATTTGTTTTTTGCATCAGATATATTGTCTGATGAAAGCCAGCGCCAATATTTCATTGCTCCATATTATTTCTGTCGTTTTCATAAAAGGGGCAAAATAAACTGTGGAGAGGTAAGCATGATCGAACACCCAATGAGGGGGGAGAGCATGCTCGGAGCCCGGCGGCTAATCAGCAGGCCAATCAGAAATAATAAATAACACCTGTTTATTCTAGTGATTGGACCGGAGAGACACCCTTCTTAAGGAGAGGAGAAGGAGCAGCCGGGAGAGAGGAGAGCACACACACACACAGAGCTACAGTGTTGTGGTGTTTAGAACTGAAAAATAAAAACAGTTTACTTACCTGATATCGCCGACCCTGTCTTCTTCTTCCCCTCATACGAACGAACTTTACTACAGTGGTGCCGAAACCCGGGAAGAAGAAGAAACTTTGCTGCCAGAATGACCACTCCGTCAAGACTGCCATTTGCGGAAGCCATCCAGGCCCTCGCGGCCCTCCACCAACAACAACATGATGCGCTGGTGGAACTGAAGAACACACAGGAACAACGGTTCCAAGTCCTCATGGAGGCCCAGCGGGAGGACCGCGAGCAAATCCGGAGTCTGCTGTCCCAGGAGATCCGGCCCGCTCCGACATCTGCCGCCCACCCTCCCCTCGCCTTACAGAAAATGGCGTCAGAGGACGACCCGGAAGTGTTCCTAGATCTCTTTGAGAAGATGGCGGAGGCGTGTGGCTGGCCGCGGGCCGAGTGGCCGGTACGAGTCATCCCGCTGCTCTCGGGCGAAGCCCAGATCGCAGCACAGCAGCTACCGGCCCAGAATCTCCTGGAGTACCCTCACCTGAAGCGAGCTATTCTCCAGCGGGCCGGCCGCAACCCGGAGGAGCAGCGTCAGCGCTTCCGGTCGCTGATTTTGACTGAAAGCGGCCGGCCCTTTGCATTCGCTCAGCAGCTCCGTGATGCCTGCCGCAGATGGCTACTACAGGATGGCCGGACCGTCGCCCAGATAATGGATGCCGTGGTGCTGGAGCAATTCATCACCCGCCTCCCCTCCCGAACATCGGAGTGGGTCCAGTGCCACCGCCCCAAGGATCTGGAGACGGCCATCCAACTGGCGGAGGATCACCTGGTGGCGAAGTCCAGGGTCGGCGAAATAACCTCTCTCTCCTCTCTCCCTCTTTCTCTCTCTCCTCTTCCTGTTCCCAGGCCCAGATTGCGGGGACCGCCCACACCAGCACCCAGACGGCGGTGCACAGAGGCGGATCCGCCGAGCGTCCCAATAGGGGCGGGCGCCTATCCGAGAGGAGGGGTGGAGCCACGACCCCTGGCGGTTCCCCAGACAGCGCCAGGTCTCTCTCCGGTTCAATCGGTTGGTCTTGCTGGCCCCGGGGGTATAGTGAGAAGGTCTGGGTCGATGCATTGGCGTCGCGGGGACGAGAATAGCGCACCAAAAATCTGCTCCGAGAAGGAGGTGAGTGCGTTGATTCGCGTCCCAGCCACGCCAGTCGTCGCCCCCGGTCGCGACGGGCTATACCGGATACCTGTGAGTATAAAAGGGGGTACATATCAAGCTTTGGTGGATTCGGGGTGTAACCAGACCTCCATACACCAAAGCCTGCTTCAAGACCCGGCATTGGATACCAGCCGCACGGTAAGGGTAAGGTGTGTGCACGGGGATGTAATTCACTACCCGCTAACGGCTATAAATATCCAATTCAGGGGAAAAAAGCATAGCGTAGAGGTAGCGGTTAGCCCGCACCTCAAACACCCGCTAATTCTGGGAACCAATTGGCCTGGATTTAATAGATTATTAGGAGTCTTATGTGCGGGTGTTTCTTGGAAAAAGAAATCGCCGGAGAGAGGGCGGGTCGCTCAGCTGGGGGAGTCCCAAGCAGTGACGTCACGCGCTGACTCAGGGGAAGGGCTGGGAATTTCCCGGTGTAAAGACTTTCCCCTGGAGCAGTCGCGTGACGACACGCTGAGACATGCACTCGAAAGAGTGCAGGTCATAGATGGGCAAAACCTCCAGCCTGATCGGCCCCTCTCCTATCCCTATTTTGCGATCATTAATGACAGGGTGTATCGAGTGACCCAAGACGCTCAGACAAAAGAAGATACAACCCAATTATTAGTACCAAAGAGCCGTCGGGAAATGCTTTTCCAGGCGGCTCATTCTAATCCTATGGCCGGACATTTAGGTCAGGCGGCCACATTAAATCGTCTCATGGCCCGATTCTTTTGGCCGGGCATTCACGGTGACGTCAGCAGATGGTGCGCTGCGTGTCGTGAATGTCAGCTGGTAAATCCACCGGCCACCCCAAAAGCGCCATTGCGCCCATTGCCAGTTATGGAGATCCCCTTCGAGAGAATTGGTATGGATCTCATCGGGCCATTAGAGCGATCCGCACGCGGGCACCGGTTTGCATTAGTTCTAGTGGATTATGCAACCCGATACCCGGAAGCAGTAGCGCTCCGCAACATCTCCGCAAAGAGCGTTGCGGAAGCTCTGTTTCGTATAATCTCCCGAGTGGGAATCCCCAAGGAGATTCTCACTGATCAAGGCACCGCGTTCATGTCACGCACCATGCGCGAGCTTTACGGATTATTGGGCATTAAATCAATTCGCACCAGCGTTTATCACCCACAAACAGACGGACTGGTGGAAAGGTTTAATCGCACGCTTAAATCCATGATCCGTAAATTCGTTCACGAGGACGCGAAAAACTGGGATAAGTGGTTAGAGCCCTTGTTATTCGCTGTGCGGGAGGTTCCCCAAGCCTCCACGGGGTTTTCCCCCTTCGAGCTTCTCTACGGCAGACAGCCCCGTGGGGTTTTGGATGTTGTTAGAGAGGCTTGGGAGGACGAGCCTTCAAACAGTAAGAATGAAATTCAGTATATTCTGGACCTTAGAGCAAAACTCCACACACTGGGGCGGCTCTCTACGGAGCATTTGCTTAAGGCCCAGGATGATCAACGCCGGCGTTATGACAGGGGCACTAAACTACGCAAATTTTCACAGGGAGATAAAGTCCTTGTACTGCTACCCACTTCCAGCTCTAAATTACTCGCCAAGTGGCAAGGGCCGTTTGTGGTCACCCGACGAGTCAGCGATCTCGATTATGAGGTGGTACGTTCGGACAGGGCTGATTCACGTCAGATATACCACATCAATCTGCTAAAGCAATGGAGGGAGCCGGAGGAGGTGATGCTGGCTACGCTCGTTACCAACGAGGATGACCTGGGCCCAGAGAGCACTGGCCGACAGCGGCCGGGCACTCTGGTCACCGGGGGTGACCATCTCTCAGCGAGCCAGCTCATCGATGTCCGGCACCTTCAGCGTGAATTTTCTGACGTGTTTTCACCCCTGCCCGGTCGTACTAACTTAATTCAGCACCATATTGAGACCGAACCGGGCGTGGTTGTTAGGACCCGGCCGTATCGCCTACCTGAACACAAGAAAAAAGTGATTCAGGAAGAATTGGGTAATATGCTGAAAATGGGTGTAGTAGAAGAATCCCACAGCGATTGGGCCAGCCCGATTGTCTTGGTACCCAAGACTGACGGCTCAGTCCGGTTCTGTGTGGATTACCGAAAAGTCAATGCTGTGTCGAAATTCGATGCATATCCAATGCCGCGTATTGACGAGTTGCTCGACCGGTTAGGTGCTGCTCGATATTACTCGACGTTGGATTTGACAAAGGGTTATTGGCAGATCCCCTTATCTCCAATATCCCGCGAAAAAACGGCCTTCACAACGCCGTTTGGATTACACCAATTTGTGACACTTCCGTTCGGGCTGTTCGGGGCACCGGCTACGTTTCAGCGCCTGATGGACAAAATACTCGGCCCTCACTCCGCATATGCCGCTGCTTATCTAGATGATATAATCATTTTCAGTAATGATTGGCAGCGGCATATGCAACATCTGAGGGCGGTATTGTCGGCGCTGAGACGGGCCGGGCTCACGGCCAACCCGAAGAAGTGCGCAGTTGGGCGAGTGGAGGTAAGGTATCTGGGCTTCCACTTAGGTCACGGGCAGGTGCAGCCCCAAATTGATAAGACTGCAGCTATTGCAACCTGTCCGAGACCTAAGACCAAAAAGGAGGTGAGACAGTTTTTGGGACTGGCAGGATATTATAGGCGTTTTGTCCCTAATTATTCGGCCCTCGTCAGCTCATTGACTGACCTCACTAAAAAGGAGGAACCAGATACCGTCCGATGGTCGGAGCAGTGCCAACAGGCCTTCTCAAAGGTAAAAGCTATACTTTGTGGGGGGCCGCTATTGCACGCTCCTGATTTTGCTCTCCCCTTTCTGTTACAGACGGATGCATCCGATCGGGGTCTGGGGGCGGTTCTCTCCCAGGAGGTGGCAGGAGTGGAACGGCCGGTGCTGTACATTAGCCGAAAACTCAGTAAGAGTGAGGCTAAGTACAGCACCATAGAAAAGGAGTGCCTGGCAATAAGGTGGGCCGTTCTCACTCTGCGCTATTACCTCCTGGGCAGGGAATTCGTCCTCTGTTCAGATCATGCTCCTCTCCAGTGGCTCCACCGCATGAAGGATACCAACGCGCGGATCACCCGTTGGTATCTAGCGTTACAGCCTTTTAAATTCAAGGTGGTCCACAGGCCGGGTGCACAGATGGTTGTAGCCGATTTCCTCTCCAGGGCGGGGGGGGGGGAGGGCTGCAGGCCGGACGGCTCCCCGGCCTGAGGCGGGCGGTGGGGGTATGTGGAGAGGTAAGCATGATCGAACACCCAATGAGGGGGGAGAGCATGCTCGGAGCCCGGCGGCTAATCAGCAGGCCAATCAGAAATAATAAATAACACCTGTTTATTCTAGTGATTGGACCGGAGAGACACCCTTCTTAAGGAGAGGAGAAGGAGCAGCCGGGAGAGAGGAGAGCACACACACACACAGAGCTACAGTGTTGTGGTGTTTAGAACTGAAAAATAAAAACAGTTTACTTACCTGATATCGCCGACCCTGTCTTCTTCTTCCCCTCATACGAACGAACTTTACTACATAAACATTCATAATAAAAGTTTGCTTTCCAATTGTCCAGTTAGACTTACTGTAAATCATAACCAAGTGTATTTACTTGAAATACATACTCCGCAACGATGGACATTTTGATAACTGCTTGTGTAGGCTATTTGATTTGTTTCCACACCGTCTCGGTTATATTGTGTAATGGAAGATCATGCGCCGATTTTTTGTGTCCAGCTGTAACAGTCGCGCGGCCGAGTTCATTCAGTATGACTCCGCCTATCCCAGCTTCTGTTACTACATGTACAAGTTAATCATTAATAAAGACTATGTGAATTTAAATTCTTGTTCTACGACGAGCTTGGTTAGACTAGCCTTGACTTGACGGTTCTCGCGGTAGTGCTGAAATAAGGAACTGTCCTGGGAAAATTGGCACATCTGATCACTCATATGGCTCGTTTCCACTGACTGGTATGGTACGGGTCACCTTTATCAGGCTTGCGTTTCCACTGCTAAAAGGGAGTGGAAGATCAATGACAGTGTGAAATAGCCTACTGTAACGTCTGCAATTATATGAAATGAATAAATAAATGAACATATATGAACACATACAGACCCTTACAGTCTCCGATATGTTACCACTTACAGATAAACTACACACAACACACATTTAGTCCTTATTTAGGTTCAAAACAACACGAAATACAGCCCACAGTGAGCAAACCTCTCATGATTAAATGTATCTGTAATCTTCAGCAGCACGTGTAGCCTCTTGTTAGAGAGTAATTCCGTCATCCCGAGTTCATAATGGTCCATAAGGTGATGATAATAGTTAAACATGGCAGTTTGTTCACGCTTGCTGAAATAATAATGTGCTCCTTTTCTTCCGGCTTCTCCTTTGTTGTTTTTTCGCACTTCACTCTCGCGTTTGTCAGTTTCTGGCATGATCAGGTTTCAAAAGCACGTCAGTAATCATGTGCACGTTATTATCATCAGCTCAAGAAGTTTGTTATTTCAAATATAGACGCGCCGCTCGCGCAAGCAAGAAAGCGAAACCGCTCACGCTTCAGACTGGCTCGTAAAATAACTACGGGACACAGGGTAAAATCTGCTCTTCTTTTTGGCTTTGTGGCTGTTCATCAAGACGACGACAAGGTTCGTTTGAGCCCGGGTCGACCAGGGCTCGTTATTATATGTATATATAATTACGCTGTAATCTCTCGGCTGTGTATTAAAACATGGCGGCTTCTTTGTTTTCATTCTGGCTTGTTGCGTGAGCTCGTGACTTATCTCTGTAAACAAATAGCGTTCAGCTGAGCATCTAGCTCCGCCTTTTGGTACCCTTTCTCGTGTTTGGTACCCTTTCGAAAGGGTGCCGAAAAAAGGTTACGGTACGGTATGCCTTTTGACAGTGGAAACGGCCATAAAAGCGTACCGTACTGAACCGTACAGTACCACTCAGTGGAAACGGGTCATTATGGGTGACTAACAGGACTATTCAATATTCTGATTGGGCTGCAGCCACTCTGAGGCCCAGTTTAGCACCGGTGTCACTGTTTTTTTAACAGCAGCGAACCGAAAGGAATACTTCACATTATTGACGAGAGAACGCATAACGCAAAGAGGCGTTTCCCACATCATAGCGTAAATTAATTCATCAGCCAATCAAGGGCCCCCTTCTCCTGTGGGCCCTAGGGCTTCAGCCCCACCAAGCCCTTATGTTAATCCGGCCCTGCTGATGACACGTACAGCGGGACAACGTCAATCAAAGTGTTTCTGCAGACCGTTTTTATCAAGTCTGATAATAAAGAATACAATTAATACATGTTTACAATTGGAAGCTGGTTATATTCACACACTGCTGACACACAACTGTGTTTAAACCCCTTATAATATTTAATATTTAAAATATATAATATATATAATATATTAATAATATTTTAAATATATAATATTTCTGCATAATAGCTCCCTTTTAAAATAAAAATCACTATGGGAAAATTGCATCAGAAAGATGCTTGGTTTTATGAACAACATCTTAACATTCATTGAATACATCTTTTTAATTGCACAAAACATCCTTCATAGTAGAAAATGGAAATATTCTCTACGCAAAAACACCCTACGACACAAAACTGCTCTGTTAACATGCTGTCATTCATATGTTTGTTAATGGCAGATGTAAACACTCCTTCATTTCCCGACTGCAGCCTCGGGTTGTTCTCTGTGATTGACAGGTGCAGTAATGAATGCAAACTGAAGCTACGGTTATAATCTGACACACATCAGCTCAGTGTCTGATGGAGTAATCTGCTCTCCTGGCTCCAGTGCTTCAACTGCTTTAATATATAACAAAGGAGTCATTTTCTGGATAATGGAAGAGGGTGTGTGTGAAAGAATGTTGTCTAAGCCTGCATTTGTGTGTGTGTGTGTGTGTGTGTGTATGTGCAGGGGTGTAGCAACCGGGGGGAATACGTCCCCCTCACTTTTAGAGACTGACCATTTAGAAACAGGCGATTAATAATTATATGAACGTAACTTTTGGATTTCATGCAGCTGTTCCCCCAACTTTTGAAATGTCCACTACCCCCCTGTTTGTGTGTGTGTGTGTGTGTGTGTGTGAATGAGTTTGTATGTTATCCAAGCATGTGTGTGTATGTGTTTGAATGCGTGAGTGAGTGAGTGTGTGTGTTTACAAGTCAGTGGCGGATTTAGGCATGGGCAATTTGGACGATTGCTCAGGGCGTCATCTTGCTGGGGGTGGCATTAGAAGACGGTGCAAAAAAAATAAATAAATAAAAAGCGTCCCCTAGTAAAAGCATTGAGATACGATTTACTTTATGCAAGTGTATTAATTTAGAGTGGCAATCCCAGAATAAAGACGTTGGGGGCCGTTCACATTTGGCATATTTTGCATGGGCGAGTATGTTATTCTCTATGCAGAAAACCATTCCCGCGCGCCTCACACTAGTGATGTGCGGATCGATACTAAAATATTGATATCTCAGATACCAGCTTTGCATGTTCTAGAATCGATTATCTTATCAAAATATCGATATTTCAGTAATTTGGAGCAAATGTGTAGTTTATTGGAAATAGAAACACAGCGGAAAGTAACTACAATTACCCTAGTTTATCTGAATAATGCCAACTTAGTCGGAACTACTTGTTCTTCCGCCTGTCAAGTCATGTGCGTAATATGGCACTGTACAACTGTACAACACGCTAGCTAGCTACTCAGTCTGCTGTCACATTGTTCAGTCACGTTGTAATTGGATATGGGTGACCGCAAGCGAAGTTATTTCATTTCCATAAACTCAAAAGATGCAGTTAGTGTCTAGTGTAACAAAACAGTGAGGTACTGTGGTAATACCACAAACCTGATCAAACATCTACATATAAACCACAAGATAGAATATGACAACGTCATGACTATAGGCGGTCAGAAGAGGAGGAAAGGAGATGCACAGGTGCTGCTGGGGCGAGACAGACATCGCTTTCAGAGTCCTTAGGTGCAGCAGGCAGGCACTATCCAGGTACAGAGGGAGAACATGTGGCGATGTGGCTGTAATTTAGGGGCTTGGGTTTTTGTGACGATGATACTACAACGGAAAAAGGTTCAAAATCTTTAAGGGGACTGGATTAACATATCACTAAACCAAAAAGTGTGAATGTTTATTGTTTTATGGTAAGATGTTCAGGCAGGCGCTTTAAGACATGCTCGGATGCTGTCAATAAATATGTAAGTTGGCTCTTTTTTTGTATAATAATTCTTCATCAATAAACAAGAATAACCTGTAATATGTCTCGCATTCAGTATGAAGTGACACTTTTAAGTACACTACTTGTTACTTTAATTTCCCAAACAGTAATATTTGGGCAAAGTATCGGATCGGTATCGCAGATACTCTCCTTCATTTTACTTGGTATCGGATCGGATAGGAAAGCAGTGGTATCGCACAACACTACCTCACACACGCTCCTGTGTGAATCCCGGTTGTTTGCATGCACGCTGATAAAATATGCGCCGCTCATGCGGCGTGAAACTGAGGTAACAGCCTTTTACGTAGAAGTGTCGGCACGCAGCGAAAGTTATAAAGTTATAATATGACGATGATGTTACTTTCACTAAGCACGGCTATAAAGCAGAAAGAATGGATGAGGAGTGAGGGAAGACTTTATAACATTAATTCTCGGCCATGAGTCAGGTCTGAGACAACAGATAATTCTGTAAAACATATTTATTTTTTTGGATTCTATAGAATTGTCATAATTGATATTCATGCAAAAGATTTCTTAAGTGATCTTAGCATAGCACTCCCGTTGTTACACTGTTTTCGAGTAACATTTAGGATTAATTTCTGTTATTTATTTAGAATATTAATTGTATAATAATATTAATAATAATAAATATAAATAATATATAATAATATTATAATATATAATATAAATAAGGGCGGGCGACGCAGTGGCGCAGTAGGTAGTGCTGTCGACTCACAGCAAGAATGTCGCTGGGTCGCAGGATCGAACCTCGGGTCAGTTGACGTTTCTGTGTGGAGTTTGCATGTTCTCCCTGCGTTTGCGTGGGTTTCCTCCGGGTGCACCGGTTTCCCTTAAAGACATGCGGTACACAGGTGAATTGGGTAGGCTAAATTGTCCGTAGTGTATGAGTGTAAATGAGTGTGTGGATATTTCCCAGAGATGGGTTGCGGCTGGAAGGGCATTCCCTGCGTAAAAATGTGCTGGATAAGTTGGCGGTTCATTCCACTGTGGCGACCCCAGATTAATAAAGGGACTAAGCCGACAAAAAAATGAATGAATGAATGAATAAATAAGGGCCTCATAAACATGGCAAAATCTTTTCCCCAGCTGCTTCGGGAAGTTGCAGAAGCACTGGAGCGTGAAAACACTATAGAAAATCAATCACATCCTCCTGATCGAAGTGGGGGAACACGAGCGGAAGTTTTAAGATTGTTGGCACCGTATTCAACCCCACGAACCCTTGTGCCAAGACGCTCCAACACTGCTGGACCTAAGGAAAAAAAATACAAAAGTGTTTCATACACCCATCGTTTTTTTTGCCTACCCAAAAGGAGGGAATGCGAAGTCCTAAGTCCATCAGAGAAAAACAAATTAGAGGGGGCAGGGATTGGAGAGAAAAGGATCACCTTTCCAGATAAACACTGCACTCCCCTGGAGTTTTCCAACCATCTTTATCAACATTTCCCCATGTTGAAAGAATGTGGAGGTTTCCAGCTTTTGCGATCCAAGGGATCGACTCATTCTAAAATTTTGGAAACAATACCATGTCCAGATTAGGGATATTGCCCTGAGTACCTATTAAGCTAGTCTGTCGTGGTAGTGCAGGCTGTCATATATGTCAGGCCACTCCAGAAAGACATTGATGTTCAGGTTCTTGAGGGTAAACCGTCTGTATCCTTTGGACCACTGACAGAATGCTTGTACTGCAATGAGAAGTATAGCCTGTCAGAAATACAGGACCATGTTGATGTTTGTGAGAAGTTACAGTCAGGCGGAGTGATAACCGAGAGCACTGGCAGTACAAGACCGGAAGAAATGACAGAAACCATATCAGAGGAAAATGCAGAACATGACGAAAGGGCCTCAACATTATTCAGTACTGATTTCTCAGCCAGTACCAGTTCATCACTGGAGCCTACCACCGAAGAGTGGAAGATTGAATCTGATCTTGTGTCAGCTGCCTAGATGTATCGACAACTAATGATAAAAGATGACAAACCAGACCTAGTTATTTCTCTAGATCTGCACAACTGTGAAGCTGACCACGAACGTGAAATTTTAGCTTTTTATAAACATCCAAATGTTGATTGGACATGCCCATTAACTGTAAAACTTAAAGGAGATGCTGCATTAGGGGATGGAGTAAAACGCCATTTTTTCACATTGATATTGGAAAAACTCCACCATGGGTTTGAACTTGATTTTGATAATTGTGGCAAAACACTGCTCTTCAATGGTGAAGATGACCACAACGTCCAGAACACTTTTAGATGGTGACCTGTTCAGAGTTGTGGGAAGAATTATTGGACATGCCTTTATTAATGGTGGTCCACTGTACTCAGGACTTAGTCCAGCATTCTTCCCCCTTTTATGTGGCAGTAAGGAAGAGGCTCCAGTGTTGGAATTGATGGGCTGTCCTGATATGGATGTGACTGAAGTTGTGTCCCTTCTGGAAAGCAAGAGTAAACTGAGTCAGAATGAAATAGATGATATCAACAACCTGGCTATCAACTGGGACTTACCAGCAGTCAGCAACAGCAACAGAAGATGGTTGACAGAAACTATTCTCCACCATGGTGTTATTGGTCGACGTGAAAAACAGATCTCTCAGCTGAGGAGAGGACTGAAAGAGACGGGTGTTTTGAGGATGATAAAAGAGCGACCCACTTTAACCTCTGTACTGTTTCCCAGATCTTCTGCATTGGTGATAGACCCAGAGATGATACTTAGGAGAGTCATCTGGCCAGAGCCTGACAGTGATGAAGATGAGGCCCCTTTCAACTTGGAGCAATCTTGTGACGTCACTGCTTTTTTCCGTGAATACGTCCAAACAGGATCATCACTTGAATTGCGCGAGTTGTTGAAGTTTTGGACGGGCTGGGCTGTTCTTCCTCAACATCTCTATGTTGAAGTGTCAGCTGACCTGTCACTGCCAGTGGCTTCGACCTGCTTCACAGGGCTGCAGTTTCATCCACAAGGTTTGGCTTTGGCCTGGTCTGAGTTACAGTAAAATTGTTTATGTAGAATTACTGCATATCTGGCAAAAAATGTTATTTGTAGTATTTTTTTCAGACATAAATTGCTTTTAGAAAAAGGCGTGTTCTTACCCAATAATGAAAATTTCCTCACCCACAGATCGTCCAAGATGTAGGGGACTTTTTTTCAGTATAGCATTAAATATTGTAAGCTGTATGCATGGTTCATGGTAGTGTTCGTAAAAGTGTCGACTTCGATACCAGTCGGTGCTGAAATTTTGAAAACGTCCATTCCCTGGGAACGCTTTAGCGCTGTTTAGCATGTTCTTAAACACAGCTGATTAGACACTGTAAACACAGTGGCCAGTCAGTATTGTTTAGGAACACATTTAACAGCACTTAAATGTTTGTGGAAAGTGGACGTTTTTAGAATTTCAGTGCCGATTAATATTGAAGTTGATACTTTTGACAGCATTAGTTCTTGGTGATTCATGTGTTGCCAGTGAATGGGGATGCGTTTTTCAGCTTAAAATAAACAGACAAACGAGACAAAATCAATTGCCATCGTTTCTGATGACACGCCATGCTGGATAATTTGTGTTTGTGTAAGAAATTGAACATTCATTCATTCATTCATTTTCTTGTCGGCTTTGTCCCTTGCGGGGTCGCCACAGTGGAATGAACCACCAACTTATCCAGCACGATTTTACGCAGCGGATGCCCTTCCAGCCGCAACCCATTTCTGGGAACATCCACACACACATTCACACTCATACACTATGGACAATTTAGCTTACCCAATTCACCTGTACTGCATGTCTTTGGACTGTGGGGGAAACCGGAGCACCCGGAGGAAACCCACGCGAATGCAGGGAGAACATGCAAACTCCACACAGAAACGCCAACTGACCCAGCCCAGCCGAGGTTCGAACCTGCGACCCAGCGACGTTCTTGCTGTGAGGCAACAGCACTACCTACTGCGCCACTGCGTTGCCAGAAATTGAACATTATTTACAATATTATTAGCATTAATCCACAGCCTGCTCAAACAGATCTCGGCACGAGCGACTGTAGTCCTGTCACTTTAATTACAATGTGTGAAGACTGGTGATGTAATTAACAATATCAACAAACTGCATCACCTGACCTTCCATCTAGGGCTGGGCGATTTTTTTCAAGTTTTTCGATTAATCGAATTTATGTTTTAACACGATTTAATTTTTTATAAAATCGAGGAATCGCGATTTTTTTAATAAAAATATTAAAGCAGCTTTTCCACTATTGTGCCAAACCGTTCTAAACTGTTAGACAACCGTGCTGAATTGTGCTGACAGATTCTGTGTGTTGACGTCGCGGCTCTGTTGATGAGCTACAACAGCTGGCTCAGCGCAAGCGCGCTACCCCATTGTCGCGAGGTGCGCGCGCAGTCAGCGGAGGCGCTCGATGCGGCGCCAGGCGAAAGTATAAATCCAGCTTAACACAAAGCCAGCGCGTCCAAAGAGGCGACCTAGGCAGAATAGTGAGCGAGAACCCCCCGGTCCTTACTTTTACCCGCGACACCTACCCCCTCCCGGTTCTCTTTCATCCGCAAACGGGTAAGTTTCTATTTCACCTTCGGGTTGAGGGCGTTCGCCTAGAGCGCCAGTTCAGCTTGCTCCGGCCCTGATTACACTATATACATTACACAAAATAATAAAATAGGCTAACAGTTTTATTCGTGGCTAGAGCTTAATTCATTTGATTGACATATAGGCAATGAGACCTTTACTTCACCTGACTGAGCGTGAGTTTATTGCATGCTGCGCTGTATTCGGTAGCACAAATCCCTCTGATCTGGGTGAGAACTTTACCAGCGGCTACATGCACTGCTGAAAGCCTTTTTTTCCTGCACAGTCTGCAATGAAATACAAGTCAAATTAAATTTAGAAATCACTACATTCTTTATTTATTTGTGTTTTTCATACTGTCCCAACTTTTTCTGATTTGGGGCTGTACATGAGTGAGAATGTGTATGAATGAGTAAGTGTGTTGTTTGACCCAGTTTGTGTATGCATGTAAAAATGTGTGTGTGTATCTATGAATGAGTGATAGAGTAAGTGTGTTGTCTGTTTGTGTGTGTGTGTGTGTGTGTGTTTGTGTGTGTGTGTGTGTGTGCGTGTACGCACACGCAGCTGTTGTGGGATTTGGAGGGTCTTTACAGCTCAAATCTCTCCTTTAACTCTCTGTACAGAAGTGAAATGTGACACCGGCTCACTTCACTCCAGCATTCCTCAACATTTCACTCTTTTACATGCGTCTTATTTCTTCTGTGATGGCGTAAAGTCTTTCTTTTTAGTAAAAAAAAATCCTCCAAATCATCTGCTTTTCTCTCACTCACTCAGTATCTGTGCTATTAAAGGTTATTCAGTAAAACCAAATGCTGCTGAACTCTCTCTATACACATGCTAATCAATAAAACATGGTACAGCAGTGTTTCTGCATTCTGTTAAAGCAGATACAGCAGGAAATGCATGCTTTGTTAATATAATAAACTTCAAATGTCAACTGTAATGTGAATGAAGACTTTATCGTCTCAATACAGACACAAAACATCGAGTTAACACAAATAAAATGACTAAAAGCGTCGTTAAAAAGTTGCAGTATAAATGAGCAGTTTCAGGCTCCATCTGCTGGTCGTTGACGAGATTACAATAGTAGCCTAATACAATACAAGTTACAGCAGTTTATAATAGAACAAAAGAAGCAGGGGAAAAATAGCAAACATACAATACTTAAAAAAAAAAGTTTTTCCTCTTTAGTTTGACTTATAAAGTTTTACTTATCTAAACTAATCTAAATGCTCAAATATATTAAAGAACACAACTGGAAACCATGTTAACTGAAGAGAAACTTTACAAGTGGCGGCTGAGTATGACAGTGTACAACTACATTTCCCACAATGCTCTTCTGCACGCATGACACAGTTGTAAAGTTCAGTGGGTGCGCTCGGATAAATCTTGGTAGTCTCATCTTGGTAGTTCTTACTTTATTTATTTATTTAATTAATTTGAGAAATATCATTATTTTAAAAATTATATATTTAGGCTTTAAAGAGCTGTGAAGAACTTACATGTAAAATCTAGACAAACCAGTTCTAACAAGCCATTGGTGTCTCAAAGGTCAGAATATGAACTGCATGAAGAAGCTTTTCTGTTTTTAATCCCTAGGTGCAGTTTTATTTTGTTCTTATGTCACTCGGAGTTATCTGACTTACATTGTGACCTAAACATTTTCAACACTGAAAATGCTTCTAGAAACAGGCCTACTGCAATTTTTCAAATAACAACAAACAGTACTAAAATAATATTTCCTGCAAAAGCAATAAAAGGAGTTTGGGGTGTGAATCTGGCGTTTGGAGCCAATGACCACTGAAGACTATATATATATATATATATATATATACAGGGTTCAACGCTAAGGATTTTTTCTACTGGCCCGATCGGGCCAGTGGTTCAGATTTTTACTTGCCCTGCCAAAATTTTCACTGGCCCCACCAAAAAAAAAAAAAGTTAATAGCTATTTCTTAGCCTAATACAGTATTTTAAATAATGTTTCAAAAGCCAAACACAATTGTAATACCGACCCTTTTTATTCAGCATAACTTTTATATATATATATATATATATATATATATATATATATATATATATATATATATATATATATATATATATATATATATATTTATACACACATTTACGCTACCGGTCAAAAGTTTGTGGTCAGGGTCATGTTTTTTTAAGGAAAATTATTCAGTTCATCAAGGCGGCATTTATTAAATGTTAAAAAAAATGTAAAATTGTTAAATATTTATTAAAAATTTTAATAACTGCTTTTTTATTGTATGTAGTTTCAAATAAAATTATTACTCCAGTCATTATTGCTTTTATTACTATTTTCATTAAAAATAATAATAATAATAAAAACAATAATAATTAATATTAGAGTGATTTCTGAAAGATCATGTGACTGAAGACTGAAGTAATGAAGCTGAAAATTCATCTTTAAAATCACTGGAATAATTGATTCAATTAAATGATAAAATACAGTTATTTTATCGTGCAATAACATTTTACAATTTTACAATGTGTGCTGTTTTTATGATGAAATAAATGCAGCCTTGGTGAGCAGGAGAAGCTTATTTTAAAACATTTAACAATCATACTGACCCCAAACTTTTGAGCAGTTGTGTAAATATTTGATAAGCGAAAATGTGCACTTTAATTTTGACACCCACAGACATAAATACAAATCAGAGAGGTCAGACTTTCTCATACAGAGCCTCATTTCAGTTGTCAAGTTTTGTAAAAATCTATTGAATTAATCAACCTATTAATGAAACGTTTGCTAGAATTATGCATTATAGGCTTAAATTATATAGAGAAATAACTGATGAACCGATCATCAGATCATGAAGCAGATCAATGTTGATCTTTCTTTTGAGCTGTCAGTGTAGAAATGAACAAAACAGGCATAATACAACATATTATAAGATTAAAATATGGAAAAATTATCAGATGGTAACTTCGGTCAATCTTCCTAACTGATAAACAGCACTCGGTGATATTTCAGCATGCTTTCACTTTCGTATTAGACATGAAACGCACATATGCCGGTATTAATGACATCGCACATATGCCGGTATTAATGACATCCACACGGCCATCTTGAAGATGGAAGCTACCGAACAACATACTTTTGACAATAGTTTACAGTTAAGCTGTTAGTCATTAATATACACAAAGATATCAAAATAACTGCTTCGCTTTGTTAAAAGAGCCGGATTGAGTCATCTGTGTGTTATGATCTTGCTAGTTGCAACAATTGATTCACTAAAACAAAGCAGTTCACAAGAGTCGTTTTGTTCTATTATTTATGGGTATTAGCGTGGAATAAAGACCAACAACGGAAATACAGGTGAACAAACCCCGGAGGGTGGTTTAGTTGAACAAAGGTAAGATGTACACAAACTGATAATTAAAGGTTCGCGAAGTTTCTGTGGTGCGTTGTGCTCACTCTCAGCGTGGATGTGCTCAAGTGCAGAGTTCACGAACTATAATATGTAGGAGACAGTGGTTAGTGGCCTGCTGAAGGCGCTTGATCACCCGAAGGGATCGCTTGGTTTCGGACTAGCTCTTCCAGGTGTCCGTCCTTGCTTTTCGGAGCGATGCTGATAGATGATTGGGACGCTCGTCACACTATACGCTATTTTTATGTCATCAAAATAGAGAGTCGCTGCTGTAAATCGGTTGAGGAAATGCTTTTATTTTTAGAACACTAGGACACTAGTGCTGGGGTGGCAAATGGGGTGAAAAAATGCTTGGCTTTTAGTAGCTCTGCACCATAGAATTTTTAGTTGCCAGTTCTGATTGCTGACCCACCAAAGACTATCCGATTAGAGATGAGGCGAAGATGAACATTTGTGTGAACAACCCATTTATTGTCATCACTCAACAGACTGGATTTATGACACTTGTGTTGTGGTTTTTCTAAAATAAAAACAATGAAATGAATATGAATATACATAATGATAATCAAACAAATGACAATAGAAAAAATATAGTCAATAAGACATCATAAAACATTAAGCTTGATAATGAAAGAATGTGCAAATGATCGTGGGCAAAATGTGACAAGCTGCTACTTCAATATACCCTAGCATGAAGGGATGTAACTTGACACCTCGTTAACAGAGCGCCGATTGTGCAGCGCCTCACTATAAGGCTATAATGATGCATGCGCATAGCAGATTGTTTACAGCAAAGGATTTGGTTACACTTCAACACTTTAAATAGGAAGATGACATGGGCTAATAAACATAAATGGAACTCTAATACACACAATATGTGGATATATAGATATATAGAAGTGTTAAGATATGAATTACGGGGTTACTGGCACACTTATTATGGATTAACGCACACACATATACATCGCGGCAGCGCGATGTCACAGCCATAATAACTCCTCACCGAACAGAACAACTCTCGTCATATACAGGATTGTAAACTTACTTCTGCATTCACGCACAACACTTGTGGCAACAGCTGACAAACAGTGATGAAAACAGTCCGTGAAGTATTCCCCGCCAACTTTAGCGTCCGTCTACATGTCTCGCTACACTAGAAACTGAAGATCTGTTTGGGTGGGGGAGATTGCGTAGTCACAGATCTTGGACGCTGATTGGCTCAGGTAACGTGTGCGGCGCCTCGTCATAAAGGACAAGAGACAGAGGTTAGAATTGCACTTATAAGCTACAGCCTTTTTTACAGCCGCCCCCATATTTATGTAAGAAATATGTACACACACAAAAGGCTTTATACTATTCTGGGATTTACAGTTACTTTAATCTGGTATAGCAGGTAGTTGTATGAGGCGTGCAACTGGTCGTGTGTAAGCCTTTTTTCCCACCTGAACTTTGGCTGTCCTCACTCTGGTGTCAGCTCCAGGGTGTACTTCTACCACCTTTCCCACAGGCCAGAGTGATCTTGGTAGTTGTGGGTCAACTATCAGCACTATAGAGCCAACTTGGGTGTCTGGAGTATCCTTTTGCCATTTCTGGCGGCTTTGAAGACCAGGGAGGTAGAATTTGATGTAGTGTCTCCAGAATTGGTCCGCAAGGATCTGGCTATGGCGCCATCGACGTCGACTGACCAGTTCAGACTGGGGGTACACTGTCAGGGGGAGTGAGGCATCCAGCCGCCCCATTAGGAGACAGTTTGGAGTAATAGGGTTAGAGTCGGAAGCATCAGATGAGGTATATCCCAATGGTTTGGAATTCAGAATTCCTTCAATTTCTGCCAGCACCGTTTGAAGGACTTCAAAGGTCACTGATTGATTTCCGAGAGTGACCATCAGGGCATTCTTTAAAGAGCGAATTTCTCGCTCCCAACAACCTCCAAAGTGGGGTGAATTAGGAGGGTTGAAATGAAATTCAATCTGCTGTTTGGCGAGTTGACTCTGTAGATCAGGGGCAAGAGCTGTAAAAGCTTCCTTCAGCTCTCTCTCACCACCTCGGAAGTTGGTTCCCTGATCAGATAAGAGCTCCTGTGGCTTTCCTCGTCGAGCTGTGAATCGCCTGAGGGCCATAAGGAAGGAATCGGTTTCCAGACTGTGGAGTATGTCAATGTACACTGCTCTAGTGGTAAGGCATTTGAATATTATTCCCCATTTCTTCTCATTGCGTCGACCTGATTTGACAGTGTAAGGCCCAAAACAGTCTATGCCGGTAGAGTGGAAGGCCGGCTTAAAGAGTCGCAATCTTGCTGAAGGAAGGTCAGCCATTCTAGGTACTTCTGGTTTCTTCCTCCATTTCTGACAATGTACACATACTCGCTGCAAGTGCTTGACAGCCTCTCTACCACGCAGGATCCAGTATTTCCGCCGGATTTCCGCAAACACTCTCTCCGGACCTGGATGACAAAGTTTTGAATCATAACTTTGAATGATAAGCTTGGTTATGGGGTGTCTTGGATCCAAAATGATGGGGTGCATATTGTCAGGTCCCAGATAGGGACTACGTCGTAGACGTCCACCAACTCTGATTAGATTAGTTTCTATATCAAGTTCAGGCGTCAGGGCTCTTAGTTTGCTATTGCTGGGAAGTGATTTACCAGTCCTTAACTGTGTCAGGTCTGATGGGAAGGATTCTTGCTGTGATTTCTGTAAGACATCAATCTCAGCACGTCTATAGTCACTGGCTGTGGGTTTACCATTGGCCGCCCCTTGAAGAGCCGTGAAATCGATTAGTTCCTCCAGGGTCTTAAACTGGCTGTAATCTGATGAGGCGAAGCAAACATGTACATGTGTACCAGTTTTGCGTAGTTCGTCACTGTCTATTTCCTTAGGACTTGGACATTTGGGCCATTGATTGGGCGGATCTTTTAGGAAATGTGGTCCTTGGTACCAGCAACTCTCCAAGTTGAGCTCGCAGAGACTTTTTCCCCGTGTGATGTCGTCAGCTGGATTGCTGGTGGAGGGTACATATCTCCAGGAGTGTTGCTCTGTGAGCTCCTGGATCTCTGCAACCCGAGTACCAACAAATACTTTGAATCGACATGATTCAGACTGTAACCATGCCAGGACTGTAGTGGAGTCAGTCCACAAGTTTGTGTGGCGGATGGGCAGGTTCAACTCCGTTAAAAATACTTTGGAGAGTTGAGCTCCAGTCAGTGCAGCGCACAACTCCAGTCTGGGGATAGATTGTTGTTTTTTTGGTGCTACACGAGATCTGGCGGTTAGGAAAGCCACCTCCATTTGCCCATATTGGTCCTCTGTTCGAAGATATGCCACAGAGCCATAGGCACGTTCAGAGGCATCACAGAAAACATGTATGTCTCTTATGCTCATTTCTGTGTCTTTGTTGGCACTACAGTAACATCGAGGAAGGACAATGTTTTGTAGAGCTGGTAACTCTGCCTCCCACTCAGTCCAGCTTTGTAGCAGATCTGTAGGCAAATGTGGATCGTCCCAATCCCGTTTTTTATCCCACAGGTGTTTTACAAGGATCTTGGCGCGAGTGGTAAAAGGGATGAGGTAACCCAATGGGTCATACTGACTGGCCAGTATTCTATATATGTTACGCATGGTTGTCTCTCTACTATCTTTGGCACGATATTTGTAGGAGAGTGTGTCCGAATGATGATTCCAGAGGAGCCCTAGTGTGGATTCCTGAATGTCTGATTGGCCTTGCGATATCCAGAGTTCTGCACTGCTTGATATAGATTCAAGGGGCAGGTGGTTTATGGTGGAAGGAACATTGCTGGACCACTGTCTAAGCTCAAAACCTCCATCAGCCAGTTGATTCTTGATTCTGTCCACGAACCCAGTTGCTGCTTCAGCGGAAGTGAAACTTTGTAGGCAGTTGTCTACATAAAAGGATTTCAGTACTGAATTACGGACATCATCCCCAGGCTGACTATGATCCAGAATGTGTTTCTGCAGTGCAAATATGGCGCAGCAGGGGCTGCAGGTAGTGCCGAAGGGTAGGACCTGCCATTCGTACACAGTGGGTTGCTCCTGGACATTTAGTTCTCTCCAAAGAAAGCGTAAGAGAGGTTTGTCCTCTGGAAGCAGTCTAACTTGGTGGAACATTCCCTTGATATCACTGCTGACCGCAACAGAATGTTCTCTGAATCTAAGGAGAACAGCAAGAAGGGATGGCCCCAACACTGGCCCCGGAAGCAGAAGTTCGTTGAGGTTTTGTCCATGATACTGGAATGAACAGTTGAAAACTATGCGATTTTTGCCATTGTGTTCCACCATATGGTGTGGGATGTACCAAGAGCAGGGGGTGTTTGTCACAGCGTTTGGTGGCAGTCTCTTAACATACCCTGACTTTTCCAGTTTTGAAATCTCTGTGATGTAGGCAGCTGCTTGCTGTGGATTTTTTGCCAGTCTCCGTTCAGTGGATCTCAGCTGTGACAAGACAGCCTCTTTCGGTGCCTTGAGTTCAGGCATATTCTTGACACGCAAGAGGGGGGTTGCATATCGTTTGACCCCATCCATCTCAACCCTTATTGTTCTCTTTTCCAGAAGTTCCACAGCCTCCTGATCCTGTCTGGATCTGATGCAAGCCTTGTCGCTGCGCCATGGTAGTACATCCATTTGCCATAATTTTTCTACTTGCTTGTAGAGATCAGATTCTGAGGGTGTTACTGAAGTGAAAAGACAATGCTGGTCTGTCATGTCTTTCTGCATGTGTTGGACTGGACCCTGTAATGTCCAACCAAGACGGGTTTTTATGGCAGCTGGTCCCCCATGTGGTCCTAGCCTGACTGGTTCCACTGGAGTGATCAGGTGGGGATAGTCTGATCCAATAAGCAATACAGGGCAGACCGCTTTAAATTCTTGAAGTGGAAGTCCTTTAAGGTGCCGATATCTCTCTTTCAGACTCTTCACTGGATGTGAGTGTTCTGCCAAACTTAGCTGCTGAGCAGTGAAGGCACCAGTGATGCGAAATCGCTTAGTAGGCTGAGAAATGGGTGAGACAGTAAACGAAACAGCTGCCCCTTTAAGGACTTGTAACTCTTGTGGGATGGTTCTAAGTGGGAGTTCTTCTGGCTGGCCAATTAGGCCGAGTTGCTGAGCTGCATTATGGAGGATTATGGTTCTCTCAGATCCATCATCCTGAATTGCATATGCATTCATCTTCCTGCTGCCATTACTGAGAATCACCCTGCAGATTTTAAGTAGGACCTTCTTACTAGTTGGTGGCTTATGAATAAGGAGAATCTCCTGCATTGTGTTTAACAGACAAGTCCTTGGGTCTGCAGATTCATCCTGGGTGAGCTTGGGGTTCTCAGGCCTTCCGCCACTGATTTCATGCAGTGCCATAAGGTGTCGGCTGCTGCACTGTCTGCAATGCATCTTCAGGTTGCAATCTGCAGACTTATGTGTTCTGCCACAACGCTAGCATCTATTATTCTCTTTGATCCAGCTTTGTTTCTGGTCTTTCGTAAGTTTCTTAAAGTTGCTGCAGTTATTGAGAGAGTGCTTACTGTTGTCGCAATAGGGGCAGTAAGGCCTCAAAGAGCCCCTAGATGATGGTATAGGTGGTATAGGCTCAGGAGTTGCTTTCTCCGTGCCCAGATAGATTGTGGTGGGTTTAGTGGCTGGTTTACAGTCTCTTGTGTTCTCTCGTGTTCGTGTTGGGGGCATTCTGCGTTGACTGCTCGCAAATCTTGTGGTGTCCTCCTGAACTTGGATTTCGAAATCCAGCCATTCTGCGAAATCTAAGAGGGTAGGGATGGGCACTCGATGTGGATGTGCATATCTCCGAAACCCTGATCTTAAATCATGTGGAAGCTTCCCAAGGAGCCGAGACACATGAGACCCACACTGCAACTCAAAGGAGCCGTTCCTGCCCAACTGCTCCAGCATGCCAACCAGAGAACGAACCTTAAGGGCAAAAAGTCTAAAGGCCTTCTGATCTCCACTAGCTATATTTGGGCCATCCATTAACTCAGCAATCCGCTGAAGAGCCAGTTGATGTGGCTGTCCATACTGCTGATCTAAGGCAGCCATTGTCCTTGAATAGGGATGTTGTGAATGGCAGTATGAGTCTGCTATTAGCAGAGCCTCCTCTAACTTCAGATGGTCAGTCAGTATCTGAAATTTGAAACTTTCTGTAGCATTGGCTGGGAGTATATTTTCCAAAGCAATTTTTATCCGTGAGAACTCTCTAGGGCTGGGATGGCTAAAGTCAGGAATCATGGGGGTTGGACCGCGGTATGGTCCTTGTTCAGGCGGAGGTGATGGAGTTAGTGACCTGAACGGGATCTGTGGATGTCTAACAGGATCTTGCGAGTCCCAATAAGGAGAATTTGAATAATGAGCATTCAGGCTTTGATCTCCTTGTGGTACATAGTGGTATGACGAGCTCGCTCTGGGGGCAGAACTGTGAGGTAGGCTTCGAATGTTGTCCCTTGCTTTATATTCAGACTGATATTTGAGTCGAGGAGCGGGTATAGGAGTGAAGCTCATGTCGTTAGTGCCCCCCTGTGGCCAGACGTGTGGAGCAGGTGCAGCATGAGTGGAGCTATACTGCCTAGGAGGGGCAACAGGTGCAGGGGGTTGACGTTCATGTCTTTGCTGCCCAATCTGAAACTGTAGCTGTCTCATTTGGTGCTTGAGCTGAGTGAGCTCCTTTGCATATTGTTCATTTGAACGCTGGAATGTGTCCCTTTCTTGCTGTATCATCTGCAGAGTGTTGTGTAGTCCCTCATTCTCTCTTGCTACAATATCAGAAGCAGAGTCAACTTCATCATCGGACCACTGCGATGGGCTGTCAGCTTCATGACCGGGTAGGACTGGAGTAAAACCGAATGCTCCTTCCTGTGCATCATCACATTCAGCCAGTCTGGATGAATGAGTGAGTGGTGACATGGGTGGTGAAACAGGCTTAGGGAGGGGGAATCCAGTGAGGTCGTACTCATCATAACGTGCGGGGAGGACTGACTTCCTCCTGACGCGCACAGTAGGCTCATCCCCTGAATGTTGTGACATCTTCTATTTCTCTGGTAAGTCCTTGTTCCGGCTCGAAGGACCATGAAAAATGCTTGGCTTTTAGTAGCTCTGCACCATAGAATTTTTAGTTGCCAGTTCTGATTGCTGACCCACCAAAGACTATCCGATTAGAGATGAGGCGAAGATGAACATTTGTGTGAACAACCCATTTATTGTCACCACTCAACAGACTGGATTTATGACACTTGTGTTGTGGTTTTTCTAAAATAAAAACAATGAAATGAATATGAATATACATAATGATAATCAAACAAATGACAATAGAAAAAATATAGTCAATAAGACATCATAAAACATTAAGCTTGATAATGAAAGAATGTGCAAATGATCGTGGGCAAAATGTGACAAGCTGCTACTTCAATATACCCTAGCATGAAGGGATGTAACTTGACACCTCGTTAACAGAGCGCCGATTGTGCAGCGCCTCACTATAAGGCTATAATGATGCATGCGCATAGCAGATTGTTTACAGCAAAGGATTTGGTTACACTTCAACACTTTAAATAGGAAGATGACATGGGCTAATAAACATAAATGGAACTCTAATACACACAATATGTGGATATATAGATATATAGAAGTGTTAAGATATGAATTACGGGGTTACTGGCACACTTATTATGGATTAACGCACACACATATACATCGCGGCAGCGCGATGTCACAGCCATAATAACTCCTCACCGAACAGAACAACTCTCGTCATATACAGGATTGTAAACTTACTTCTGCATTCACGCACAACACTTGTGGCAACAGCTGACAAACAGTGATGAAAACAGTCCGTGAAGTATTCCCCGCCAACTTTAGCGTCCGTCTACATGTCTCGCTACACTAGAAACTGAAGATCTGTTTGGGTGGGGGAGATTGCGTAGTCACAGATCTTGGACGCTGATTGGCTCAGGTAACGTGTGCGGCGCCTCGTCATAAAGGACAAGAGACAGAGGTTAGAATTGCACTTATAAGCTACAGCCTTTTTTACATGGGGTATAGATCCGCCCCTGGTAGTGTCTTCGAACAAAATGACACATGACAGCCCCAGTAGGGCATAATGCTGATTTGATTCATAAGGCCACTAATTTGTCAGACGGCTCACCGGTCAGGTATACATCCGCGCTAGTATATCAAGGTGAAAGTCATCATAGCTTGCTTGCGTAGAATAGACCCAGCTCCCAACTTTGAGAATAGATTAACGGAGATATTTTTTTTATCGCGCGATAAGAGTCTTGATAACGGCCCAGTACTAATATATATATATATATATATATATATATATATATATATATATATATATATATATATATATATATATATATATATATATATATATATATATATATTATAGGTGGGTATAGATTAATTTAATTACTCTAGATTCATTTGAATTCTGCTGAAGGCATTCAGAATATGTGTGCTACCCAAATAATAAGTCTTTGAGAACGGGTTTCTCAAGCCAGGTGACGCATTAGACCAGGGGCTCATCTCCTGTTTCCAAAATGCATCACAAACTGCTTGAGAAACTGTTCTACTATGATAATTGGTGATGAAAATAAATGATGTTCAATAAGATGTACTTGTGTTTACTAACTGTTTATTCAGTTAAACATGAATGTTGAACTGTAGGCCTACATAAGCTCCAAACAGTCATTTCATACTTGCTTTTGATGTACGTACATACAGAAAATGCTGCTTCGCAAAGGCAAGTTCACAGAGCCCTGCCGGTGTCAAGCATGGAGTATGTTTACATGGGCAACAATACTTTAATACAATTTTAATATGATTAAAACAATACTCTGATTAAGAGTCTACCATGTAAACAGCGATTTTTGATTACTTAATGCGACTAAAGTCATAACTGAACTAAACAGAAATGGAATTGAGACGTGGAGTATGCAGATATTAGTGGCATTACTGACAAACTATTCCCGTTATGTACTGTAGGACTTTTCGCCATATTTTCCGACAAGATCCACACAGGCGGCTGTCAGTAAAGGACCGCACACACACACACACACACACACTAGGGTTGCCACCCGTCCTTTGAAATACGGAATCGTCCCGTATTTGAGAATTAAATTGCGCGTCCCGTTTTGAACCAATACGGGACGGGTTTTGTCCCGTATTTTTCATCATTTTTTAAAGTAGCTTTTCATGCAAATCAGTCCACACGCATTTTATGCAGATACCTCATTTCCTACTTTTGATTGGGTAATACTTGATGCCATCGTCAGTTTGATTGGTCTTTGTCCAGTGAGGAGGAGGAGGGCGTATCTTTTAAGCAGAGTCTGTCAAGAGAGCAGCTTAATGGCAGAGGCTTCTCCGGGTAACCCCCCGCGTCTTAAAGTTTCAGAGTTTAAACGCAAGCGGCTGCAAAAGTACCGCAGAGAATGGGAGTAAACAAATACCTGGCTGCAGAGGGGTAGACATTGTTATCAAGCCAACTTCACGATTTGTCGGAGAGCGTTCTCTTTGGCTCATGCGGGACGTGCGACAACATGCCTCCGGAGAGCAGCATTCCCGCAACGACAGAGCTCACAAAAATCAATGCAGTCAGACACAGACAGTACTTCGTACCCCAAGTCTCTCCCGAAGCAGACATGGTAATGACAGTGACCCAGTATGTGGAAATCTTTTTTTTTTTTTGTAATTTACTGTTTATTATATGAAATAAATAACAGTCTGTGAAAATAATAAAAATATATTTAATATTAACTGAGTAAAACTATATCAACAACTGAAATCACAGTGAAATGAATGGCTACAATCAAACAGAATTAGATTTGGCCTGGTTTTCACACACTGGGTCACAAATTGTCATTTGTAAAAATTCTGTAAATACAATGTAGGCCTAAGTGGATCACGGTTCAATGTAATATTATGATTTGTTTGTTAAAGTTGAGTCAGACACATAAGCATTAATTTATTACATGAAACAGTACATTTATTACATTAATAAACAACATAATGCCCATGTAAGGAAAATAAACTAATAAATTGCAATTTCCATATTTTTAAATTAGAAATAGGCTATTTGTAAACTTTACTAGCTAATGTTTGTAGCTAGTTTATGTATGTGCTGTTTCCATGTTTGGATATGTGTTACTACAAATAATGACAAATATTTTAGCCAAAATCTGTTATCAATACCACCCTTTAAAATTAGGTTGATTAGTATTTTCTCCTCTAGGTTACAGCAGCTGAGTTAACACAGGTGTACCACACTATTAAACATAACATCAGCTATAACAGTGCTGCAGAGTTGTAAAAGAGAAAGACTGACGGCATCTGATCTGTTTACACAGATTTCAATAAAAGACAGTTTATTTTAATGTCCAAGTGTTCATACTTTCCTGAAAACATTTTAAGTTGCAATTTACCACCACTGGCATGCTATTGGGCCTGTCATTGGGGATGTGGCCCCCGCTGGAGTATGCGTCCCTTATTTTTTTGTATTAAAAGTGGTAACCCTAACACACACACACACACACAAACACACATCGCGAAATGCGGAAGTTTTTTTTCTTCTCATTTGGCGTTCGTTATTAAATTCCATAACACTCTCTCACGTGTCCTTACTCATTTATTTGCGTCTAATACCCCAGTTTGTCACGATAGTGAACAACACAATTATTGAGTTTTGTTGTGACAACATAATTGTGTTATGTTCAATCCACTTAAATTTGTAAACAAAAAAGAAAAGAAAAAGAAATTAAATTAATTCTATCCCAACACAAATCAATTGTGTGGAATTTTGTACAGTGCAACTAAATCATTAAAAATGCAAGTACAACTAAATTCAAAACTAAATGTTGTTGTGTTCGCAGGTCTGTGCTCTCTCTTTCTCCTGCTCTTTCCCTCTCCATAGGCTCCGCCCTATTTACACCGGCGACATGCCCAGGGATTGGCTGGAGTGACCCAGGCACCTTTCAAAAAACTTGAACGGGCGTGGAGCGAGATGGTTGGTGAGTATTTGGCGAAAAATAATATAGTTGCAAGTGTATTTCTGATTGTGTGTTCCCGTTTCATGCGTTTAAATTGGTAACAATTTACAATAACAGTACATGAATAATAATGTATTAATATGTAAACTAAACATTACTTTATTATGAACTAATGCATGCGCTAATCATGAACTAACTACATGAATCACATGAGTTCATATGTGAACAACGGCTACCTTAATTAGTTGTTAGTACATGTTGTTAATTAATGTATTAATTAACATTTAAGTTTAAGCTATACGTAACCAACATGAACATAGGAGCTGTTAATGTATGATTATGTCATGACTTTACTTGGAGGGGCACATCATCATTAACTCATCCTTAACTACTCATGAACTCCTGTTCATGCTGATGTTGACAGAACACTTTGCTGTTGTTAATCAGTGTATACACACTAGACCAGGGATGGGCAAAACCGATCCTGGAGGGCTGCAGACTTTTGCTCCAACACTAGTCAAACACACCTGAACACACTAATCAGTGTCTTCAAGATCACTAGAAAGCTGCAGGCAGGTGTCTTTGATTCGGGTTGGAGCAAAAATCTGCAGGGACACCAGCCCTCCAGGATCAACTTTGCCCATCATTGGACTAGACGGACGTGCATAAGGAGTTCATAAGTAGTTAAGAATGGGTTAATGATGATGTGCCCCTCCAAGTAAAGTCATGATATAATTATACATTAACATATCATGAGTTCATGATGGTTGAATTAAGCATAAACTAACGTGGTAATTAATACATAATACAATCAAGCATGAGCTAACAAGTAATTAAGGTAGCCGTTATTCACATGAACTCTTGTGACTCATGTTGTAGTTCATGATTAGTGCATGCATTCATTTATCATTAGTTCATAATAATGTTTAGTTTACATATTAATACATCATTATTCATGTACTGTTATTGTGAAGTGTTACCTGTAAATTCTGGCTTCTGTTTGTTTGTTTATTCATCCCGACGCCCTAGACCAGGGTCGTAAAAATGTATTAAAATATAACTAAAAACTATTACTGAAAAGTAATGTCACTTTCACATATAGGAAAAAGGAAGATTAAATGAACAGTTAAAGGTGCTGTCTGTAAGTTTTTGACTCTTCTAAAGCATAAAAATACCATAATATGTGTGCAGATATTTAAGAAACATCCAAGTGAACATACTTGTTTAACTGAAAAACAATGCTGAAGTCAGATATTCTGCTTTGAAAATGGTTTTCCCGTGCCGGAACGCTGTCTTTGTTTAGGTAAAGTTAACCTGCACATTGCCAGTTTAGCCAATTATAATTCAGCACTCCGGGTTGCCGTGGTGGAAAACAGCGTATTTCATTCAGAAAGGCTCTGAAAGCATGCGTCCCTGACCGAAATGGACAGTATCAGACGTCAAAATGAGACAGATTCAGTTCCACATGAGGTTATTAATCAGCAAATTATATAAATATTATGAACATGAGCAGGTTACATTGTAACTGCATGTCCTAACAACACGATTTGTGACGAGATACGCAGTGATGAGCAGTTTGACTCTTTGCACCAGACGAAACACGACAGAAATGTAAACACAGCCATTCAGAAGCACAGAATATGCACTCACTCACCAAACGGTAAGGTTTAGAGTCTATTCAAACTCGCATTGTTAGCATTTAGCACTGAATAAAGCACACGAGGTTTACCCGAGGTGATCACTGTCATAGGTTTCTGTTGTTCAGCTGTAAGAAATAGAAGCCATTTCTAATATATCAACTCGAAGTGTTGGTTAGAACCAAAACTCCTTTTATTATGGAGAATATTCCCTCTATCGCGTGTCGTTGCTTTTATTCAGAACACAGTGTAAATCACTCGCTCCTGTACTCAATCTGGCATCTTTTGCGTTTATTATGATCCAGGAGTGCAATACCTAGTTCAACCACTGGGTGTCAAACTTACATACTGCACCTTTAACAGATTTTCTCTATAATAAAATCACTCGCTTATCTTCCGTTCTGTCATTAAAAACAAGCAATAATGCAAACAACAAACACACAACAGTACTGTAAACTATAAAGCAGTTAAAACTGTACAATTGTTCATTTAATAGGGTGACAAACTCAAATCACACAATACAGTGCACACAAAACACACGGTCCCTTTCTCAGCAGAGATCCCATGATTTCATTACATTATAAAAACACAACCACACACAACTGAAAACCTCTAACCTCTTTAAAAAAAAAAGCATTTACTGAAAGTTATACTTCAACAAATGGCTCATTTTTCTGACATCTGAGAACTAAGTAACAGCTGAACACCCATATTTACACCAGCATGCAGAAACATGATCTGCAAAGTTCATGAGTAACATACTCAAATACAACTGCATTACTATTAAAGTTTGCATGAACTCAGAATTTTCCAGAGAATTTCCTTCAGAATAGGAGTGTCCCAAAATGTATACTTACAGTATGCACTATTCTAAGCCATGTTGTAGCGTACGTAGTGAAAGTAATGCACTCACACTGAAAATCCTAAAAAGTGTAAGTGCACAAGTAACAAACTGCGAGGTTTGGATGTTTATTTCAGTTTGATATCGTCTAAACTTGAATTTTGTCACTGTTTTGGAGCACACTCGATTATAGATATCCTAAAAACTAACAGACTGCTACTGACATCTAACACAACAACTTTATTTTCATGTCACGAGCGCTTTAACACTCCGTGCACTCAACACTGGCAGCTCTGCTCAAGTAGTAGAAGGGGCAGGGCTACTGATGAAGGGAGTGGCTAGGAATGAAGGGGCGGAGCTACCAGGCTCTGAGGTTGAATTATTTTATTTATTTTTGGTTGTGCAGATAAAGTGATTATTCTGCCTTCTGATGAGACACAGTGTGGTCATTTATTTCACTAATTTGGCAACTGTTAAATTTAATGGTTTGAATTTCTGTTTAGTAAAATAAATGTTAGTAAAAAAACAATGCTATGAAAACATTTTTTTTTTTTGAGGGTCGAAGATGAAAATGAAAATCGTGGAAGGATGAAGATTTGATGGTTTGGCCCCCTTATAAATCTTAGAATAATTCTAACTTTCCCAGTGTTGCCAACTATTTTCAATAAAAAGGCGGTAAGCTCTGCTCGAAAAGTCGATAGATTGCGTCATACGTCAATTTGCATATTACTGACGTCATCACGTTCTACCATTTCTGTTTGTTTAACAGCCTATGGTAAATAAAGGGGTATTTATATTTGCACTGCGCTTTATGCATGTCAATTTACTGCTGTTTGAATATGGTATATCAGTATAGAGGTGTAGTGAATTTGCAGTAATCTCTCAGACGTAATAAACTCAGACAAGTTCCGAAACTCTCACTAAAATATCTGTGATTGAGAACAAGAAAAGAATAAACGGTCAAATTAAATTGTTAAAATAAAGGAGAAGCAGATCGGTTTGACTGTACAAGGTAAAATACCTCACGCTCGTGGAGCTAAATCATTTGCCGTCGATACGCAGAGGGCTGACCTGCTCTCAGACTGCAGGTAGGAATGACTGCTGTATGAGGACTGGGCTGCCTGTGAGTGCTCTGAGGCAGGGAAGGGCCAACGGCATCACCCGCAGCTCGTTGAGACGAGTACAGTAGGAACTGTACAATACAAACACATAAGAGTCTATAAAAATCTCCAGTAACACCAAAAAAAAAAGTCACTAGATTTGTCGCTAGTGGGGTCTGAAAAGTTGCTAAGTTGGCAACACTGAACTTTGATGCACTTCCAACTAAAACAGAATATTGAGTAGGAGGCGGGGCTTTCTTTTAGCATATCATTTCCTCATAACAACCTAAAGCCGTGGTCACACTGGGCTTTTCTCCCCATAGACTTCCATTCATACGCACGCGAATGCGTCAGACCGGAAACGCAGGGTCATGCATCGAGTTTCGCAGGTTGTCACATCACTTGACTGCGTGAGACCAATCCAGGATCAAAACATCACCTCTCTGAACAGAAATTTAAAACATGGAGCAATCGCTCGCTTTTTAAATGCCTGTTCATCTTGTTTAATCCCGCCCCTTTTTGCAGCGCCGTACGACAGAATTTCGCAAACTCAAACTCTAGTGTGACTGCGGCTTAACAGTAAGAGGGGCGTGGCTAAGATCATTGTGGCTGAAGAATCAATCTGACGTCATCAGATAAAAACCGCCCACTCCACAGACAGAAACAGATGCTCAGGCTTTGATTGAAGATTACAAACTCTTTTTCCAGATTAATTGTTCAAGATAAGCGTTGTACATTTGGATTTCACACAGACTAAGCTTGACATGACGAGGTCACTACGAAACACTTTCTGTGCAATCCAGTGATGGCATGTAGATGTTTTGATATAAAAATTTGATCAAAATATAAAAATATGATGCAAGTATAAACATTTTACAGCAAATCAGCTAATTGTGGTTCCTTGATGATATCTACAGTACATTTCATAAACCTGCATTGGTCTGAAGCAGCTCAGTGTGTTTACAAAACTGAAAAATAATATATTTCAGCCAACTCCTAAATCACACATCTAACATGGTTTTACATTTTAGTACTGTTGTTTTGTAAACACAGGGTTCCCATCCTTTCATGAACAGCAGACTCAAGGACTTTTTAAAAGCATCATTAATTTTAAATCAAGCACCTTTCTTAATTCCCCAGCATATGTAGCGCCATGATAATCCTATCTGTACTCAACACTTTACTCACACGTAATATTTACATAAAAAAAAACTGTTTACTGTTTTAAAAAGTCATGTTTATAGAACTTAAAATGAGTTGAATTCAATACTGATGGTATTCAAAAGCAGTTTCTGAAATATTGATCAAATGTGCATTATTTATCAGTGATATTGTACAAGATTTATATGTAAGATTTTTAATTTAAAAAATTTCTTTTTGTTCTGTTTTTGAAAAATGAGTACAATTGCTGAAATAAAACCATAAACAAATTTGATTTCAAATTTAATTCAAGCTTTTTCAAGGACCTAAAAACAAACACTAGTTTTTAGGCACTTTCCAGGCCTTGAACACATATGGCTGAAATTCAAGTATACGTTCAAGAACCATGGGAACCCTGTAAATCACTGATCATCAACTGGCGGCCCGCGGGCAAGATCCGGCCCGCTGAGCTGTTCAATCAGCCCGCGACTGGATTCCAAAATTGTGAATATCAAATAGAAAATAGTGGTCCACACTATTAAAGCAACTAAAAATAACAACAACAGAGTCTCTTGTCAGAATAAGCACCATTTATGGCTATATTTAGCCTAGACTTCCAAATGAGGACAGTCTCAGACAGACCATGCAACGTTAAGCATTTATTGTTTCAAACAGGTTTTAGCGTAAGTGAAGGCCGGGTGGGGTGTAGGCGGAGTGCGCGCGACGTGTGTGTGATGAAGAGCAAGGAGGGATGCGGTGGAGAGAGGTGCACGGCATATTTGAGAAGCGGGATGGAGAGAGACGGCTGTTGCTAGATCGGATACGTTTGCGGCCGGAAGTTAACGAGAATTATTAATGTTATTTATGAAATTTCCGATTTATTGTATTTTATTAACGTCTACCTCCACCCCAACCCTAAACCTAACCATCACAGAAGCGTAAAAACAGTAGTTGTACTGAGTATTATTTATCTTATCTATTAAATTACCCAATAAATTGTATTTTTTTAACCCCTACCCCCACCCTAACCCTAAACCAAACTGTCACAGTACTGTAAAAATATAAATTATTGTTATTCAGTGTCATAAAAAAATGCCGCTATATTAATGTGCATATCGCACTTCCGGCCGGCCGCATATCCAATCTAGACTTTACCGAAGGGGACGTGCGATTTCCGGGAGATTATCATTTGTTTGCGAAAGACTCACAGAACTTCCTGGAGACTTGGGATGTCTGCCTCAGGACTAAAAAAAAAGGAGGAAAAACTATCTGGCACAACTTAAAAGAGCATGGTAAATAAATAACCTGGTAGCAGAACAAAACAGGTCACAAATAATGTTCGCACATCAAATGAAACGTTAAGTGGGCTTGAATTCAAATCACAATGCTGAAACGGGCTACTCCCAGTGCTTAATCAATGGCTAAAGTTACATTTCCCCTTGTTGACTTAGCCTAATTAAGTTGAGGCAAAATATCTATCACTCCTAGTGGTTGACTGTGGTATAGGTGATGGGAGCCTGAATCAAACGCCTTCAGTTTTGTAATGAAATTGAAAAAGTATAAACATTAAACATAATGTTGAGCCAAAATGAGATTTTTATTTGATTTTCTTCTTGGGGGTCCGGCCCCCAAGGAGACTGTCTGGTAAAACTCTGGCCCTCTGACAAATATAATTGATGACCCCTGCTGTAAATAATAATTTTATTCAGTTAATAAAGTATTATAATATTTGTGTTTGGTGATTTACTTTTAACCAAAATGCAGCCTGTTAAATCACTTATATTCTGAGTTGCATTGCATTAAGTACCAACTACTTAAAACATTCTTCAAAATCCTTCTCCAAAGCCTTCTGTTGTGTGCTTTGATGTGATTTTGACTGTGAAATATCTGAACTTATTCAGCATAGTGATATGGAGCTGTAAAGCCTGCTGGAACTGTTTTATCTGTGTGTTTATCTGAGAAAAACAGAACAACAGCCATGTAGTATAATAAATAAACAGACAGCTGATCTCTCTGCTTGACTCATATGTCGGCCTACTGATGAGGTTCAGTCTGGCTGAAACACTTTTTGTTTTTACACTGCAGGCACTCAATCAGTCTGTGTCTTGTCCACTTCCATCTCCTCTATTCTCCTGTTCTGGAGACTCAAGAAAAGGTCTTCTTTCACGCATCGGCACTGAATTCTGGGTCTGGTTTGACTGATTGTGTGGAGCTTCGTTATCCTGTATGCAGGATGAGACGGAGTTATTTAACAATATTTACAGGAAATCTTTCAGCTTTGGTTTATCTATTTTATTCAAAAGATGTTTGCTTGTAGATCAAATTAAAAAACCTTCATAACTGTTTAATTTCTTAGACTTTGTACATTTACACCCAATATATATATATATATATATATATATATATATATATATATATATATATATATATATATATATATATATATATATATATATATATATATATATGTACGGAAAGTATTGATAGCGCTTCTCTTTTTCCACATTTTTTATGATACAGCCTTATTCCAATTTGGATTAAATTAATTTATTTCTCCAACATTCTACACACAATCCCCCATAATGACAATGTGAAAAAAGAGTTTTTGAAATTGTTGCAAATTTATTAAAAATAAAAAACCTGAAGAATCACATGTACATCAGTATTCACAGCCTTTGCCGTGAAGCTCTAAATTGAGCTCAGGTATATTCTGTTTCCACTGATCATTCTTGAGATGTTTCTGCAGCTTCATTGGAGTTCACCTGTGAGCAATTCAGTTGATTGGACATGATTTGAAAAGGCATACACCTGTCTATATAAGGGCCCAGGGTTGACAGTGCATGCCAAAGCACAAACCAAGCATGAAGACAAAGGAATTGTCTGTAGACCTCCGAGACAGGATTATCTCGGGGCACAAGGCTGGGGAAGCTTACAGAAACATTTCTGGCCTCCATCATCCGTAAGTGGAAGATGTTTGAACCACCAGGACTCTTCCTAGAGCTGGCCGGCCATCTAAGCTGAGTGATCGGGGGAGAAGGGCCTTAGTCAGGGAGGTGATCAATAACCCGATGGTCACTCTGACTGAGCTCCAGCGTTCTTCTGTGGAGAGAGGAGAACCTTACAGAAGGACAACCATCTGTGTAGCAATCCACCAATCAGGCCTGTATGGTAGAGTGGGCAGTGGGAGTTTGCCAAAAGGCATCTGAAGGACTCTCAGACCATAAGAAACTAAATTCTCTGGTCTGATGAGACTAAAATTGAACTCTTTGGAGTGAATGCCAGGCGTTACGTTTGGAGAAAACCAGGCACCCCTCATCACCAGGCTAATACCATCCCTACAGTGAAGCATGGTGGTGGCAGCATCATGCTGTGGGGATGTTTTTCAGCAGCAGGAACTGGAAGACTTGTCAGGATAGAGGGAAAGATGAATGCAGCAATGTACAGAGACATCCTGAATGAAAACCTGCGTCAGAGTGCTCTTGACCTCAGACTGGGGTGACGGTTCATCTTCCAGCAGGGACATTGACCCAAAGCACACCACCAAAATATCAATGGAGTGGCTTCACAACAACTCGGTGAATGTCCTTGAGTGGCCCAGCCAGAGCCCAGACCTAAATCCTATTGAACATCTCTGGAGAGATCTGAAAATGGCTGTACACCGTCGCTTCCCATCAACCTGATATAGAGCTTGAGAGGTTCTGCAAAGAGGAATGGGCAAAAATTCCCAAAGACAGGTGTGCTAAGCTTGTGGCATCATATTCAAAAAGACTTGAGGCTGTAATTACTGCCAAAGGTGCATCAACAAAGTATTGAGCAAAGGCTGTGAATACTGATGTACAGGTGATTTTTCATCTTTTTTAATTTTAATAAATTCACAACAATTTCAAAAACTCTTTTTTTCACATTGTCATTATGGGGGATTGTGTGTAGAATGTTGAGGAAATAAATGAATTTACAGTTTTTCTCAGTGGCTTTGGTGCATTTCTCACAACACTATTTACATTTGCACGACAGACAGACAGACAGACAGACAGACAGACAGACAGACAGACGGATGGATAGGCAGGCAGACAGACAGACAGACAGACAGACAGACAGACAGACAGACAGACAGACAGATGGATGGATAGGCAGGCAGACAGACAGACAGACAGATGGATGGATAGGCAGGCAGACAGACAGACAGACAGGTAGGCAGGCAGACAAAATTAAATATCACTGTAAATGTAAATATCTATAATAAAAGGCATTCATCTATATGAGATTTTCACCTGCAAATGCTCATTCTGTTCAAGTCCCCTTGCTGGATTAGAATCTGCTGAGCACTGTGTTGAGGAAGAGATGTATTAATTACAAAATTAACATAACTTATCCTAAAATAAGGTGCATACCAAATCTTGTACCAAGCTTTATTTATTTTACTGACCTGAAAGTGCGTCATAAAAAGCTTTTTAATGACTGGGAGGAAAAGAGACAAATAGATTATGCCAGTCACTGTGAACCTAATCAGTTTCTGGAAAATAACAGTATTATGGAGGACTATTAAAGGTGCAGTAGGTGATGGTCTTCAGAAACATTGTAGTGCTTGTTAAAGGTCTCTTCATATTCCAATAGTAATGATTAAAGTAAATGATTTAAATGTATTTATATGTATTTTTATATTCTGGGTGAGGCAGAAGACTAAAAAGTGTTTGTCCAATTAAAAATCATTAGGCTGATCGGTAACTTAATTATAACAGGTAACACAAACGGTGAGTCAACAAATTAAAATTTGTATTTCTCTCTCTTTGCGCAGACAGATCCGTCACTTGCATGTTCATGTGCAGCATGGTGATGCACAGCTAACAGAGAGAGTGACAGCTGACAAACCCACCATCAGCATGACCTATTTTCTGAAAGACCAACGTGGCCTTGTATGCATGAAAAGAAAGCTTGTTTTTGAAAGGCAGAATCAAAACTTTTCTAAATCCTGAATCAATATCGAAGTTACTTTTCACGCTGGAGAGAAATAAAATTATGCAGTTCAAAACCGCGATATGAAGTATGACACCATGACTGAAGTATTTCTTTTAGACAGGTATGTTTTAAAACTATTTTAGTCACGCAAAGCTGATGTAGATTGTGTTGTTTTATGTGAATGGATTATATGCACAGAGGTGTTTTTCAGCTAATAAAAATGTCCAGCGAAAGACTGACTGTTTTTAAGTTCATGAAGTATCTTTTACAGCAGGGATCACCAAACTTGTTCCTGGAGGTCTGGTGTCCTGCAGATTTTCGCTCCAACCCTAATCAAACACACCTGAACAAGCTAATCAAGGTCTTACTTGGTATACTTGAAACAACCATGCAGGTGTGTTGAGGCAAGTTGGAGCTAAACCCTGCAGGGCGCCGGACCTCCAGGAACGAGATTGGTGACCCCTGTTATACAGCATCGATAATATAGTCGGTTAAAGGTGCAGGATGCAAGTTTAACACCAAGTAGTTGAACTAGGTATTGCATTCCTGGATCTAAATACACGCAAGAGCAGGTTGCCAGATTGAAGACCAACAGGAGCGTGTCTGACTATCGAGCCTAAAGGCTGATTAAAGGCTGATTCAATTCGTGTTCTAAATAAAAGCAACAGCACATGATGGAGGGAATATTTTCCATATTAAAAGGAGTTTTGGTTCTAACCAACACCTCAATTTGATATTTTAGAAATGCCTTTTATTTCTCACAGCTGAACAACAGAAAACTGACAATGATCACCTCAGGTACACCTCATGTGCTTTATTCAGTGCTAAATGCTAATAATGTGAGTCTGAATGCCATTTTACATGACATTTATTGCCATATACTGAAGGCAGAAGCAGATAGTTCACCTCAGATCTCGAAAATGAAATAAACCCTTTGAAATTGAGAACTGACTCACTGCAAGCCAACACATATCAGTGATTCAGCATCTACATTTAATAATGTTAAAGAGGTTTAATATTAATTAGATCATAAACCTTACCATTTCATTGGAGTGCAGTGAGTGCACTATTCTGTGCTTCTGAAAGGCTGTATTTAAATTTCTGTCGTGTTGCGTCTGGTGCAAACAGCCAAATTGTCAACCCAGGCTCCCGTGGATGTTTCTGGAGACTGCGAATTATGTAGCTGGAGGTACGTATGGCTGCGTTTAAGTTTTTAAACGAACGCTACGGGGTGGTATGATGCCGTTTCTTTTGGCGCTTACCGGCTGACCGCTTACACCCTGTGGAGGCCTTTTCCGTCACAACCAGTTTGTCCAGTTAGCTCGTCGTGTACGTCGGCGGACTTAAGATGCAGAGAGGAGTTGCCCACGACGACGACCCGGTTCGAGTCCGGGCAAGAGCAGTTTCAGAAATCAGGTAAGACAAAAACAGAATCCAAAAAATAAACTGAACGGTGGAATAACAGGGTGAGAATGTGGTAAAAAAAAAAAAAAAAAAATCAGACGAGGGCTTTTCTTTCTCTGGATGGCTTTTGTAAACCATTGGTTGGGTTTAGGGAATTGGGTAGGCGGGTCAATCGGTAAAATTGGTTGGGTTTAGGGAAGGAGGGTGGGTCAGTCAATTGGCCGATCGCCCAGTCAATCATTCAGTCAGTCAGACAGACAGACAGTCGACAGCAGCCTCTGGTGGGTTTAAGCGAGAACAGTGGGGGCGCGAACGGTGCTCGCGAGAGACTTTTAAGATACCAAGAAGTGCACACAGCGGCCTTTCGCGGATTCGCGAAAACAAAAGCTGCAAAAATACGTACCTCCAGGGACGTATTTCGCGGTCTCCAGAAACGTCCATGGGACTACGTTTTCAGAATGAGCCTGGGTTGCAAATTGTTTATCACTGCAAATCTCTTCACATAGTTTGTTGTTAGGACACGGGGTTACAATGTAACCTGCTCACCTAATGTTTACGTTCGTAATATTTATATCATTTGCTTAATAATAACCTCATGTGGAACTCTGAATCTGCGTCTCACTTCAGAGTCTGCTACTGTCCACCGGAGGTCGCATTTTGGTCGCGGACGAATGAATTAAAATCTGTTTTCCACCAAGGCAACCCGGGGTGCTGAAATATAATTGGCTAAACTGGCAGTGGGTGGGTTAAAGGACCAAAAAAAGACAGCCGTTCCGGCATGTAACTCACATTTTTAAAGCAGAATATCTGACTTCAGCATTGTTTTTCAGATAAACAAGAATGTTCACGTAGCATGTTTCTTAAATATCTGCAAACATATTAGGGTGTTTTTATGCTTTAGAAGAGTCAAAAACTCACATACCGCACCTTTAAATAGACATAAGCATTCATTTAGTTGGTAAAAGGAAATGAAAACAAGTGATGTACGCAAGGACCAGGGAGTCCAATTAAAAATGAAAAGTAAGTCACGTGTTGTTTTGGTAACATCAGTGTAATGTAAAACGATGGCAGGATATTTCTGTTTTTAGCACTCCTTTATTCTGATGCGATATTTATTTAGTTGAATAACAAAACATAAGTAAATAGCGCTCGTCCGCCTAATCAGCTTTGCTGAGGTGAAGTTTATATTTGCACATTTGTTCATTTTTGAAGAGTGACAGCCTGTGACACACTCCCACTTTAACATTCCTTTGAATATTGAGTCTGAAATAGTGTGTAGGTATGACTTCAAAACAAAATCAGCACTATTTTTATTGACTGTGAACAATGTTGTATTTTATAGTCATTGGCTGCTAATATGATTTCACTCAGGGGCGTTGCTAGACATAAAGCTCTACTGGGGCACCGCCCCCCTCAAACCCACCCATATATATTCATTTTTTAAAATTAATAATACAAAAAAATTATTTAATAATTTTAAATAAGTGTATTATTATTATACAATTATTATTCTAAATTAATAACAGAAATCAATCCCAAATAACTGGAACTGGAATGTAAAGACACAACTGGAGTGATATCCTAAGATCCTTTAAGAAATCTTTTGCATGAATATTAGTTTCATTAGAATAAAATACTATAGAATACAAAATGATGTAGAATTGTCTGATGTCTTACTTGACACATGGTAAAGAATTAGGTTTATTAAGTTTTACCTCCCTGACTTATCGTATCTGCTTCATACAAAAACAAATCTACCAAGAGCCATGCTGTCTAAATAGGATCATCATCGTATTATTTAAACTTTAGTTTTGTCGACTTGCAAAACTCAATGCGTGTCGACACCTCTGCATTAAAGTCTGTTATGCCGGTTTCACACTGCATGAGCGGCAAAAACTTTTTTAGCGTGCATGTCAACAACCGGGACTCACAGCGGGAGCAGAGCAGCGCGTTAAGCAGGAGCAGTGTGTGGGGAGCGCGAGTATGGTTTTCTGTGTGCATGCGTCAGTTTGCTTTTTGATTAAACTACATTGCTTTCACCAGCGTTGGTTCGGTTGCACATAGAGAATAACGTCTTTATTCTGGGATTACCACTCTGAATAAATACACTTGCATATAAAGTAAAACGTATCACAAAGCATTTACTGGGGCACTAGCAATTTTTACCGGGGCACGTGCCCCAGTAAATGGGGTCTAGCAACGCCCCTGATTTCACTATTTAGAATTTGCAAATAATACTTCTAAATCTGAAATTATATTATTGAGGAGCAAGTCCGAATGTGCAAATATAAAACCAACTTTACCTCAATGCCAGTTTTGGGGAAATATAATTCCTGCACCTGCTAGCCTGTCAACAACTACGCTGGACAAAGAGCGTGTCTCCATAGGGTGCTCTAACTGATGAATGACATGATCTAGTGGTATAAAAGGTTGTCTATGGTCATCTATTCGGTGCACATTCATGACTTCAAGTGGCTTTGGATGGCAGGGGAGGGACATGCATTTTCAAGGCTATTATGCTACCGTTAGCATTTTGTTGTATCATATACTGCACCTTTAAAATGGTTTTCAAACATTGATCAAATTGCTTTAATGTTAAACTGAAAAATTATAATAACAATTACGAGACGCGCCAGAGACCAAAGATCAACCAATTAGATTTGAATGTTATGAACATTCTGGTTTTAAAGTCTGGTTTATACTCACATGGTTCAAATATGATTAGGAGAAGCACAACAGAGGCAAAGATGCATTCAGTGGAAAAGACGACCTTCCTTAGATCCTCCACTGCACGCTCACCATTAGCTGACAAATGAAGATATCACAGTGTAAATGTCGATCATTTCAAACTGTACAAAAGTCTGCATTTAAAATGTGTTGGTTCTGTGATAACTAAATTTGCTTTATTATGGTGTAACAAAACTGTGTAAAGTGTAAAGGGCAATATGTTGGAGAGAAACTGCAGAGAATAACTTACTTCAAATATTGACAATAATAACAAAAATAAAGTAACAAGAGCTTAAAGTGCTTTAAAAAAAATCTGGTAAACTGAAACTGAGATAGACAGAAATTGGGGGGAAAAGGGTCGTTAATAATTCAGGAGGACTAATAATTCTTCTGACTTCAACTGCATATATACTAGGGATGGGCGATATGGCCTAAAATCCATATTGCGATATACATTGCAGCCTCTTGCGATAACGATATATTTTGCGATATATAAATTATAATAGAACCATTTCAGAACAGGTTACAGAGACCCTTAGGAAAGCCAAACTGATATATTTTTTTAAGAAATAAAGAAACGTTGCATGTCATTTTGAGAACATTTATTGTGCAAAAGCAAAACTGTAATTAAACAACACAATGTTGCAGATAAATAAACTAAATGTAGTGCCTTTCAGAAAGAAAGACTTTTCTTTTAAGTCCTTGGTTCCTAAATGCCAAGTTGCAGAGAACAAAAAAAAACTGGTGTCTTTTTAGTTAAGGAACTTACACTGTACTGAAAATACTTCCAGTATTAAATTAGTCAAATAAAATTGTGTATTGCAGATACTTTAAATAAAAACATATTTCTAATCTGCAGCCTAAGGTAACACATTTGATTTTAAACATTTTGTTCTCCTAATGAAATTAAAACTGGTGTCTTGATCTGCTCTTTCTCTCTCTCTCCCTCTCTCTGCTATTGTGTTGGTGCTGCTGAGAGATTGAGATGCACCAGACAAAGTTTGCTTATAAAGTAATGCAAAAATGAATACAATTAATATCGAAAGCGAAAGCAGAATCTCGGACATGTCCGGGGAAAGGAGAATGTATTGTCACCCCAAATAATGAGCTGGATTAGTCTATTTAGTCTTTGCGCTCTTCTCAAAGCTGTTACCTTAGTCAGAACAACAGTTCTGTATCCATCGCGATACAGCGTGTCTCTGTGGGTCTGCATGCAGAGCATGTGAGTCTGTGGCAGAGTGTTCTCAGTTTCTCGCGAACACAGAACCGGGCCGCCCCAATAATATATCGGCCGCCGAGGTAAAATCTGTGTGGGAGGCACTGATGTTCACTAGACATGCCATGATATGCCATGCATGAGGCTCGCAAGTTGTGCGACACATCGCCATTCGGTGCCATGCGTTGCTTAGTGCTGTTGTTGAGAGCGTCAGCATGTGCTAGTCACAATAGATTTCCAACGTAACACACCATAAGTTAGTGTGAAGAGCATGTTGTTTTACCGTGGCCGAGTGAATTATGTCATTAATCGAGCTTATTAAAAAAGAAAATTGCACATGTGCGCCTAAATAAACTTTCCAGTTCGCACACGTCTATTTTTTGTCGCAAATGCGAGCGAAATGGTCGCACTGTCGAGCCCTGTCCAAATAACAGATGTTGCACCAGTCTTTTTCAAGAGCTCCTCTGTTTCGCTGACGCTTTCAGCCATGTTTATTCAAGATGATGCCCGTTGCTCTTAATTTCGCGGGTAGATTGCGTCATTAAACATGTATTATCGGGATAGTGCAATAGAATTAGAATCTCTATCGTAGGCCAATTTTGTATCGTTTATATGACATATCGTTTATATCGCCCATTACTAATATATACAGTTATTTTCCTCCCTGCAAAGGATAATAAATACAATAGTATAAAAATATGAAACAAACTGTGCTTTAAGCATCTTCACTGTAAGAAATACACTTTAGCTACAAAAGTCCTTCAGTCAAGAGCAGTGAGGGATTTTGTCCTTTTGTTGTTTGATTAATAATGATAAAAACAGGCGGCAGCAGGAATATTGCGCGCGGTTACTTTAATGGTTTCTCTTTCACGTGTCTTTTGATTCTCAACTTGTTTGTTTATGACACAAATGAGGGTTAATATGAATAATCACTAAACACTCTTTTTGACACCTGTTTGACCATTAAAGCGCTCACATGTGTGCGAATGAGACCCAGTGTTGCCAGACGTACGATAATTATTGTATTTGTACAATAATTTCGACCTCTGTACGATCATTAATGAAAAAATCCTATAATGTATGATACCTTCAGAAATGTATGCCATTTAAAATAAGTTTCATTGTAATCTTAGGGCTTCTATACTTATTGATAGCTGCATCTACTGTCTGTGACAGGAGAAGGTGGAGTTAGACACGTTTTCTATCTCATCTTACGTTACATCTTCTCAGCCAATCAACGTAGAGAATGGCTCTCTCTCGCGAGTTAACATTCCTGCTGTGCGCAATGTTGCCAGATTTTTTGCATTTCGGCGGGTTTTGGATAGTTTTTGGGCTGGAATTAGTCAGCTACTTCTGGCAACGCCGTGCTTCAGTGGTTTTCAGGTTAAGGTTAATCGTTTAAGCAGTAAAGTTTTAAAAAGTAGTGCTGAAAAGGAAGGTGAGAAGGACAGGGGAGTTTGCCCTTGATGTTCTCATTTTCCCCCATTCAAATGCATCATGTGAACGTGTTTTTCCAAAGTTAATCTCATCAAAACAAAGCCGAGATTGGCTCATTACAGATCCTCTGGATGGGCTCATGCACACCTCAGACTAGTGTTCAAAATTCGGGAGGGTGCACTGCTTTCAAGCCAACCAGCACTATGTTGCGCTCCATCAACATCTGGCAACACATGCAGCTATTCAATGACAGAGACTCGATGGTGGAGTTTGAACCTTCCCACTAAGGTACGCCTAGTTTTCTTTTTTTTTCTTCTTTTTTTTTTAGTATTGTGGTAATTTGCACGTTGTGTCAAAACGCTATTTGTCTAGATAATAGCTGTATACTCTCCGTTTGGCTAATGTACAATAATTTTCCAATCTGGCAACACTGATGAGACCGAATTCTGACTGCAGACACACAGCAGCATGCGGTCTCATTGACATGAATGATGCGCATCCCGTGCTGCAAAAGTTACATTACAGTACATGCTTTTAGTAATGTTCACGTGAAACGGAGCTTTTCAGAGCAACAAATGTGTACAACTGGAAAGGAGCGGTATATGATGCAACAATCATTTCATCTCGATTAATGTTTTTCATAATCGTTAGAAGCCAAAATTGCACAGCCCTAGCTTGTTCTTGTTGAAGAATTTCTACTCTGGTCTTTTCCTCAACTGTTAGTGCATATCTCGTCAGCACTTCGTTAAGAAACCTTCTGTATCACACAAACACACATGAGTGTTCATGTAACTTGCGTGTTGATTTGTAACCGACAGGCTAGTTAACGCTTTATTGTCTTCTGCCAGTTTTTTTACACAGGGCCAGTGGCTGCGAAATTCTGAATGACAAATCATGTTCTGCTATAAATGTTCACAAACGTAAAAAAAAAAAAAAAAAAATCGTAGACACGGTCAGTCATAGACATCGATGTGTCAGTTGCTCCCGGCAGCGTCGTGGTAAGTTTGAGTGCACAGGCAACGGCTCTATGACCGGAGTCCAAGGCTGCGTCCAAAATCGCCTACTACTCAGTAGGTACTGCATTTGAGTTTAAACGTACTACTTGGCCGTTAGAAAAGTACGTTCTATACAGTATGAATGGGAGAAGTATGAATGGAATTCGGACATACTACATCCGCCATATTGTCATGGTCACGTGACCTACCTGCGACAGTTACGTCGCTTCACTCCCATTCATGAATTCTCCCAAGGGGCATCATGGGATACCGCAGCGTGCATGGCATGCACACTTCAGAATCTCGTCGGAAGTAGCAAGTCATCCGGGCACTTCTCGCAGCATACTGATTTTCGAATTCTATGAATTCGGACATACTACTCGGCTCCCATACTGATTTTAGCGTACTGTATAGTATGGAAGTATGCGGTTTCGGACGCAGACTGAATCATGACGAGCAAGCACTTTCTTACCGCTGTTGGCATACAGTAGCTTCCTGGAGCAAATCGTGCAGAAACAAGCCCCAGGCTCTCTCAGTTTCTTGCACCAACTGCCAAAAGGCTCGCTATCTCTACTTTCTTCAATACACGCCCAGCGTCATTTATTTTTGAGTCCTTTATCTATTCTAGCAATAGAATCCCCAGGCTTCATAAACTTGCGCTCCATTTTTTTTTTCCCTCCGACAACACTAACGTGACATTGACATATGGGTGTCAATCATACTGTGTTGGAAGGACCCGCCCTTCTCTGCTTCTGACAGGCTTGTAACGTTAATTAAAGCTGTGTTTCTCTCATATGATTGGTAGGTGAAAAATTGGCTCGTATATATTAAACCGCAGGCTCTAAAATTGTATTTTTTTTTTTTTCCCTCGCAGCCGCATGCCGGAAATCCAGCACGGTGCCGGAATACTTTAAGCCCTGCTAAAGAGACAGTTGTTGTTTAATTTTATTAGTGATTCCTAATATGAAGTTTAATCATAAGCTTGGCAAGCAATTTTTGAGAACTTGATGTTTCTCCATTCAGAAATGAAAAAAAAAGAAAAAGAAAAAAAAAATTGGCGTGAGATAGCATTGACAATTCCCACAAACCTGTGCCTCTGTATTTTGATTTATGTTTCCGCATTGTGTTTGTTAAAGACAAGAGTCTTTATCTAAAACTACCACAGATAAATTATAGAACTGCAATTAGACAGTTATTTAAAAATTGTGACAGACCTAATCACACGACTACCATGAACAACAAACAATTAAGCACAAAACATTGAACTGTAATATTTTTAATTAGCTCTTTTAAAAACAATAACAAATGGCTGGATGCAGCCTACACTAACCTTCTTATTAATAATATTTAGTGCAAGATTGCACCAAGAATCATGAACAGTAGTGTGAAAGATGAGCATATAAACGTATAAATATATTCACAGACATTAAGATGATGGAAAGTACCCACAGTTGTGTTATTCATTTTATCGGTTGTTATCTGGTAAAGTATCTGGGAAAGGGAAAAGTAATCCTTTCCGTTTTCAGTATGGTGGTAAACAGTTCCCCTTCGGGAGGGGAACTTCAATGCTATGTGGAAAAACTTCCACTATGGGGATTTCGTCAGAATCCAATCATCTGAAAGAGTATAAAAACGGGCCAATGAAATGCCAATGAGTTGGCAGCGTCAGCGTGCACAGCTGTCTTGAATGACAATCAGCCTGGCATAAAAGGCTAGCATGTGCTCAGCAACGCCATCCTTTTCGCTTTCAGAGCCTTTCACAAGCTTCTGAGAGAGTTGCTGAGGGTTCTCCAACCTGTCTGTACAGAGAGAGAGATTGAGAGCTGTTCTCCCGGTCCAGAGTGCGTTTACGCTGCGGCAGACGGTCGAGCTGGGTCTTCTCTCCCTTGCCTGGCGTCCTTTGGGTCCGGTCCTCAAACTGAGCGGTCTGTATAGGAAGCAAGCTTCCCTAAAAGAGCAACACGGTCGTGCAGTGCGTCTTTTTAAAGATGTCGCTCCGACCGTGCGTTTCTGGATGTGGTGGTTCCCTGTCCTCGGATGATGGGCACGAGCACTGCGTGGCATGTCTGGGGGTCCAGCATGTCAATGCGGTGCTCGCGGGCAGTTCATGCCGTCATTGCGACGTCATGTCTGTTGCGCAGCTAAGATCGCGGCTCGCTCTTGTAAAAGGGCGACCCACCCCAGTTGTCCCCCGCTCTGCGGTTGGCACTCGGGCAGATCTGAGGGTTACGGTGGGAGCTAATCCGCCGCCTTCGGGCTCGCGGACCTCTCATTCCTCAGCGCGCTCCATCCAAGCTTCGAGTGAAGGAAGCGGTCCATCTTCACGGATGGTCGCCCTTTCACTCGATGACACCGAGGACCAGATGTCCATCAATGCATCGGAGGGTGGGCTATCATTATCCGACGAGGATCCGAACCCGCTCCCTCCCTCCGGGGTTGTGAGCGTGGCTTCGGATCCAGAAGCGGATATGCTGGCCGTGCTTTCCCGGGCTGCTTCGGCCGTGGGTTTGGAGATGGTTTATCCCCCAGCCCCGCGGCCGGACCGACTAGATGGGTGCTACGTGGAGGACAAAAAGGCGAAGCCTTCTAAGCCTCCCGTCCCCTTCTTCCCGGAAGTGCACAGTAGGCTCACGCAGTCTTGGAGGGCACCTTTCTCTGCCCGATCTGCGTGCGCTTCCGCCCTCACCACCCTGGATGTTGGAGCAGCCAGGGGGTACGAGGCGATTCCCCAGATTGAGCGCGCCATTGCGGTCAACCTATGTCCGCGTGGCGCCTCTTCCTGGAGGGGTCAGCCCCGTCTCCCGTCCAAAGCGTGTAGGTTATCTGCCTCCCTCGGAGCCAGAGCCTACACAGCCGCGGGCCAGGCTGCTTCCGCCTTGCATGCTATGGCCACCTACCAGCGCTACCAAGCGCAGGCGCTGGCCCAGCTGCACGAGGGTGGTTCCGACCCAGGCCTGCTCCATGAGCTCCGAACCGCAACCGACTATGCTCTGCGTACCACCAAGTCGGCTGCGTGTGCCCTGGAAAGGTTGATGGCCACATTAGTGGTCCAGGAACGCCACCTCTGGCTAAACCTGGCAGATATGCGCGATGTTGACAAAGTCCGCTTTCTTGACTCGCCCATATCCCAGGCTGGCCTGTTCGGCGACACCGTCGGTGAATTCACCCAGGAGTTCACGGCGGTGAAGGAGCAGTCGGATGCGATGGGCAAAGTCATCTATCGGCGGGACCGTAAGACCGCTCCCCCCGCCGTACCATCCACCTCCACTGCTCCTCGCCGAGGGCGCCCGCCTGCGGCCACAAGATCTGCTCTGGCGCCCCCGCCTGCGCCTCCGGCCAAGCGGCAGCGCCGAGCATCCCGCAGGCAGCCAGCGCCCCCGCCCCAGGGCGCCGCTAAGTCCGGTAAACCGACCGCGAAGCGTCCCTGAGACGGGCCATCCGGAGAGGAGGGAACTTGCTCTTTCCCCGGCGGAGGGCCGGGCCCCACAAATAACACCAACGGCGTTTTTCAACGCCACTCAAATTCCAAAGAAAGCATTTTTCCACCTCCCCGGATGTGACAGCCCGAACACTGCCAGCTTGGGACGCTATGCCTTCCAGCTCGCAGGATCGGTGCGTTTCGCCAGTGGCTCACGGAGCGCAAGAGAACGGTCTCCTTTCTCTTCCCCTCCTGACCACCCCTCCGGAGTATGGGTGCGAGACGAGAGTGAATCTCTCGCCTCCTGCTCTCCCACGGGACCCCAGTGCTTCCCGGTTGAGCCCACCCACTCCGTGCTGCCCCACCGTTGGTACGTCAGCGATCGTGCGAATGAAGCCTCTAGCGATGGCTCTGCCTGCCTGGTTAGCGCGGGCCAGCCCATCGCGGTGGCTCATCCGCACGATCAGACTCGGCTACGCGATTAAGTTTGCGAAACGGCCTCCCAGGTACACGGGTGTGTATTTCACCAGGGTCAGCCCTGTGTCCGCCCCTGTCTTGCGAGAGGAGATTGCTGTCCTCCTGGCGAAGGATGCAATCGAGCCGGTCCCTCCAGCCGAGATGAAGCGTGGGTTCTACAGCCCGTACTTCATCGTACCCAAAAAGAGCGGTGGGCAACGACCAATCCTAGACCTGCGCGTTTTGAACCGCTGTCTTCACAAGCTGCGGTTCAGAATGCTCACGCAGAAACGCATCATCCGATGTGTTCGTCCTCAGGATTGGTTTGCAGCAATAGACCTGAAGGACGCGTATTTCCATGTTTCCATACTTCCACGCCACCGGCAGTTTCTGCGGTTTGCGTTCGAAGGTCGAGCATGGCAGTACAAAGTCCTCCCCTTCGGGCTCTCTCTGTCTCCGCGAGTTTTCACCAAGCTCGCGGAGGGTGCCTTAGCGCCCCTTCGACTCGCAGGCATACGCATACTCAATTATTTCGACGACTGGCTGATTTTAGCCAGCTCGCGGGATCAATTGATTACGCACAGAGACAAGGTGCTCCGGCACCTCGACCTGTTGGGGTTTCAGGTCAACCGAGAAAAGACCAAACTTGCACCCGTGCAGAGGATCTCTTTTCTCGGGTTGGAGCTGGACTCGGTCACCATGACGGCGCGCCTCTCACGATGATGCTGAAGCCCAGGTCGACCTGTTTGCTTCCCCCGAGAACGCTCATTGCCAGTGGTTTTTCTCCCTGACCGAGGGTTCCCTCGGCACGGATGCACTGGCCCACAGCTGGCCTCGGGGCATGCGCAAATATGCGTTCCCCCCAGTGAGCCTACTCGCGCAGTTCCTGTGCAAGGTCAGGGAGGACGAGGAGCAGGTCTTGCTAGTTGCGCCTCTCTGGCCCAACCGGACCTGGATTTCAGAACTCTCCCTCCTCGCGATAGCTCCCCCCTGGCAGATCCCGTTGAGAGAGGACCTCCTCTCTCAGGGACAGGGCACCATCTGGCACCCTCGTCCAGATCTGTGGAACCTCCATGTGTGGTCCATAGACGCGAGGAAGACTTAGGTAACCTACCGATGGCGGTGGTTAATACCATCACTCAGGCTAGAGCACCCTCTACGAGGCATGCCTACGCCCTGAAGTGGAGTCTATTCACTGAATGGTGTTCTTCTCGCCGAGAAGACCCCCGATCTTGCCAGATCAGTGTTGTGCTTTCTTTCCTTCAGGATAGGTTGGAGCGGAGGCTGTCGCCCTCCACACTGAAGGTTTACGTGGCCGCTATCTCCGCTCATCATGACGCGGTGGACGGCGGCACCGTGGGTAAGCATAACCTCGTCATCCGGTTCCTCAGAGGTGCGAGGCGAATATTTCCCCCCCGCCCCCCTCTTATGCCCTCTTGGGATCTCGCTGTAGTGCTCACGAGCCTACGGGGAGATCCCTTCGAACCACTCGACTCAGTATCCTTGAGATTTCTGTCCCTGAAGACAGCTCTGCTGGTCGCGTTGGCTTCGATTAAGAGGGTAGGGGATCTGGAGGCATTTTCGGTCAGTGACTCGTGCCTGGAATTCGGGCCGGCCTACTCTCACGTTGTCCTGAGACCCCGGCCTGGATATGTGCCCAAGGTTCCTACCACACCGTTTAAGGACCAGGTAGTGAGCCTGCAAGCGCTGCCCCCGGAGGAGGCAGACCCAGCCCTTTCATTGCTGTGTCCTGTCCGCGCTTTGCGGACTTATGTGGACCGTACTCAGAGTTTTAGATCCTCTGAACAGCTCTTTGTCTGTTATGGTGGTCGGCAGAAGGGAAGTGCCGTATCTAAACAGAGGTTGGCCCACTGGATAGTGGATGCCATCTCCCTCGCTTACCTGAGCCAGGGCGAGCCGTGTCCCCCAGGAGTTAGAGCACACTCCACTCGGAGCGTTGCCTCCTCTTGGGCGTTAGCACGCGGCGTCTCTCTTACAGACATCTGTAGAGCTGCGGGCTGGGCGACACCTAATACATTTGCTAGATTTTACAATCTTCGAGTGGAGCCGGTCTCCTCAAGGGTGTTGGGAAACCCCGAGTCATGAGGAAAATCGGTAGGTGTTGTAAACGCTTGCTGCGCCTCTCTCTCTAACACCAGAGATCCGTGCGCCTTTTTTACTTTGCCAGTCGAGTTCCCCGCTTGGCGAACCCTGCAGAGTTCCTCCGAGGCCCCCACCACCTGACTCAGCGGAGGAGTCAGGTGATGGCCCGTTACGTTGTAGGTATGCCCGCTGGTCATCCCGCGTTCTGGGTATAGGTGCCTGCTATGCGTGATCCCCGCTGGCGATCCCATATGCTCACTCAGCCACGATGTAGTTCCCCCCCTCCGGGGCGGGCTCGTGTCTTCCCTCCCCGCTAACTATCTTCATATGTGCACTCCCCCTTCTCAGGGCTAGTCCATATGCTACTTGCCACCAGGTCTCCCCTCTCCGGGCAGCAGGTGGCCTCCGCAGCGTCCTCCCTATCGGGACTGAACGCTTTCCCAACGTACTGTCGTATCTAAAATTCCTAGAAACTAACTAGGTGTATCTTACGACTCCCTGAAAAGTATATCTAAACCAGAAAAGGTAAGTAAGGTAAGTAAGGGCCAGGGGACACGTTGGAGGACTGTGTCTCCAGCGATGTAGGTGCGCTCGTACTGCTGCGTGGCGCGCCCCTCACTGGAGACATGGTAAGGTTCTTTCGTTGTGGCGCTTTCCATAAATTTCCCCATAGTGGAAGTTTTTCCACATAGCATTGAAGTTCCCCTCCCGAAGGGGAACGCTCTGGTTACTAAAGTAACCCTCGTTCCCCGAGGGGGGGAACGGAAATGCTATGTTCCTTCGCCACAATGATTGTCCCTTAGCTGTTGAGTGTGAAAGCCTCTTCAGCTAGAAAAGGATGGCGTTGCTGAGCACATGCTAGCCTTTTATGCCAGGCTGATTGTCATTCAAGACAGCTGTGCACGCTGACGCTGCCAACTCATTGGCATTTCATTGGCCCGTTTTTATACTCTTTCAGATGATTGGATTCTGACGAAATCCCCATAGTGGAAGTTTTTCCACATAGCATTTCCGTTCCCCCCCTCGGGGAACGAGGGTTACTTTAGTAACCAGAGCGTTATGTGAACTTACCCATTTTGAGAATCAGTTCTGTCATCAGTGCAATGGAGTTGACTAGAGGAACAGCAACTGATCCACTGATCCACACAATGCATCTAAAAGGAAGCTCTGCAAGACAGATTCAAGTTTATTACCCAAATGAAAATGGTAGAAAATTAATAGGAATTAATTCTACTAGAAATTAGAGCTGGGAATTTTTACGATCCAATCCAATTCTGATCCAGGGGCTCATGATCCGATTCCAAAATTAATCATAATCTACATTTTTCCTTCTGCAGTACATTTACATCATAACAGCTTTACATTTTAATCAGAAATACAGTTTATGTGCTTTTGTTTAATGGTTTGGATCTCTGTATGACAGTAATGGCATCATAAAAATCTATTATTTTAATAAAGAATTATTTAGGACGAACAAGATTGTATGTAAAAAACAGCAGATTACAAGATTATATGAGCAAATATTAAGTACAACCTGTCATACTACAAAAAAAAAAAACAGAGCTTTATAGTATATTTTTAAAGCATTGTTTATACCAAATGTTAAAGGACTTTTTGTAAGCTTTTTGAACAGAACTATGTGTAGGTACAGTGTGTCCACAGTAATTTTGGGGTGATGGAAACACAATAAGTCTCTTTTATTAAATTTCCTGATGTTCAAATAGGATCTAAATCCCTCCCATTATGAGGCAGACTACAATGTGACATAGGAGTGCGGTTTCCCCACCCACCAAATTGACTGACAGCCGCATATTAACATGTCTCCACAGTAAAGCGTATATTCATATCAACAAAACAGGACGTGCTCAAAGCAACTGGGAATAAAAGATCTGTTCAGCTCTCTGTGATCATCAGTCATCATCAAATGTGATCAAGAGTTTTACAAGTTTACGTTTTTTTAACAGTGTATGTTTGTAATGAATTACAGCGATTTTACCATCTTTACTTTAGCACCACAGCCATGTGTCAGTACAAATACAAATGCCAGTTTGTTGACGTTAAATCAGGTTTATTTTGTACGTTAATATAATGGATATCCATACAGCAGTGGATATTAATGTGTATCCAGTCACATTTGCCGTGCCAAAAAAGTGCTAAGTTAGGGTGCTTTCACACCTAGACTTTTGTTCTGGAACCTGGCACGTTTGCCCAGTTAGAGCGGTTCGTTTGGCATATGTGAACAGGGCAATCGCGCCAAAGCAATCGCTCCGAGATCGCCTGTATGAGGTGGTCTCGGCTCGATTGAAACGAACTTTGGAGCAGATCAATTGTAGTGAGAAAGCGATACGATCCGAGCCCGGCTATATCACAGTGTATTATAGATACGTAAAAGACATACGGCTATATGAAGAGAGAATTATGAGTAGGGCGGGAGGTCATTCCAGACGTCGCAAGTCTCCCGGAAGTTCCGCAAACGAGTGATAATCTCCCGGAAATCGCGCGTCTCCCTCCTGGTCCTCAAATACGTCGCGTACCCTTCTCATCGCCCCTCCCCACCGCATCCCTCCTCGTTCTTCAGACATGTCGCGCGCACCCTGTCAAACACCACCAAACCACCTCCGACAGCTGAGCGGGACTCTGCAAAATAAACCGTGAAACTCTGACCAATGTGAGGAGAGTTTACTCACACCTGACTTGTTTTAGCTATTTTGGTCCGTTTAGAAACTTTGCCGTGTGAAAGCGAACCGCACCAAGAACAAAGAGCAACAATGTAACAATTTTAATCCCTGTTTCGAAACAAATGAGTCGATTCACAGGTGTGAAAGCACCCTAACACACACATGCTGTGTGTGTGTCTGTGTGTGTGGATGAACTTTGTAACAACATCGTGTGTGACTCATCATCGCAGAAAGGCTTGAATTAACTCCACAACCAATACATCAAATAATCATTGGGAAAGTTCTGTACTGTAGTATTTCTCACAAACGTTACATGAGATCTTCTTCCATCATGTCTGTCACTGTGCTGTTTATCTGACGCAGCTGGGTCTCGTGAAATTATAAATCTTTTTAAAATATTTACCAAGTGCTGTTTAACAGAGAGACGATTTTAATAACATAGTAGTTTCTTTTGTCTTTGCCATGAATCATGACGACATTAAATAATATATTACTGGTTCTTTAATTTGCAACAATAGCAGCATTTCCATCCACCTATTTTTATGTGCATTTTGGATATGCGAATAAAAAACATATGGAGATTGATGTTAACACCAAGATAAACATACATTTAAAAAATGTGCGTAAAAATGTATGCGCACAACTGAGTAGGATAAACTTTTTTTGTCATACAAACATCAAAAACCTTAAAGATGTTGGAGGGAGAAAAACACGTCACAGAAGATTTATAATGGAGAACCAATACTTTACCCAGGTCACCGAATGAGTGTTTGAGCACAACAATTCCCCAGAGAACATGAAGAAACGCAGCTACGCAGGACCACCCAACACAATCTACAGGAGAAAAGAAACTGCATGCATTTAAAGAATAAATTAAAACTAACGTTTTGTTTTTAACTGAAGCCATAGTTTTACCTTTTTCTTTTCCCAGGGCTAGGAGATAAGAATAGACCTTTATTGCATTCATCCCCATCATGAAAATGAGCCAAGCTGCTCTCCTGAGCGAGCGTAAACCTGAAAAAGTCATTTATAAGAAGTTTGTTTAGTACATTTCCTTAGCAGTTAAAGAAAATGTCTAGTTGTTGTCGTTACTACAAAAAACTGCAAAGGAAACTGTAGAACAAGATTTTGTAACAAGAAATGAAACAAATGCAAGGTCTTAAAATGTCTTACATTTCAAAGACACAATGATAGGGCTTAAAAAGTCTTAAATTCAATGAAATATTGTGTTGTAGGTCTTAAATCATTTTAAACAGGTCCTAATTTGGTAGTTGGTATCTACACGCCAACTAATTCTCATTAGATATTAAGTAGTCTGTTAGGTTGGTGTTAGGGTTAGAGTAAGTTGACATGTACTTGCAAAGTTTCTTATAGTCAGCAGTGGTGGGAAGAGTACTGAAAAATCATACTCAAGTAAAAGTACCATTACTTGCCTAAAAATGTAGTGTGAGTAGAGTAAAAGTATCTGTTGTAAATTTTACTCAAAGTATGAGTAAAACGTAGCCCTTTTAAAAGTACTCAAGAGTAGTGAGTATATGCTGTCTAAAGCTGATGTGTTTACATGTAATTTGTGCATGTGTGTGTAAACGTAACATTTTGTAGTGCATTTAGTTATTGCCCAGCAGGCACACAACATCATGAGACATTTATATTAGGTTAGATTTAGGTTGTGATGTCAGGTGACCAAAATTAAACGTCAAGCTAGCAGCTAAGGACAACAGTATTTTGATGTCCAATAATGATGTCAAATGATGTTTATATTTGGTTGATTTTAGGTTGTTAGAAAGTGACCAAAATCCAGCATCAAATATTGACGTCAAATACTGACATTTATTCATCAGGTACGGCAACCAAATCCAATGTCTGATAGATGTCATAGGGGTAACGTTCACACAAGGGGCCTGTTTCAGAAAGGAGGTTAAGTGAAAACTCAGAGTATTTTAACCCTGAAATGAGAGGAACTCTGGGTTTTCAGTTTCAAAATGGCAGGTTTGTCAAACTCGAGAAAGCAGGGTAAGTCAAGCCTGTTTCTGAAAGAGAGGTAACTTTAACTCAGAGTCAGTTACCGTGGTCACTTACTCTGTGAACCTAACCTGGTCAGGAGCAGGTTTTATTCTCTAAACTCAGAGTTTCTGTCGGTCTGCTCCCCTTTTTTTAAAGACGAAGCGGTATTTCTCACCTTAGACTTACGTTTCCACACACCTATTTTAATGTGCATTTTGGATATGCGCATAAAAAATTGGTTGATGGAAACACCAAGATGCACATAACTTTTGAAAATAGGCATAATAAACATATGCGCATAACTGAGTAGGAGAAACTTTTTATTCGATAAGAAAAGATGTGCATAAACTACGATGGAAACACTTTTACTGAACAAATCCCAGTATACGCATTAAAAAGGTTTGTTATAAGAGATCATACGATGATGAAAATGTGTGTGAATGGACAAATCAGCATGTTGAGCACACTGTAAAACATCTGAAATGTTGTTTTGGTCATTCTAAAACGCCTTAATCGTTTCAGTATTATTATATTATTGATTTTCTTCAGAGAGTCTGCAGCGTGTCAAGAGCGTCTGTTCTCCGCGTCTCAAACGCCACCATGCGTTCATTGTGTGTCAGCATTGTCTTCTGAGGCGCAAGTCATTTATTAAATAAAGAACAGGTTCACGCAGCTTCTTCTACCGCAGTAAAATCAGTTTTTACTGTTGATATTTGGCGCCAGATAATCAGGAAGTGAAGATTTTGTTCTCTTTGACTGGATGGAAACGCTGCTTTATTCACACATCTTTTATGCAATATTCCAGTTTTGCACATAAATTTAATTTGCATTTTTGGATGGAAACATAGCTAATACATTTCAGTCACACAAAGAACAAAGTCACTTACAAGAATAGCTTGTCCTTTTTTAATAATTAATTAGCTTAAATTCACGGACCTTCCACAGGCACATGTAACGTTACTAACTAGATTAATGGGATTATTACTCCTTCTAAAAACTATTTTATTTTAGTTCTGCTTACATTATAAATGTCATATCATCCTCTACCACTCGAACAATAAAAAAGGCAGACACACATTGCTACAATATAATTGGATAATGAGAACTTATATTACTCCTGTAAGATTAAATAAATTCAACACTAATATCCCTGATCTTTGTTTTAAATGCAATAAGATACAAGGTACATTTTTTTTATTGTGTGTGGGAGTGTGAGGAGGTACAAAAATTTTGGGTGGAGGTGACTCAATATATTTCACAATTTATTTCTATTCCAATTCCTTTATGTCCTGGATTATGTATATTGAATATGTATGAAGACAGTTGTGCTTTTGTCTACTAAAGAAAGAAAATTGATTGATTTATGTTTAATATAAGCAAGGCGTTGTATTGCTTTATATTGGAAAAATGTTATTCGCCCCTTTATTGGACTTTGGTTGAGAAACCTAATAACATGTTTGCCTCTTGAAAAGCTCACTTATATAATAAGGAAAAAAGCCTCTGAATTTTGTGATATCTGGGAGGTGTTTTTGAACTGTGAAAAATGGAGATATTGAAGAAGCTTTGGAAGTCTGAAGTTGTGGAATGTGAATTGGTGCTTGATTAGAATTTTTTTTTTTATTATTAATTAATTTTAATACTACTTTTATTTTTAATTATTTTTAATAAGGAGTATTATTTTTTTTTCCTGAGCCTGTCTGGGGGTAAGTTTTGGGTATTGGGGTTTGAATTTTTGTAAAACCTTGAAAAAAAACCTCAATAAAGACATGTTAAACAAAAAAGGCAAACACACAAGTGCACTTAAATCTATTAAAACTGATCAACGTGTGTAAAAGTGTGAACCTTAAATTAAACATTTCCACTGAACATTAAGCTAAGATTATCTGCATTCTTGTTTTGTCAAATTTCTTGTAGAAATGCACTAGCCTATTTTATGTAATTTAATGCAATTACATCTGAAATAACTTCAAAATTATGGCCAATAAACGTCACACATTACATTACTTTTTTATTATACTTAATCATTTAAATACTTTAAATGTAAACTTGTGCATTAACTTGAGCAGCTGTTTTCCCACGCTAACTGTCTCTGTTTCACTGATGCAGTGGTGTTGCTTTTTTAAATATATGCTCATATTTGCTATAACTTTGCATGAGCACATCAAGTTCAGCTGGAGAACTCGTAATATCTGCGCTTCATTGATAATGCCTTTTAATAGTCACGGTGTGCGCGCTTAACTCTGAGTTGGTCAACTCAAAGTTGATTGACCCAACCCAGATCAGCTGTTCTGAAACCGAAAACTCTGAGTTTTTAATCTCTCAGTAAATCAACTCAGAGTTCAAGTTTAAACTCCGAGTTGGTTGAACCTCCTTTCTGAAACAGGCCCAAGCTCAAGCTGTAACATCATTAGACGTTGATATTTGGTTGGTTTTAGGTTGGACATTGACATTGGCCTGACGTTGAGTTCTGATGTCAACCTGATTTTCATTTCCAAACAAAATGCAGAGTCCCCATGATGTTAGGGTTCAACGTCAATCAGACGTCATGTTGACGTCCTGTGCCTGCTGGGTGTTTAAGGCCATTTCGGTCATCATACAGTAAATATCTGTCATCTTCTCATCAGTGATGTGCATCTAAACAGTCTCTGGGTCAATGCGCGTAAAGATTTTGAACATCTTCATGGACACTTTTAATAACTCGAAACAGTTTGCTGCAATTATAAAGTGCACACGTCTTGAGGAAGTTCATTATGATGCGATTTACCTTCTACGGTGTGTGTGATTTGACTGGACAGGAATCTCAGGACTGATTTTTCTAATCCCCATAGACAAGAAAAATAAAGTAGTGACTGCAGGATGAAGGAAAGTAGTGGAGTAAAAGTACTGATACTGTACTAGAAATGTACTCAAGGAAAAGTAAAAGTGCACATTTGTAAAACTACTCAGTAAATTACAATTCCTGAGAAAAACTACTCAATTACATTAACTTGAGTATTTGTGATTCGTTACTTTACACCTCTGATAGTCAGTTTAATGTCTGTTGAAGGAGCTGTATCAGCAGGTATTAAGCAGACAGTCTTCTAATACTGGAGCAACGAAATAAAGTGTTACCCCTAATTTTTCTTTGTCTGTGTAAACCAACACCCATCCAATCCCCAACAACAGAACTTTTAACAAAAGTTGCATTTTAACATGTTATTTATTAATATTTTTTAACCATCTTCTTTACAATTGTTGTTTAAAAGTTCTCCATTTATTAATAGCTACCTTGTTCATTCATGTCATTTATTATAGTTGTCATTTTTTTATAGAAACATTTGTTGAAAAAGCAGTATGTATACAACTAGAGTTTGCTTGTTTCGACACATTATTTAAAATATGTGGCTAAGAAATAACTAAATTGTTTTGGTGAGGCAAGTAAAAATCTTTTCCATTGGTCCAAACAGGCATTAAAAAAAAATATATACATTTTCATTTCATTTACAATTTCATTCATAATGGTCTTTAAAAATTGTACCTTTGACTTGATGAAACCTTGTCAAGAAATAACTTGAAGATCTGAATATTTATCATTCATTCTCCTTCGGCTTAGTCTCTGATTTATCAGGAGCTGGAATGAACCGCCAATTATTCCAGCATATGTTTTACACAGCGGATGCCCTTCCAGCTCCAACCCAGTACTGGGAAACACCCATACACTCATTCACACACACACACTCATACACTACGGCCAATTTAGTTTATTCAATAAACCTATAGCGCATGTGTTTGAACTGGAGGAAACCCACGCCAACACAGGGAGAACATGCAAACTCCACACAGAAATGCCAACTGGCCCAGTCGGGACTCCAACCAGAGACCTTCTTGCTCTGAAGCCACAGCGCTAACCACTGAACCACCGTGCCACCCTGTATATTTATCTTTTCTGAATATTTGTTACACTAGCGTCAACGCTTCCCATTAACTTTGAATGGGTGAAGTCAGGCGTTGCCAAACTGCATTGGCGCCGCTTCAGTGGCATTGCTCGCTGCAGATGTTGGGATTTTTTCAACATTTCAAACGGCAATGGACGCGTCAGCCAATCAGATCGCTTTATGCAAATACACCAGCTCAGACAGTAGCCGACTGAAGACTAATTTCATTGGCTGACGCTGCTATGAACATCACATCAGCCCCAACTACAGACACGCCTTCTATCAAGCATTGACGCTGAAGCCCCGTGTGAATATGGAGCGAAAGGCATAGTGCACTCAAAAAGGTGAATTCTATCATCAATTACCATACATTTAGATAGTGAGGGAATTTTTTTTTTTTGGAAAACTATTTCTTTAAGGTCTGTTCGCAACAAGAATTAACTTTAAAAAAAATTCTCAAGAATGTTATCCATTTTGAAAACAATTCCAAAAAAAATGTTGTCTTTGTAAGGAGCAATTGACAATAGGCTGATAAAGTATTAGCAAATAATGCATTATGTGCATTAATTCAATGGACTGGAGTGCATTAATCTGCTTATACTTATAGTTGCAGACACTGTTCAGAAGTTTAATTTGAGACATTGGTCAGTTTTGTCTGGTCAACTTAATTTCATTTGTAAATCTACATCCTTTCCTGTCATTCAGACCTGCAACCCATTCCAAAAAGAGTTGTGACAGGAGCAGGTTAGGGCAGTAATCAGATAAACTGGTGAAATAATAATGATGTGATAATTTTTATGATTTGGTACAAAAGCAGCATCCAAGAAAGGTCTAGTCCTTTAGGAGCAAAGATGGGCCGAGGATCACCAGTTTGGCATCAAATACGTGAGAAAATGATTGAAATATTTGAAAACAGAGTTCCTCAAAGAAAGAGAGGAAGACATTTGGATATTTCACCTTCAACAGTGCAGAACATCATTAAAAGATTGGAGGAATTTTAGTTTGTAAAGTGCAAGGGCGCGAGCCGAAGCTGAACAACGGTGATCTCCGATCCCTCATGCAGCGCTGCATCAAGAATCTTCATTCATCTATAAGCCATATCACCACATGGGCTCAGGACTACTGCAAAACCTTTTTCAAGTACCACAATACATAGTTACATCCACAAATGTCAGCTAAAACTGTACTGTGCCAAAAGGAAGCCCTATGTTAACAGTGTCCAGAAGCACCATTGACTTCTCTGGGCTCTGAGGCATCTGGGATAGACCACCACACAGTGGAAACGTGTACTGTGGTCAGATGAATCAGTATTTCAGCTATTTTTTGGGAGAAACGCAATTAACAACTAATTAAATACTTACATTTCAATTGTTCCACACAGGCTTCTTTCCAGTGATATCTGGTCAAAGTTAAGAACAGTGG
>LR812521.1:7902153-8114653 GCA_903798195.1 Danio kyathit
GAATTTTATGTGCAAAACTGGATTATCGCATAAAAGATGTGCGAATAAAGCTGCGTTTCCATCCAACGAGTCAAAGCGAACAAAACCTGCACTTCCTCATTAACTGGAGCCAAATATCAACAGTAAAAACGGAATTTGCTGCAGTAGGAGAAGCTGCGTCAATCTTTTCTTCATTTAATAAATGACTTGCGCCTCAGAAGGCAATCCTGACACCAGTGAACGCGCGGTGGCGTTTGAAGGTGTCAGACGTGGAGCACAGACGCTCTTGATTCTGGATGTCATTAATAATATAACACTAATACTTAAACGGTAAGGTGTTTTAGAATGACCAAAATAACATTTCAGATGGTTTATATTGTGCTCAGCCTGCTGGTTTGTCCATTTACACACATTTTCATCATTACATGATCTCTCATGACAAAATCACATGACCTTTATGTGCATATTGAAATTTGTGCGGTAAAAGTGTTTCCATCGTAGTTTATGCTTGTCTTTTCTTATCGAATAAAAAGTTTATCCTACTCAGTTATGCGCATATGTTTTTTTTTATGCGCATTTTCAAAATTTATGCACATCATGACGTTTCCATCAACCGTTTTTTTTATGCGCATCACCAAAATGCACATAAAAATAGGTGAATGGAAACATAGCTAGTTACAGCTCTCTCTCTCTGTGGGTTATGATTGGTTAAACAGTAAGCTTGTATCTGATTGGCAAAAGGGTATGAATGATCTGCGTGAGAGGAGTGTGCATGCTGCCAGGATCTTAAAAATACAAAGACACAAATCCTGGGCAATTTACACATTCAAGATGATTTGCACATTCACAGCCACAATGAATTCGCAAATTTAAACATTCAAACACTGCGTTACATTTGTAAGTGAGGTTTTGCATTGGTGTCATGAATGTGTATTTTTATTTTGTGCACAAAAATTGTTTGTCAATAAATATATAAATACTTTTTGTACACTAATCTAGTTTCATGCACGTGAATTTGGCTATGCATATGTACGTCGCATTTTTGTGCATGAATTATTATCGAGACTAATCTAGCTCCATACAAAACAGTCAAGAACAGCAGTGGCAGCAATGGTCAAGGTGATTCAAAGTACCCTGATGTGTTTGTGTTATTATTTGACATGATTCTGATTGGTCAGTCATGTCATTCCAAACCGTATTATCAAGTATTTTAGAGAGCCAATCAGAATCAAGTATTCAGAACCAATCGGAATCAAGTATTTCAGAGAGCCATGCAACAAAACTAGTTAATCAACCTGTCTCTACATCACAAATACAACCTGAGCAAGATGCTAATCAGTTATATAAGAACAATATAAACAATAACACACATTTCTGTGGGTCTTATAAACACCAGGGCCAATCAGATGAATTTAAGGGATAGTTCACTCAAAACTGAAAATTCTGCCATCGTTTACTCTCCCTTCACTTGTTACAAACCTGACTTTTTCTTCTGTTAAACCCAAAAGATGATATTTTTATGAAAGTTGGAACTTCCATAGTATTTGTTTTTCCTACCATGGAAGTCCATAGTTACTTTCCCTGCTGAAAAATCCAGCTTAAACCAGCCTAAGATGGTTGGCTGGTTCTAGCTGGTCGACCAGCCTGGTTTTAGAAGGGTTTTGGCCATTTCCAGGCTGGTCTTAGCTGGTCAGGCTGGGAGATGACCAGCTAAAACCAGCTTGACCAGCCAAAACCAGCTATGTCCAGCTTAAACCAGGCTGGTCAAGCTGGTTTAAGCTGGTCAATTTCCTGCCTGACCAGCTAAAACCAGCCTGGAAATGGCCAAAACCCCTCTAAAACCAGGCTGGTCGACCAGCTAAAACCAGCCAACCAGCTTAGGCTGGTTTAAACAGTTTTTTAGCAGGGTTCTTACTAACATTCTTCAAAATATCCTCTTAAAGTCAATGGTTTAGAACCATTTTGGTTGGGGGTGAATTATTCCTTTAAATTCAGACACATGAGATTTAAGTTGTTTAAACTTGTATAGCAGTTTTCTTAACTCACCCAGTTTCTCCAGTACTGCAGTTGCATTGGCTGAAAAGTTTCCAGTCTTGACGAGACACATGTAAACTCCTGCGTCTTCAGTTCTGATGCTCCTCAGTCTGACAGAGAAGTTTCCTTTGGGGATTTCAGAGGAGAAAAACTCCACGCGCTCTCTGTATCGCTCATCTACAGGAATCACTGCGTTCTTCTCAAAAAGCAGAAGCTGGAGGCCTTTATCTGTTTTCCTCCATGAGACCTGTTCAATCTCTTCAGGAGGGACGTGAGACTTTACAGAGCAGCTGAGGGTGACGTCTTCACCCACAGACGCAGAAACTGGACCGGCAGATCCTGACACACTCAAATACTCTGAAAGCACCCACATGAATGAATAAAAACACTACCGTCATTTATAGTAAATACTACAGTGTTTTGAACGATGCTACAGTAAAGTTTATACTGTATACTATAGTATAACTCTTTGTTAATGAATGCTAGAGTGTATTAACCATAGTGAACTGATAAACAGTAATAAATACTTCACTTTTTACTACAGTAAACTGTGGTGTATTGTAGTGTAATACACCCTTTAGTTGTAGAAAACTATTCGGTCATTTGTTTATATTACTATAGCTGTTGTGCTACCATAGGAACAAAATAATCACTACAACAGATAAATACAAGTACTTTACTAGTTGTTTCAAACACTATAGGCCTAGTATGCATTACATATTAGTATCTTATATGAGGATAAACATTTAATAAAGTGAAATCGCGTATTTAAGAGGAAAAAAAAAACACAATTTTTACTCACCGACTGCTTTAATTTGAACCAGGGTTTCATCAGACTCCTGCTCAGTGTACACTTTACATCGGTAAAAGCCTTTATCTTCAGCTTTTATGTCATCCAGGCGAAGAGAAAAGTTCCCATGCTGAATCTCCTCAGTAAATAAATGAGCTCTTTGATTATAATCCTGATACTGGGCATCTGGTCGACTCTCGCCATCTTGAAAAACATGCACTAAAGTATTCAGATTTGTTTTTATCCAGATCACCTTTAGTTCTTTCACAGGTAAAGACTCGTTAACATAACAGGGCAAAACCACGGATGATCCCAGAAGAGCAACCAGTGGACCAGATGGACCCTTCACTAAAAACCCTGTGAAGGTTTTGAAAAAAAAGGGTTATAAATGTATACCAAAGTCAATCAACAATAAATAACATGTTGTTCACGCAGACAGTCCGCATTTACCCACTAAGATGAATAAGGACACTTACCATTACAGCAACAACTCATCAATAGAGCTGTCACGAACAAGTTTTTATTTAAGTCCATTTTTTATTCAATCGCGCAAAAAAGCATGTATTAATTACACTTTAACAACAAAAGTTCAGTCGGACACCTTGGAGATGCAGGAGCGCGTCCACTACTTTTACTTTCAATATAGCCTACTTTCAAACAGAGCTTTAAACAGGTTCAAACACTTCCGGTAAAAACGCAGGCAGGCGGCGATTAAACTCTTCTAAAGGAACAGAAAACAATATAAAAGCAGCTTTTTCTTCCCAGGAAGCGCTGATTGTGGAAACAATTAAAGCCCCAAGCTTTCAAACCGTTTCCCAATCACGTTTTGCAATCGGCAAAGCAGAACGTAGCACACACCGTTTACCAATTCATGATGGATAACTCGCAAAGCAAAACTTTCCTCCCTGCATTCTCAGCGTACCGCTATCAATACGCATTGAAAGCAAAAGACTAAAGACGTAAGAGGCGGGGCAAGGGTTTACATTTTTCAAATTAAAAGTTTTAAACTTATGTAGGTAAATCCGAATAAATTAAATAGTGGGAATAATTTGGGAATTATTCGGTAATTGTGATAAATATGGGAATCTAGAAACATGATATTGTTTTTGAGTATGCGGCATATGAAAGAGATAAACCTAGGTTAAATCATGAATTTTTTAGATTAGATTTTTTTTTTAGATTCAACTTTATTGTCATTACACATGTACAAGTACAAGGAAACGAAATGCAGTTTAGGTCTAACCAGGAGTGCAATAGCAGCAAGTGCAGGATACAGGTATAAGTTATAAAGTGCAGTTATAGAAACACTATGGTGATATTTACAAATAGATGTACTATGAACATTATATACAGGTTGTATTAGCTATGAACAGAGATTTACAATAGATGGATAGATGTACAGGTTGCTATTAATAATCAGAAGTGTGCAGATATATAAACATAATTACAAGTGTATATGTACAGTGGGTGTGTACATAATTACAAATGTACATGGGTATGTACAGTTCAAATAAATGAATCAGTGCAATGAATATGTGCAACTTTTAAATGTGCAAATGTTAAATAGTGCAGTGATTATGAGGAGTCTGAGTTATGAGGATAGTGGGGGTGTATCAGGGGGGCAAAGAGTCAGTGGGGGGCAGAGTTCAAAAGGGAGACAGCTCTGGGAAAAAAGCTGTTCCTTAGTCTGCTGGTTTTTGTCCGGGGGAGCCTGAAGCGCCTGCCAGAAGGCAGGAGAGAAAACAGTCTGTGAGCAGGGTGAGAGGAATCTTTAAGAATACTGCGTGCTCGGCGCAGACAGTGTTTCCTCTGGATGTCCTCTATGGTTGGCAGTGTGGTCCCTGTGATACGTTGGGCAGTTTTCACCACCCGCTGCAGTGCCTTACGCTCCGCAATTATAGCTGGAAATGGATAATTAAGAAAGGTTCAAGTCATCAAGAGATCTTTAAAGTGTATTTAAAAGTTAAAAAACAGTATTAATTAATATATTATCATATATTTATTTTTGTAGTTGTTTTTTATTTTCTTCGCTTAAAATGGTTTAAATGCAGTCCTCCTTTCCAGTAGGCGGCGGTAATGCAGTATTTAAGTTGGTCTGCCAACCGCTATGTGCAGAGCTTACGTCACATCCGATTAGAACCACCTGCGCTCCTTAGCTCGTTTCTTGTTCTTAAGTGTCTTAAGCACATACCGCCACCTACTGATCATATCAAACGTCACTCCATCAGGACTTCAGCTCCTGAATCATACCTCTCGGTCCATTCAAATTACACACTTTTATTACATTATGCCTAAATTCAGTCTTTCAGTTCACTATTATATATTGTATTAATACCTTATATAAGCTATTACCTTATATCTATCTCTACTAACATTTGTGTATAATAGCCTACATGGTTTCTAACTTTATGTCCATTGTTATTAAATATTTCATTAATTCCTTCTCACTTGTATACATACAAAAATGTCCTGTAAAATCAAGCACGATGTCTAGCACTTAAAGCCTTTTTGTCTGCATTTCTCTCTCTTTTAAATTTTGCTTTCATGCCAAAACAGGAACAGGGAGTTATATATCTTACATGTAATGAAAAGGGGGGCAAAAACAACAACAAAGAAAGAAAACAAACAACAAAAAATGTGTGATGGCTTTAATGGGTTTGCATGAATCAAGCTTTGAACATCATCAATATACAAAAAGGTGAAAAGATTAAAGATTAGTGTATCCTTAAAAAGGTTGTCACGATGCATTAAAATAGCACTTCATGTTTCTCTTAAGCCAATTTTGCTTAAAAAATTATGTTTTCTAAAGATAAAACTTGTCATTTTCTGAAAAGAAAGCAACAATTTTCAGGACAAACGTGTGTCACATTTGCACATTTAACAGCTTAATTCAACCCAAAATCTGTTAGTGACACCGCATTTAAAAAACAAATGTGGAGCTAGTTCATCTACAAAGTCACAAAACAAGCAAGTCACATCAAAATAAGCATAACTATACAAAGATAAATTAACAGGATAGATTTTGTGTAAAATGTGTGTCAGTAGCACAAATATATGCTTTTTATGGTATGTTATTTATACAGAATGACTGGTTATGCACATATGATATGCAAATACTTTTGGTTAAGATGTGTGCAAAGGGTACAGAAGTATGGGAGTACAAAAGGTAATATCTGCGCGTAAGAACACACCAAATATAAACAAATCTATGGATGGCAATTTTCACCAGGTAAGAAAAAATGTGCTATAAAAAGTCAGAATTTTGACATAGGCAGTTAACACAATTTTCAAGCAACTCTGTTATATTTATATAATTTAAAGTATGTTTGAGGAAAAAAAGGGTCACTAACTTTTTTTTTTTTTCAGTATTTTTTGTTTTGTTTTTATGTTTTACCAAACTGTACCATAAAAAATATTGCCAAACTACAGCCAAAACTATACCTATATGTGTGACATTGCAAAAAATAGCAAAGAAAAAACATTCTTGATATAATAATATACAAATAGTGTGAGAGCAAATTATCTGCATTGTATGAACATTTATCTTTATATGGTGTTTTTTTTATTAAATTATAAATAATATATATATTTTTTAGATAAACTTAATTGCACATGGGCTTCGCAGCGGGCTTCAGTCACATGATTTGTTAGTTCACAGAAATAAACAAATAATGTGTATAAAGGTCATTACTATTCGTGCCATTTGTGTCCCTAAGGCATTATAGAATATTTAAAAATGCAATTGAAAAAATTCCTTAAAGCTTGTCTGATAAGATTACCCCATTTTCACAATAGGACACAATGATAAGTGTTCAAAATTAAATTAAATAAAAAAAAAATTACTCTGATTTCAGTGCAAGTAGCTGAATTGCCATGTCCCAGGTCATGTATGCTCATGTTTAGCTACAAATATAATTTAGAAAAATCTAATAAATACTAGACTTTTTATTGATTTTGTATTGTCATATATATATATATATATATATATATATATATATATATATATATATATATATATATATATATATATATATATATATATATATATATATATAATACTTCTCACCAAATGCTATATTTTTTTATAAATTAAAATATATTAATAAAATCTTTAAATAAATGTGTGTCCCTGAAATGAATGCCCCCTCTGTTACTTTAATTGTAATCCGCATAAAAATGCCCAGTGATTGCTCACATGATTCTCAGGAATTCTCACAGTTATGGAGAGAAATTGTCTCCAAGAAGCAGAGTTAGTCTCACTCTTATCTTCTTTTATTTTCAACATTTCAGAGTAGTTTTCTGTTGTGGTAAAGCATAACATGTCCACCCTGTTACCCATATATAAAGGAAACATTTTTAAAAAAAATTTGTAATTTAGAGAAATACAGTTAATAAACATTTCAAATCTTCCTCAGGTCATCATATGCTAGCTCGTTGTTCACCATATACAGTTGTGTTCAAAATTATTCAACCCCCTGAATTATTAGCCCCCCTGTTTATTTTTTTCCCCAATTTCTGTTTAACGGAGAGCAGATTTTTTCAACACATTTCTAGTCATAATAGTTTTAGTAACTCATCTCTAATAACTGATTTATTTTATCTTTGCCATGATGACAGTAAATAATATTTTACTAGATATTTTTCAAGACACTTCTATACAGCTTAAAGTGACATTTAAAGGCTTAACTGGGGTAATTAGGGTAACTAGGCAGGTTAGGGTAATTAGGCAAGTTATTGTATAATGATGGTTTGTTCTGTAGACTATCGAATAAAAAATTAGCTTAAAGGGGCTAAAAATTTTGTCCTTAAAATGGTTCTTTAAAAATTAATAACTGCTTTTATTCTAGCCAAAATAAAACAAATAAGACTTTCTCCAGAGGAAAAAACATTATCAGACATACTGGGAAAATTTCCCTGCTCTGTTTAACATAATTAAGGAAATATTTAAAAAAGGAAAACAAAATCAAAGGGGGTTGAATAATTCTGATTGCAACTGTAGGTAGTAATGCCTGAGTTTTGCAAAAAATGTCACTCCTGTTACTGTCCACCCTGTTACTGTTTTGTTTGAATATTGCACTGCATCCATGCTTTTGCTATTTTATTATTATTAACTTAATTTATACAATCAAAAAAGTTTAGTTTAAACCATGAGCATGATTTTTTCAGGGAATGGCACTCTTGTCTGCTGCAGAAACGCAGAGATAATACAGGGCACGTCATAGTGCAAACCAAAATAAAAGATTAAATTTAAAATAATAGTTTTATTTGCAATTTTCAGTATTTTACTATTTCTACTGTACTATCTGTATACAATTTAAAATGTTCCTTGTATTTAATTTGGCTTTTTTGACAATTGATGTGATGTCTTAGATGTGACATTGAAAAATGTTGCTGTTTATTCTTTTTTACATTAAATTTACAATGTGCTGTAAATCATAAGTCTTTTTTAGATAATTCTTGTTTAGTAATAGCTTTTAAAAATACTATTGCAGGGTAAAGTGAGAAACATTTTAGCCCTTAGAAAATGTAAATATTACAGTAACTATTTATTTTAAACACCTTTTAAAAGGTACAAGAATTTTCTGTAACTGGGGACATTTGGCCTGTGTTACATGTGAAAATTCTGTAAAAATGCTAAACTGTAATATCCTGAGCTGGACCAGTATATTTTTCTTATAGTATGTACTCCTTCAACTAAAATGATAAAAATCCTGGAAAATTTTACATTTTTTTCAGGGACAGTTGCTACCGTGAAATGGCACCGAATAATAGGAATGACCCATAAATAAATAAAAAAAACAAATAATTAATTCGATTAATGAAATTTATTCAGTCTTCTCTGTCAAATTGCATTACATTCTTTTATGTACAGTTCCTAATCTTCTGACAAAAGACTTCTGACTCTGGCTCCCCCAAATTGTCATCATCTCTCGGTTGTACAAAAATAGAGGACTACTTGGATTAAAAATAGTCAGAGTGTGAAGGTATAGGCTACAATAATGAGTTATTTCATCAGAAGTAGTAGGTATATTATTAGGTAAATTGTTCATCTTCATAACTACGACTAGTAGGCCCTCGTGCCTACTGTTTTTTTTAAAGTGCTACAATACTTGCCGATAATTGCCACTATTTGCAATAAGTAGCCTAAAGTTAGAAGGCCCATAAGGAGCAAATATTTTAACATACTAAAATTAGCATATTATGCTGCTATTTTCACATCTATTTTTTTACTAAGACTAAATACCCTCTATCACTAGCCAACACTAGCCTTAAAAGTACAGAATGGACGCAAATGCGCTGTACTTTAACATTGAATTACATTAACATTAAGCGTATATATTTCTTTCATTTAAACAAAGGCCTACTTTTAATTTGAAAAATGTAAACCCTTGCCCCGCCTCTTACGTCTTTAGTCTTTTGCTTTCAATGCGTATTGATAGCGGTACGCTGAGAATGCAGGGAGGAAAGTTTTGCTTTGCGAGTTATCCATCATGAATTGGTAAACGGTGTGTGCTACGTTCTGCTTTGCCGATTGTAAAACGTAATTGGGAAACGGTTTGCCAGAATATACCCCGACCCAGAAATGCATTTGCGCAGTGTTTGAGTTTAAATTCCATCTACCTTTAAGGGGCGTCGCCAGAACATTTTTAAGAGATGGCAAGGTGACACCTATTTTTTACAGTCTTTATACCGCATAATGTATAACCATATACACTCCCCGGCCACTTTATTAGGTACACCTGCCCATGCATTTAGGCATGTGGACATGATCAAGAGGATCTGCTGCAGTTCAAACCGAGCATCAGAATAGGGGGAAGAAAGGGGATTTAAGTGACTTTGAATGGTTGTTGGTGCCAGACGGGCTGGTCTGAGTATTTCAGAAACTGCTGATCTACTGGGATTTTCACGCACAACCATCTCTAGGGTTTGCAGTAATTGGTCTGAACAAGAGGAAATAACCAGTGAGCGGCAGTTCTGTGGGCGCAAATGCCTTGTTGATGCCAGAGGAGAATGGCCAGACTGGTTCCAGCTGATAGAAAGGCAACAGTAACTCAAATAAGCACTCGTTACAACCGAGGTCTGCAGAAGAGCATCTCTGAACACACAACATATCCAACCTTGAGGCAGATGGGCTACAGCAGCAGAAGACCACACCGGGTGCCACTCCTGTCAGCTAAGAACAGGAAACTGAGGCTACAATTCACACAGGCTCACCAAAACTGGACAATAGAAGATTGGAGAAACGTTGCCTGGTCTGATGAGTCTCCATTTCTGCTGCCACATTCGGATGGCCAGGTCAGAATTAGCCATCAACAACATGAAAGCATGGATCCATCCTGCCTTGTATCAATGGTTCAGGCTGGTGGTGGTGGTGTAATGGTGTGGGGGATATTTTCTTGGCACACTTTGAGCTCATTAGTACCAATTGAGCATCGTATCAACACCACAGCCCACCTGAGTATTGTTGCTGACCATATCCATCCCTTTATGACCACAGTGTATTCATCTTCTGATGGCTACTTCCAGCAGGATAACACAACATGTCATAAAGCGTGAATCATCTCAGACTGGTTTCTTGAACATGACAATGAGTTCACTGTACTCAACTGGCCTCCACAATCACCAGAGCTCAATCCAATAGAGCGCCTTTGGGATGTGGTGGAACGGGAGATTGGCATCATGGATGTGCAGCCGACAAATATGCAGCAACTGTGTGATGCTATCATGTCAATATGGAGCAAAATCTCTGAGGAACATTTCCAGTACCTTGTTGAATCTATGCCACGAAGGATTAAGACAGTTTTGGAGGCAACATGGTACTAGTAAGCTGTACCTAATAAAGTGGCCGGTCAGTGTAGGCTACCGCAATAGAGGTGGCCAAAATTAAACAACCGCTATGTGGTATAGGCTACTTCATTAGCACCTTCCTACTTCTCAATAAACACTTGGCAAAAATGCTACTAGTGCAATAATAGTGGAATATGGTTATACACAGAAATACAATATTGCATATGCATTACATAGGTTTGTATATTTTTTATTTGTTTAATTCCTTTATTATCTGTGTTTTTGTCTTGTCACTGTCATTCTGTTTCATTGTGGAAACTTTTGTCACGAAAACAAAATACTCATGAGTAACATACCTGGCCATAAAGCTCTTCTGATGCTGATAACAGTATGCACCCACCCCGTCCCTAACTCTACCCCTCGCCGTGACGTCACTACTGCAGCTCTATTCAGTGCATTCGTCTGAGTCATGCCTCAGCATGTGCAAGTCTGAAGTCAGTAAGGTTTACTATTGGGTTTTTTTCACTCGTCCCATTTAAAATGGATTCCAAAAGGAAGCGGTATAGCCATGTTATGAAACAGGACTAAAATAAGCAAAATGCGCATAAACAAAAGCATAACACAACAAATAATCTACTCAACAACTATATGTGACCATATATTTTGCATGTGGGAGAAGTGGTTAGCAAAAGTTTAGTAATAATAACTATGTGGCTTGTCAAAGAAAAACATTTGTATGGCAGAAATAACAGCTGCTACATCTGAACAAATATATCAAGATCTATATATATATAATGCAATATATAATGCATGTTGGGAATTTACCAGTATTTAAAAAGATGCAAATTGTTTAGCAAAACATTTGCCTGAGTCAGTAAGCAAGTTTTTTTTCTCTCTTTTCCAAAAAGACAACTACGGGTTAAAGTGAGCCACATACTCTGGGGTAAATTGAGCCACTGTTTTAACTCATTCTTGAGTTCTTCCCACAGGGTGATGTGCTGAATGAGCTTCCTTAATCTTAAAACCTTAGAGGAACTGCAACAAGGGAGCAACATTTCACATTTTCCTACTGCTTGAATGAATGTGTTGAAAAGTCATTTGCAGTGGTCTTCAAGCTGAAGTTTGTTAACAACAGGGCTGTGTGATTTTGCAGAAAAATGTGAAATGAGAGAACAAGCTAAATAATGGGATATTTGATATCCAAAACAATACTTGAAAAAATGACATAAGCAACATATATTCATACTTTATCAGGGATCAATCAAGTAAAACTGAAGCAATGATAGGTGCATGAGCAGGTGTACATTACCATGTGAAAATGTGCAAATGGCAAATAAACAACTTCCTGATGAATATTTTACTATATATGACATTATCAGAGGGTGTCGTGGTGGCGCAGTGGGTAGCACGATTGTCTCACAGCAAGATCGCTGATTCGAGCCCCAGATTGGTCAGTTGTTATTCCCATATGGAGTTTGCATGTTCTCCCTGTGTTGGCGTGGGTTTCCCCCATTGTCCAAACACATGCGCTATAGGGGAATTTAATAAACTAAATTGGCCATAGTGTATGTGTCTGAATGCAAGAGTGTATGGGTGTATCCTAGTGTTGGGTTGTGGCCAGAAGGGCATCTGCTGTGTAAAACATATGCTGGATAAGTTAAGGCGACCCCTGATTAATAAAGGGACTAAGCCGAAAAAAAAATGAATGAATGACATTTCCTGATGATTTCCGATTATGGTTATGGGACCAAAACATCATATATAATATAATATTCCTACAGGAAGTACTGACAGTGTGCGGGATTGTTCATTTACCATATTCGTTCAGGTTAAAGAAAGCATCACTACAACTTCTGAAAGTGCACAGCCATGTTTTACTGTTGCATGAAGCAAAAATCAGACATTTAGCAGAATTAATAAACAAAAAAAATAAATATCAGCACCACTTTGCTCTACTGGTATAGTCTCATCAACCTGAAAACATCAAGAATAATCAGAAGAGGGGGAAAAAAGCACTTAAAAGTGCTCTATGTAAATTTGTGACTCTTCTAAAGCATAAAAATACCATAAAATGTGTGCAGATATTTAAGAAACATCTTAAGATATTCTGCTTTGAAAATGGTTTTTCCGTGCCGGAACGCTGTATTTGTTTAGGTAAATTTAACCTGCACAATGCCAGTTTAGCCAATTATAATTCAGCACCCCGGGTTGCCTTGTTGGAAAACAGCGTATTTCATTCAGAAAGACTCTGATAGCTTGTGTCTGTGACCGAAATGGACAGTATCAGACGTCGAAATGAGACAGATTCAGGTCCACATGAGGTTATTAATTAGCAAATGATATAAATATTAGGAACGTAAACATTAGGTGAGCAGGTTACATTGTAACCGCGTGTCCTAACAACACGCTTCACGACGAGATATGCAGTGATGAGCAATTTGGCTGTTTGCACCAGACGAAACACGACAGAAAAGTAAAAACAGCCTTTCAGAAGCACAGAATATGCACTCACTCACGAAACGGTAAGGTTTAGAATCTATTTAATACATGTTAACCCTCTTTAACATCATTAAATGTACATGCTGAATCACTCATATATGTTTAGTTCCAAAGTTCAATTTCAGACGGTTTATTGTATTTTCCAGATCTGAGGTGAACTATCTGCTGCTGCTTTCAGTATATGGCAAGTCCTGTATAGTGGCATTCAAACTCACATTGTTAGCATTTAGCACTGAATAAAGCACACGAGGTGTACCTGAAGTGATCACTGACATAGGTTTCTGTTGTTCAGCTGTAAGAAATAGAAGCCGTTTCTAATATATCAATTCAAGGTGTTGGTTAAAACCAAAACTCCCTTTAATATGGAGAATATTCCCTCTGTCGCGTGTCGTTGCTTTTGTTTAGAACACAGTGTAAATCACTCGCTCCTGTACTCAATCTGGCATCCCGCGCTTGCATTCGTTTTGATCCAGGAGTGCAATACCTAGTTCAACCAGTAGGTGTCAAACTTACATACTGCACCTTTAAAATTTATAATTTACTGTCTTACTGCTTTTTTAACATAGCTCGAGTGCTCGCCCAGCAGGCACAGGACATTAACATGACGTCAGACTGACGTTGTACTCCAACATCGGGGGACGTTGTATTTTGTTTGGAAATGAAAATCGGGTTACATCAGAACCCAATGTTCGGCCGACACCAGTGTCCAACGTTGGACAGACGTTGCATTTTCAGGCCCGCAGCCAGCCTGGTGAAAGGCATGGTTCTTTTTTTTCTCAAAAAGTGGACCTTCTCGCTGTTATTCGCCTCATTTTCTATTTAATTATGAGGTTTAAATGCTGCATTTTAGTGACATTTTAAGCACTAATTTTAGCTGGATTATATTGTCGGATGGTCATCATAACCACACTTTTTAATGCAACAAAAACATTTCCTAAAGATTTATAATGAAAGAAATATGAATATAATACTTATTTTAAAAATACTAATTCATAACATCATATATTATTAGAAAAAAGAGGAATCTGTTAAAGTTTTACATAAAAAAAAACTGTACACTTGTTATTTCATTCATTCATTCATTTTCTTGTCGGCTTAGTCCCTTTATTAATCTGGGGTCGCCACAGCGGAATGAACCGCCAGCTTATCCAGCACATTTTTACACAGTGGATGCCCTTCCAGCAGCAACCCATCACTGGGAAACATCCACACACTCACACAGAAACGGCAACTGACCCAGCCGAGGTTCGAACCTGCGACCCAGCGACCTTCTTGCGACTACCTACTGCGCCACTGCATCGCCCACACTTGTTATTTATTATGCATGCTAAATTTAGTGTACCAAAGTGTGCACCGAGAGCCGACAGAGGATTCCACTTGGTCTTAAAATCTAGAAAACATTCTGAGTGTGGTATTTTGAGCTAAAACTTTACACACACACACACACACACACACACACACACACACACACACACACACACACACACACACACACACACACACACACACACACACACACACACTCTAGGGACATCAGAGACTAAGCACATAATAGGGCCCCTTAAGCTTGAAAATAGAAATATGACTTGAAATTTGAAGTCTTTCAAACTTCAACATTGATTAATGTTCAGTGAGATGGTCAGTTTACCCACTGCCTCATAAATGCTTTTTTATGTAGCTTTGTCATGACAATAGCTCAGAGAACATGCCTTAATTCAAGTTAATGACATTCAAAAGTTTCAACATTGACAATATCTTTGACCCAACAATCACGGTAACCACAATTATCTTGGAAGGGAAATGACATCCTCTAAATTCACAAGCCTCACCTGAAACAGAAAGAAGACACACATTAGACTTAATAATCACATAATAATGTATGTACTTATGTAATAAACCAATAACAGTCACATTTCAATATTATATAAGATTTAAACATCAAAAAAAAGTGCACATTTACTTTTTTAATCTGCAATCAAATCTATCTATTACAGTTTATTTCAGTTGCTAACGACAACGAGCATTGGTTAAACCTGTTGTCACATTTTCAAAACTGTAAACACTATTAGCACAGCATCGGTCTTTTGTGGTCATACCATTCACACATTTCATGTCGTTTTCACCCAATATGCAGTCAGTGAACACATTATGCTTACATTTTCTTAACAGACAAGCTGTACCGGTCAACAAAACGATGGATCGTTTTAGTAGCATTTACGAATGTTAACACACGACAACCCACAATAGCAAAAACAATATTCCAAACCTTAACTACAGCATAAAAACCTCTGCTTCTGCAATGATATCAGTTCAAAAGCAATATCAATATCAAAAAGATATCTCAGCTAATAATAATAAACAAACAACTGAATAATCGACACACAGCTGATTTATTGTGGGTAAATTGGGTCAACCACAGCTGATTGCCACTGAGTCTGGCTTAGACTCAGTGACAGGGGTTATTTTTTTTCTATAACATATGCACTTATACAGTAAAAGGAGGACTTTGAGGAGGAGTGATGTTGATGAAACCCTGAGGACAGTGCTTAATTTGTAAATGAATAATTCCCGGAAAAAAAAAAAAAAAAAAAAACAGGAAATAAAGGTCACAGAGATCGACGTCCACCAAACAATTTAGTTTTCCCAGAACATGACGTCATTAAACGCTAATAGCGCAAATAAAGAGCATCACATTTCTGAACGGTCTTTTAATATTTTGTGCCATATAACGTTATAGGTCAGTCATGGATAATAAAGACATGTAGCTACAAACACAAATCGTATGAACAATCACTATTCACTTCACTTCACTATTAAGTGCCAAGTGAAAAACAAATAATTAAATGACTCACTCAGGCCCCGCTTACACTAATGCATTCTCGTTTTAAAATGCATAAGTTTTGCTACGGTTACGCCATCTGTCCACACTACGCCGGAGTTTTCGAGCGCCGAAAACGGAGCGTTTTGGAAACGCTGGAGAGGTCGTTTTCATTCTAAAACGCTGCTGCTCTGTCTCCGTGTGGATGGAGGAAAATGGAGACATCTGAAAACGGAGGCGGGGCTGCAGACATTCACCTCTCTGATTGGGGCTTTTCCCTCAATATTAAGTAGCCTACACACAGTTCAGTCCTGCATCCTCTCCTTGTAAGTTTAGACTTCGCAAGTTTGATATGGAAAGCAGACTTCCGAGGACATGTCGGGTAAATCTTCAGAGGGAACAGTTTACTTCATAACCTCATTCACATCACTCTGGTTACGCTGTTTCACTTTCTTAACAATAAAATAAAAACATGATATAAGGAACTGCTATTTACATTTTGACATTAACTTAACAGACAGCAGAAATGTCGAGGCGCTGTGTAGCTGCATATTTATATGAGCGTCATCTTCACTGTATGCATATTTATAACAAAACGGAGCCTATAACATCACTGTCTCCTTTCATTTTCATTGAAAACACGAAATATGCCCTCTCTTTTGCTGAATATCAGTTTTAATAATCAATAATGGCCATTATAAAAGTATAACGTACAATAAGTTTATACAATAGAGAAAAAGGCAAACAGTCAAGAATGTACGTGGTTACATTAATTATTAACTTATCTTTGCGCTCAGCCAAAACACGTTACCTGAGAACAAGTAATAGATTCAAAAGGCCAAAGTCGGGGAATATGTAGTTAGATATAGACAACAAGATGAATTAAATATCACGTTTAACAAATATAGTGAGATTAGATATAGCGGGAGATCCTTGATGAACAATCCGACGAGTACAGCTCTCATCTGGCTAGATATGCTGCAGCGCATGCCAGAGAGTGTGTGTGTGTGTGGTCACGTGATGTGCGTTTTCACCGTTTTAGTGTAGACGGAGAGCTGTTCAGAGACGCTGGGAGAAACGCTAGTGTGGACGCGGATCGTTTTCATTCTAAAACGCCGTTTTAAAACTAAAACGTACTAGTGTAAACGGGGCCTAAGTCTAATCTTCAAGAAGAGCGGACAGTTACCTCTTCTGTCATGTTTTCTGACTGACTTGAGAGCACTTTGCTTCTGTCTCCCGCTATCCTGATCCATTTCATTTTCTCGAGATCTCTTTTGATCAGGCTCATTATCATATTTACTTGTGATTTTTTCCAAGAGTTCATACTTGGGTCAAGATTTATAAATAGCTTGTTTGGCATGCTGTCCCCGGGATCCTTAGGCCCAGGGCTCCCTACATTTCGCGGGGCGAGGGGAGATTGAGCTCAGGTCAATCTCAAAACTCCCCCGCTGCTGAGGCTAAGGTGAACTTCCTGAGAGTAATATATTATGCTAATTTTGTCTATAATATAAAGCATATTTGGACAGTAGGAGGAAACCGGGAAAAACCCATGCAGACACAAGGAGAACATGCAAAGTCTACACAGAAATACCAGATGGCCTGACAAGGACCCGAAGCCAGCGATATTCTTGCTGTGAGGCAACAGTGCTAGTCACTGGGCCGCCCGCCCATCCTAGATAAAGGTGGAAGAAGGGGAAAAAGGGGGTTTCTTCCAGACGAAGATAGTTGTAGAAAGGAAATGAGGATATATAAAAATATGGCGACTTGGGATCCTTTGATTGGAGGATCTTGATTAGCTAATGTGGGACAGCTGGGTCAATCATGAGCGCGCATGCTCCTCTCGAAGTTAGTTTAAAACTAAACTTCACAAAAAATGAAAATATGCGTGACTGCATCTTTGCCGTTTTGAAAATACAGATATTATTTAGGTATTATTTTAGTTATTTTCGCTGCTCTCGAAATAAAAATCACCAATCAATTAGAGTGATTGTAAACATAAGAAAGCTGATTTGCTGAAAATATTGTTGAGGGCCAATACTTTTGCTTTAACTTGCGCATGGTGACTACGTTGTGCGTGTCTCTCTCTTTTTCTCCATCTCTCTCTCTCTCTCTCTCTCTCTCTCACACACACACACACACACGTAGGTATTCACTGCACACAAGTTAATTCCAGATCCAATAAAATAAATACCAAACACACGAAAACATGAACATCGGGCATTTTCCGGAACAGGATCTGGCAAGACCCGGCTCAAATTAAACAATGCCTGAAGATTGCAGAGATTAGAAACAGTCATTTGTTTTTATCTGGGCTTTTTTGCTGTTGTTGTTTTTTTTTTCATTCAGAATGCTCTTGTATGTTTCATAGATATTTTGTTCACTGCAAGCAATACTGTAAAACTGTTTCTGTTCCATCATACCGTGTTTCTACTGTGCCTCCTATAATAAACAGTAAAGGAAAAAACTTATTTGCTTTTTACTGGAATGCTTTTGAATGTGAACATTACTGTATATGTGGACGTACAGTTCCCAACCAAGAAATGTAGTGTCAAAACAGTGGATTGCATGCAAATACCTGTAAAACTGAAACATAAAAGTCTCTGCAGTTTTTGTAACGTCAACAATAGGCCGTATTTTGAAATCTGGTGTACTTTGATTGACCGCATGTACCTTATGAAGTGAAAACAAGTGTTATTCTTTGACAGAATCATTTCATTTTGAGCCAGATTTTCAGTGTTGGTAAAGTTAGTGTGTGCACTAAATATGTGCTCTATTTTGAAATAAAGAGTTAGTATATATTTATCAAAATGTATTTTTGAGAAAAAAAATATCCATTTGGCCAAGTGTGTTTTGTAGGTGTGAGTCTGTGTTAAGTATCTGTAATGTAAAAACTCTTTTGTTTGAACAAGTAGAAACAGTTACAGCTCATTCTAGGATTATAAAAATGTAGAATTAGGCCATCATTTATACAACCTAATACTGATCCATATAAATCCATATAAATATTAAATGTTAAATATTACTAAAATTAAATAATTATTTCTTTGAAAAAAACAAACATTTTCTTTGAATAATGGAATGATTGTTAGTGAAAGTTATCAGATGACTTAAGAAAAAAACACAAAAGAATAGAATATAATAAAAAAATAGAACATATTAGAAAACAATAGAACAGAAAAGAATAGAATACAGTTAAACAAAATAATAGAACAGAAAAGAATACAATATATCAGATAAGATTAGAACAGAATAGAACATAATAGAATAAAAATGAAAAGATAGTGTTAGTCAGTTTGTCAAAGTTATCAGATGAATTAAGAAAAACGTAACACAAAAAATAGAATAAAACAGAACAAAAAAAAGAGAACAGAGCGAAAGAATAGAACAGAATAGAATGAAATAGAACAAAATAATAGAATGGAAAATAGAACAAAATAGAACACAACATAGAACAGAGAAAACAAGAAGGGAACACAATAGAACAAAATAGAATAATAACAAAAGAACAGAATATGGTAGGACAGAATAGAATGCAAAAGAACAATAGAATATAACAAAATACTAGAATGGGATAGTACAGAATGGAACAGAACAGAACAGAAAAAAATAGAACAGAATACAGTAGGACAGAATAGAATGCAATAGAACAGAATAGAGTAAAACAAAATATTAGAATGGAATAGTACAGAACAGAATGGTAAATAGAACAAAAGAACAGAATACAGTAGGACAGAATACAGTAGAATGCAATAGAACAGGATAGAGTAGAATAGAACAATAGAATGGAACACAATAAAATAAAATTGTACAGAATGAAACAGAACAGAAAGGAACAGAAGAGAACAGAACTGAACTGAATAGAATAGAATGGTTAGATGTAAATAAATAAATAAAAAAATAAACTGCCCACAGATGCTTAAATGTTCTCATGATGATTTCTGCAAATAGAATATCAGCATAGGGTTGAATGGGTTTAAATTGAAATGAGGACAAATAAAGTATAACTTCTCTAAACCTCGAACTATATTTTCAAATCGGGGATGACTTATGAAAATACACACAAAAAGTGAACAGCCCCTGACATTATACAAATCCTGTAATAAAAACAGTCAGCTCAGACTTACCAGGTGCAACTATCTGTAAAACCAGCAGAGCTGAAGCGAAGACACTTTCAGATGCAAAGAGAACAATTCTCAGATCTCCCAGCACACGCTCACCATTCACTGAAAAAACAATGAAGAGATGCATCTCTGCAGAAACATGATAGCAGGTTATGCACATTTAGATATCTGTGGTAATACTGGAATTAAACTCACATATGTTCAGTATCAGTGTTGAAGAGTTCAGTAGAACAACACCGACTGATCCAAACAGATACACATATCTGCTGTGACGACCAACTGGTATACAGGAAACACACAAGCACAGATTGAAATAGTTTGTGAGATTAAAAAAACTTGCTAAACAGGTGACAACATCACTAATTAAATTAACAATATTATTAATAACAATATCAGTGACAGAACATTTTAACATGCAAAAATAATAATAATAAAGAAACCTAAAGTGCTCTGTTAAGCTTTTTTTTGTTTTGAATGTATTATTTATTTATTTGGTAACACTTTACTTTGAAGGGGGTGTTCATAAGACTGTGATAAAACCTTTATAAATCATGACATGAATGAGATTTTATGCATGCTTATTTCTACTGTTAATAAGTGTCATTTGCTCAGTTATGACGATATAAATGCAAAGATGACATTGTTTGTCATAAATCTGTCATAAACATGATTTTCATTATAATTGTGTCATGTTTTTCTGTCTCATTAAAAGCGTCATTGCTCTGTCAAACTATTTTTAACAGCGCCATTAATATTTAATGACTTTTAATAAAAAAAATTCAGCTTGTACCTCTGTAGTTATTGAATAATGATGCTGTTATAAAATTTATGACTCATTTATGACGGCTTCATGACAATCATGTTTATGACGGGTTTATGACAAGTTTTGCTGTCTTGGTGAAGTCAGGTTGTTAAGATAAAGACAAAAACAGGTTGTGAAGTATTTATGTCAAGTCATAACAAATAATGTCATCTTTGCATTTAATGTTAGCGTGCATGCATAAAATCTCATTCACATACATGACATGATTATAAAGGTTTCATGAACACACCTTTGAGTAAAGTGTTACCATTTATTTTCTGTGTGCTGGAGTGAGCTCACTGGAGGAAAACATTACTGATCATTACTGTACCTGACTTATTAAATGCCCATGTTAAATCCATAAGTGTCCACTGTATCTGCAGAAACACAACCACACTCGCCCATCCCATATAATCTGTCCATGGAAATCGAAGACTTGTTTTATTAAACCCAAAAGATGTAGATCATTTTAGCATAAACACTTAGAGATATGAGCTACCAGTCAAAAGTTTGGAAACAGACTTTTTAATGTCATAAAAGAAATGGATTCTGCTCACCAAGGCTTAAAAATACAGTAAAAACTGTGAAATATTATTATCTGTCTTCCTATTAAATGTAGCTTCAAATTTATTTTATTCCTGATTTAAAGCTGAATTGTCACGTACATTCAGAAACCTTTGTAATACGACATTGTAATTTGCTGTTCTGCTATCATCAGTTATTATTGGTACAAAATCACTAATAATGATTCTTGCTTTGATACACTCAAAAAATGACAACGTATTTTTTTATTCAGCTTCAAATTCAGCATTAAATTACAATTTGTTGAAACAACACAATTCTTAAGGGTTTTTTGGGACAACTTAATTGTTTTATGTTCAATCCACTTAAATTTGTAAAAAAATGAATAAAAAGTTAACTTGTTATAGCTAACTTAACAATGAAAAGTTAACTTGTTATAGCTAACTTAAAAATTTATTTGTGCTAGGACAGCATGAAGGAATTGTGCATTTTTAACAGTGTACATTTTCTTTTTAGAGTTTTTTTTTTTGACAAAAATAATAGATTATTAGATATATTAGATATATCGGTTGGGTTTACTGAAGGGGGTGTGTGGGTCAGTCAGACAGTCGACAGCAAGCTGGCCTGGCGTGCGTTTTATGAAAACCATCGTTAGCCAACTAAGGTCGTAAGTTGTGTCGTTACAAACATAGTTTGTTGATTTGGTGTTTCCCAAATCAATCGTTCCAACGAACATTTGCAAACTGCGTCGCAAACTTCTATGCTTGTAACTACACATCTGGAGCTGTAGTTAGAAACATAGTTCCTGGCTTTGTTCTATTCCCAGTTATCCTCCCCTATGCACTATTCGTTTAGAACATTCTAACATTTAAACTTGGAATAATTTTCTAAAATAAAACATTAAATTTATCTCTCTTAAGGCTCGTACACACCGGGACGCTTTTCGTTTGCGTTCATCGTCAGCGTTTTTCAAAACGTTTTTCCGGATTCAAACCCAAGCGTCGAGCAGAAGAGTATGCGAAATAACTCCTTGACGTTAGATGGCGCTACACAACTTTAAGCTTCTGAAACCCACTTGTAACACAGAAGATGAAGACAACGTTGACACACTTGTTGTTATGGATGGTTCAAGTAGCAGCTCTAGCGATGAAGAAATGATTATTGTTCACCAGTGCAATAAGCAGCTCCACGTTCATCTCGCCTCTGGGCATCTTCTTCAATGTGCGCTCGCATTTACAGTTTTGCGCTTGAGCGCCTCCAAGTGCTGTTTACTGTAACTTCAGCAGCTCCGTGCAAGTGAACAAAGTGCCAATCTAATTGGCGGAGAGGGGTTTGACGCCACGCGTCAAAATAAAAAAACGAGCATGAGGCGTTTTTTTTTAAATGACGCTTTTGCGCCTGCCGTTTTGCGCGTTGGTGTGCACGATCACATTGACGCCCTTTACTTAGTCATGAGGCGTTAAACGTCAACGAAAAACACGCGCAAAAAACGTCTCGGTGTGCACGGGCCTTTAGGTTTAATTTGCTTTCAAAGTTTTGCTTTCAAGTTTTAGCGATCTTCATGTTTGCAATTGTGCTCCCTTCGCAGTGCACTTTGAAAACATTGATGTCATTTTGAACACAGTCGTGGCTCATATCGAAAGCTATAGGTGACCTATTATTTAAAAGCGGAATTTATGTTACGTCTCCAAAGCTTGTGAAAGCAAAAAACATAGCGTAAGTTAATGCTTTTAATAGGTTATTTATTAAGTATCTGTACTGTATATGACATGGACCTGTTGGTTAGAACATTTCTGCAGTTTACGTGTCAAATTGTAAAAGTAGACTTTTCAGAAAAAAAAATCAAATAAAAAAACTATATCCTACTTATTAATAATAACAACAATAATAATAATCATCATCATAATTTATATTATTATTAAAGTATGATTTTTTCATTTACTAATAAATAATAAATATTAAATTTTATTTCTTAATTAATCGCCTCATTATTTATTTATTTATATGATTTATATATGAGATTAGAATACATGTTAGCTTTTGTAAGTGATTTTATGTTTTAGAATAGAATATGGAATGTTCTCAATAATATTTGTAATAAAAACATTGGCCCTATATGTGCCGTTTACATATATTTCAATAATATAGAAAACGAGTGCATGTTTTTACCAAAACTAATGTTGGATTTTTTTTATGCGTGTGCTTGTAAAACAATATAATTTGCACAAAGAAATGATGGGGTTCTTCTCCCCATAATTCTTCTCTCCAATGTGTTCTAAATAAGTTGTTATCTCCCCGTTTAGAGCATCATTATGGACGTTTTACGTTATAACTAACGTGGTTCAAACGAGGGATCTGCGACAGAGAAACTACGGGTTTTGGGAAACACTCGTCACTACATAGTTCTTTTCCCAAACAATGCATCGCACTATGATAGTTCAGCCACGAGTTACGTCGTTGTTTGGGAAACGCACCCCTGGTCGGCTGAAGTGTATTTGCAAAAACTGCGAGCAGACATACCTCCGGTTACGTATTTCGCTGTCTCCTGAAATGTAAACCTGTAGAGATGTTGAACATTATGCAACACTGAAGACTAAATCATGCTTCAAATACAGCTTTAAACCACGAGAATTGACATTTTAAACCACATTCAATAAAAAAAACTGTTATTTAATATTGTGGTAACATTTCTCAGCGTCACTGTATTTATTTTTTTTTAAATAAATGCAGCTTTTGTGAGCAGAATAAGTTTATTTTAAAAACACTAACAAATTTTACTTAAATAAATACCTTGATGATTTTCCAGCGTGTAAATGTAAAAACAGAGCATAAAAGCATTTATCAGTATGATCCCACTAAGCCACTGCCCCTTCCGTACCAGAAATGAATCTGAAAAAGACATTATGTTCTCATTATAAAGTATTTCTATTTGACACATGCAGGACAGCATGCTTTTTTTGATTTCATTCGATTATTGGGGGGGTGGGGGTTGTATGATGATAAAAAGTAAAATTGTAAATATGCATCAGTGACATTTAATGAGTAATTCACCAATTAAAGGTGCAGTAGGTGATCTGCCAAAATGCTGTTAGCATATTATTTTTGAAACAAAGTCCCTCCCCTGCCGTCGAAGCCACGCCTCCTGAAACATGAGCACACCTTAAAGAGGACAGTAGACAACCCACTAGATCATGTCATTCGCCAGTTAGAAAATTTTACAGTACTTTATAAAAATACAATTCCCAACAAAAAATTGTATTACATCTAGCACATTTTCAGTTGTGTAGCAAGCAAAACGGTCATAATGTGCAATAATTCATGCAAGCAAGGATCGCTGGTCTCACTCTCACTTTGTCCTAAAGCCACTACTGCATGCTTAGTGGTTGGTCGTTGGCGTGCAGGAATTACACTTATTACTAAGCCACACTTACATGCTACTTCAGAACGAATATTCAGAGTAGGGGTGAACAATATAGGGAGCGCGTCACAGGCTGTCATTGTTCAAATATGAACCAATGTGAATATAAAACCAACTTCAGCTCAGTAAAGCAGGCTAGGCGGAATAGCGCTGTTTACTGATGTTTTGTTGTTAAACTTAATATAAATCTACATTATTGATGCAGTAAAAGATCCTTATGAAACTGCCAATAATCACATCAATCCTTTACCGGAAGATTTCAGTGGCTGAACAACACTTCTGTGCATATAACCCATTCATAACAGCTCAATCTACACCAGTACAATCTACATACTAAACTAGTTTTAAAACAGAACATGACCTAAATCTAACAGAAATACTTCAGCCATGGTGTCGTCCTTCCTTCAGCGTGCAAAACTAACAAAAGTTTTGATTCAGCATTTGTTTTTACCGCCGTCAGTCTCTCTGTCTCTTGTGTGCAGTCAAAGAGCTTAGAATGACCAAGAGGCGACACTCAATAGAACGTTCCATTGCAACAGCAGCGCCCAGCAACAGCCCCGGATTCCGCCATTTTGGAGTGAAAGCAGTCAGCTGTCCATTGGATTTTATTGCTGTCGCGATGGCAAGCAGCTGCTTTTTTTTTTTATTTACTTATTTAAAAAGCGCATTAAAGCTGAGATACAACCTGAAAGACAACAATACAACACTTACTATCACAATCATCAGCACTTTTAATAGTTTATTTTACAGGCTTATAATATGCTGTTGTTCTACTAGAATTTTCATTCCAAAATGGCCGCCGCGCCATCTAGTGGCTGTTTCCCAAATCGCACTAGAGTGTCGCCTCTTGGTGATTCTATGCTCTTTGGTGCAGTTGAACGCGGTGCACATGCACGCGCAAACGACGGATCTGGTTGAATGGCTGCGCACTTGCGCAGATGTACAAATCTACATTTGCTCACAGACAGTTTGGGCTACTTATCAGAATTATGGGAGATGTTGGCCCAACAATATTTAATTGGATGAACATTTTTTAGTTTTATGCCTTACCCAGAATATAAAAATACATATAAACACATTTAGATCATTTACTTTAATCATTACTATTGGACTGTGAAGAGACTTTCAACCAGCACAACAAAAAATGTTTCTGAAGACAATCACCTACTGCACCTTTAAGCCAAACTTCAGGAGGTTTACGAGGACTGCGGGAAAAAAACGGCATTATTAAAAAGATGTGCAGCAATATTGTTATGTTTATTTTAGTGCTGGGCAACTATTACATTTTTTAATCGTGATTAATCACTATGTTTTGCACAAAAATCAAATAATAATTTTAAAACAAGTGCATTAAGCACTTTTATTTTAAAAGTATGTAGTATGAATTCCATAACATAATAGCAGTTAAAATATTTTAAATCTCTACTTAAATGGTGTAATCAAATTAAATTTACCACCAAATATATTTGCCATTTTCAGGACACAAAAATGTTACCTAAGTTGTAATAGAAATTAAGTTATACTCAGATTTCTGAGGCTTGATCATAACATTATAACAGGACAGTTGCGAGCAACATCAAGTTAGCATTCAGAAATGTATTTTGTAACAGGTAAAAACAAAAAAACCTTTCATTTTTTCAGGAAACACTATAAACAGTCCATTCTGCAGGAGAAGAGTGAGGTAAAATTTTTGAAAACAACAACAAAATTTTACTGTGCAAGGGACTTAATTTGCGAGGTCTAAATTTGATCATTTCAGCAGATCATATTTACATTTATCTGTGGCTGACTGGCTTGACATTAAAATGGTCTCAACAGACAATTAAATATACAGTAAACAGGATCTGGAGACGGTGTTTAACCATTTTTCATCAACAACTTTCCTTACTGTAACACTTACCACTTTTCCAAGTTAATATCACAGAAAAGCCAGGATAGGACAAACCCATCCAACTTGACATTAGAGGACAAACTCCAACAGCAAGAAGCACTAAATGAGTGAATAAATAAAGGTAGGTAGGTAATAAACAAACTTTACACATTTTTTGAGTCTGTTAAACACAAAAATATTAAATAATGTTGGAAAGCTGTAACCACTGGCAACTATTGTATTTGTTTTTACTGCTATGGATGTCAATGGTTACCGGTTTCCAAAATGATTTTTCATAATATTACTTTTAATACAAGCTCAAGCTGAAGGTTGTTGCTGGAAGAGATACAGCTGCAGATGGAAGTTAATGATAATTATTCATTCATTTTCTTTTCGGCTTAGTCCCTTTATTAATCTGGGGTCACCACAGCGGAATGAACCGCCAACTTATCCAGCAAATGTTTTATGCAGCGGATGCCCTTCCAGCTGCAACCCACCACTGGGAAACATCCATACACACTCATTCACATACATACACTATGGACAATTTAGCTTACCCAATTCACCTGTACCACATGTCTTTGGACTGTGGGGGAAACCGGAGCACCCGGAGGAAACCCACGCCAACACAGGGAGAACATGCTAACTCCACACAGAAATGCAAACTGACCCAGCCGAGGCTCGAACCAGTGACCTTCTTGCTGTGAGGCAATCGTGCTAGTCACTGCGCCACCGTGACGCCCGAGAATTATTTATATTATTCATTAAATTACCCATTAATTGTATTTTATTAATATCCACCCCAACCCTAAACGCAACCCTTACAGTAATGTAAATGTAATTCTGCAAAGTATTATTCATAATATTTATTAAATTACCCTTTCATTATATTTTATTAGTGTTTACCCCTACCCCAACCCTCACAGTAATGTAAAAACAGTAATTATCGTTGTACATCGTCACAAAAAATATATGATTTATTGATGTGAGTATCTGCAGCTGTATCCCTTCTAGATTTACCCGGGTATGGAAGATATCAAGGGAGAGTAAATAATCACATAATTTTCATAATGACATAATTGTTTTTGGTAAACTGTCCCTTTAAAGGTATAGTTACAGGATTTTCCTTGGGTGTAAAATGTTAGCTTCATTAAAGTAAGACAGATTCACATACATTACAGATTCGCAATTTTTCAAAGTGACAGTATTACAGGAAATCTTTTAAAGTCGGCTTATCCACTAACATGGTGAACAAACCCGTCGAAATTAATGCACATTAATAAACGGTTAATCAACGCATGCGATATTCCTTTGAAATAAAAGTTACCTTGTTTATCCAAATGGAGACCTCCCATAATAAACATGCCTAATATTGCCATTATCACCTCCAAAACTGCGTTCAGGATTTGTGACTTTGGATCATTATTTTTCCAGGCATTGTCACAGTCCATCCCTACAAACAGGAGGATATGTGATAAATACTTTGCGGTAACATCAGGAACATTTATGACTTGTGACCACAATATTTGTTGCTAGATTGGAACCCAGTACATTGCTAGATGCACTGATGTAATTTTTTAACAAACGTAACAATGCTGATGTTTCACCAGTCAGAATTATTTAGCTAAATAGCATACAAATGTTTGCCAATGTCACTTAAAAAAAAAAAAAAATGAAAGAGGGGTACTTACTGAACCATAACAGAAACACCAGAAGCAGTAAAGCAAAGGAAACTCCTACTGAGACTACGATGAAAACTGTAGATTGCCAGCTTTGATCCAGAGCATATCTGAAAAAAAGAACTACGAAAAGGAAGAAATTAACCCACAGATTTAAGATTTGTTTCATTTTAAAGACGACAGATTTCAGATTGTGCAAACAGTTCAAAAAGATAAATGAAACAGAAGTTATGTGCCTTTATGTTTATGAAAATAAAAAACAATGAATGTATGTGAATAGAATAGATGAAATGTATATTTTACAAAATGTATTTTAGCCTAAAATTGACAGAAAAACAAACTATATTCCAAATTTAAAGTTGATATTCCCAAAAAAGTAAGATTTAGTTTGGCCGTAGTACCAAACATGACCACCAGATGACATTCAGTTTCCATTGGTGAACATATAAGGGTGCCCTCTATACTTTGAGGAATTGGAACCATATTTGTTCATAGTTTTAACAATATTTGTAAAGTAAACATGAAATTCTTTTTGGTGGTATTTGATTTAAGCTTTTTTTTGTCTCTAAAAAAATATCTAAACAAAATGTTTACATGTGGATTGCTGTAGCAAAGTAATGCTTTACGACTCTGATGAGTATCCTTGTTGCAAATTAGTAAATAACTGTTGCTCAGTAATATCTATCAATCATAAGACCTGGAAGATAGACATTAAGCTTTCAAATGATTTATAGTTTGCAGTGGTGTAAAGTAACTAATTACAAATACTCAAATTACTGTAATTGAGTAGTTTTTCTCAGGAATTGTAATTTACTGAGTAGTTTTAAAAATGTGTACTTTTATTTTTCCTTGTGTACATTTTTAGTGCAGTGTGTCACAACCTGTCTTCCTCGTGTGTTTGTTTTCGTCATGTGATCCTCACCTTGTGCTCTTTTGTTCCCGTTCCCGCCATATCATTATGTTCATCACCTTCACCTGTGTCATCCAGCTGTGTGTCATCATCTTCATCATGTCCCTGTGTATTTATAGTCCTTGTGTTCAGTCCTTCCTTGTCCGGTATTGTCGATGTCTACATGTCTCACTGTTCCTCGTCAAGCCCTGTTCTTCATGTGATCTTGTAAGTGTTACTTAATAAATCTACGTGTTTTTGTAATCCTGAGATCCGTGCCTTCTTCGTCCTGTGAGTTGCAGGCGTTACATAATACCGGACCAAACAAAAGTTTGCGGCGTGTTTTCCCTTCGTTTTATTTTCCATAGTCTTTTTGCCCCCAGTGTTTTATTTTTCATCTCCCTCGTGTTCCTTCCCCAATGGACTCCTTCTACACCCCGGAATTCCTCATCCTCATGATGAAGCAGGGGGAAAACAGCCTCGAGGACCATACGAACAGTTTCCTGTTGTTAGCTGAAAGATCCAGCTGGCCGGACGACGTGCTCTGCGGGTTCTACAGCTCCAATTTGAACACCGCTTGCAGAGCACCGTCGTCCGAAGATGGTCCTCGGGGCAATCTCGCCGCCTATGTGGAGTGGACACTGGCAAGGAACCGTCCATCGTTCGACGTCAGTGCCACTCCAGACCCAGTGACCAGCCCTACCATCTGCAAGGAGCGTACGCCAGAGCCCACCGCAGGCGGAGAGCCACCCGCGGTGTGTGAGCCATCGCCAACCAGAGCGACAGAGCGGAGCACCACCGAGCAGGAGGAGCTCGACCAGCCGTCTGACCAGGTGCGTGAGCCGGTAACATCGCCGAAAGTGGGAGTCCTGGTGGACATCGAGGGACCGAGCGAGAGTCCCGTCCACCGACCAACTGCAGAGGGTGACCTGGCCCTGGACCCTGAAATGCTGCTCATCGACTTCTGGAGCGAAGTCAAACCCCTTCCGCTGTTCCCAGACAGCCCTTCTTCAGTCCCGTTCTTCCCAGAAGACGAAAGCTCCAGGGTCATGAGCAGCACCCCACCCGACCCGCCCTCTTTATCTTCGTTGACGTCATCCACAGCCATTCTGCCCTCTCCAGTGCGGCTACAGTCAGCCAGTCCCCCAGCTCACCCTCCAACAGCATGTGTGGAGGCATCTCTGCGGGCCTGCCCACCTGTTTCGCCGGACAGAGGTTGTCCTCCGACGTCATCTCCTTCACCCTCCGAGCTACGGACTCCGCTTCGGCCCTCCGACCCAACGGCTCCACGTTGGCTCTCTCCTCCCTCATCTCCTCCTTGGACCGTCAGCCTACCGGCTCCACCAGGCTCCCTCGTCCCCCTGGCTCCGCCTTGGTCAGTCGTCGCCCTGCCTCCACCTCTGGACTCCGCTCCACCGGCTGCGCCTCATCACTCCATCCCACCAGCTCCGTTGAGCTCCTCCTTCCCTCCAGCTACGCCTCGGTCCTCTGTCGCTCTGGCTCCACCGCGGGCATCCGGACCTGTGTCGTCGCTTCGGTCGGGTGAGCCGTCCGCTCCACCTCGGCCCTCCGGAACCTTAGCGTCACCTTCACCCTTCGGCTCTCCGTCGACTCCTTGGGCTCCATCTCCATCAGCGGCGACCACTCCTCCTCCTGACTCCTCCCTCCGTCGACTCTACCCAGGGCTGTCCTTCTGGCTGTGTCCTGGGTCCTCCTCCTCCTGCTTCACCTCCCTTCCTGGCTCCTCCTTCCTCCCTGGCCTCCTCCTCGGTTCCACGCCCTCCAACTCACCTCCTGGCTCCTTCCTCCTGTGACTCCTCTCTGGCCTCCTCCTGTTTTCCACGCACTCCAGTTCCTCCCTCACAGACTCTCCTCTAACCCCCTCCTTTTATTTAGGCGCGAGGGCGCGCCTTTTAAAGGGGGGGGTACGGTCACAACCTGTCTTCCTCGTGTGTTTGTTTTCGTCATGTGATCCTCACCTTGTGCTCTTTTGTTCCCGTTCTCGCCATATCATTATGTTCATCACCTTCACCTGTGTCATCCAGCTGTGTGTCATCATCTTCATCATGTCCCTGTGTATTTATAGTCCTTGTGTTCAGTCCTTCCTTGTCCGGTATTGTCGATGTCTACATGTCTCACTGTTCCTCGTCAAGCCCTGTTCTTCATGTGATCTTGTAAGTGTTACTTAATAAATCTACGTGTTTTTGTAATCCTGAGATCCGTGCCTTCTTCGTCCTGTGAGTTGCAGGCGTTACACAGTGTCTGTACTTTTACTCCACTACTTTCCTTCAACCTGCAGTCACTACTTTATTTTTCTTGTCTATGGGGATTAGAAAAATCAGTCCTGAGATTCCTGTCCAATCAAATCACACATACCGTAGAAGGTAAATCGCATCATAATGAACTACCTTAAGACGTGTGCACTTTATAATTGCAGCAAACTGTTTGGAAGTATTAAAAGTGTCCATGAAGAAGTTTAAAATATTTACACACATTGACCCAGAGACTGTTCAGATGCATGTCACTGATGAGAAAATGACGGATGTTTACTGTATGATGACCGAAATGGCCTTAAACACCCAGCAGGCACAAAACGTCAACATGACGTCTGATTGACGTTGAACTCTAACGTCATGGGGACTTTGCATTTTGTTTGGAAGTGAAAATCGGGTTGCCGTCAGAACTCAATGTCAGGCCAACATCAATGTCCAACCTAAAACCAACCAAATATCAACGTCTAATGATGTTACAGCTTGACGTTGTGTGAACGTTACCCCTATGACATCTATCAGACGTTGGATTTTGGTTGCTGTACCTGATGACGTTAGTTTAAGATGTTGGCTCAACGCTGGATTTTGGTTACTTTCTAACAACCTAAAATTAACCAAAAATCAACGTCAATTGACGTCATTATTGGACATCAAAATAACGTTGTCCTTAGCTACTACAATTAATTTTGGTCTGACATTACAACCTAACTCTAACCTGATATTAACGTCTTGAAGTAATTCACCGGATCAAAACCAGTTCGAATCAGGCTTTGGAATGTTGAATGCAAATGGCTTTACTCGCTCCAGGGCTTGTACCGGCAGGGTGACAGGGCGCCAATTCATTTGACTCTCTTTGCCCCCAACACTCTGGCCGCAGCTGTCGGAACCCTGCAGCTAATTTCGTAAATAATTAGCCAACTAGACAAAAACGGCTTTCAAATTCTCTCCATCACGAGACTTCTGGTGGCCATGCGTTCGACCATGAGACATTCTAATTTCAGACAGATGGACAGAGAATTCAGAAACAAAGAAATGAAGGAGACTTAAAGACAATTCTCTTATAAATGTTATAACCAAGGCAAAATTTGATATTTTGAATGACATTTATAGGTATTGATGTGCTGTGTTTATTCCAACCAACCAGGTTCATTATGTGTAATTTCACCCTTTTTAACAGGCTAGAATGATCTGTATGTGTTTGAAATGCTTCGTGTTTGTATTTAGACAAAACCCCTTTTTATTTGCAACACTTTGCTGCAAATGAGAATTTTGTAATACGAACCGTATTGGTCTTGTAACATTTGATGTCAGATAGTTACAATCTTACAAGAGATTTTATCACGTAAAGTCTCTTGCAGTCGGTTAATGATTAAACCTGATTACACTGGTACGGGGCGTGGCCCCGCCCTTCATCTTGCCATTCATTGGAAGATAGTGTTAGGAGGACGGATCAATACGTCTCCCTTATAGCCCACTGCAGCCTCGAAATCGGCGCAGCCCCTTTTAGCATTAGCTGGCAGACGCCCGCTGATGCTTCTCCGCCCCCGGCCGCCTACCACGCGGTCAGGTCACCACAAACTGATCATCCAAACCTCTTAAGTTTCGAAACCTCTGAAACTTCCGCGAACTGACTCTCTACGGAGTCGTCACCCACGGCAACCAGCTCCACTCGCCCGAATCCCGAAGACGTCACAGAGAAGCCAACCTATCAGGAGCGCCACGTGTTTCCTCAAGCCATCCGGCGAGGGAAAATCCATTCAAGAAGACTTCAGCTAACTCGCAAGTACACGACAACTGTTGTCTCTCTCTGATCTGGTGCATATGATTTTAAGCAGCTAAAGACCAGTCAAATCTCTGCTTTTGTGGTTTCTCAGGTGATTCTAAGATCTAGTACGAAATGCTAGATAGTCTGGGACTGGTTGTTAACTCATTTTGCATCCTCTGAACTGCCTGTGTGTGTGTGTGTGTGTGTGTGTGTGTGTGTGTGTGTGTGTGTGTGTGTGTGTGTGTGTGTGTGTGTGTGTGTGTGTGTATGAATGTGTGTGTGTGTTTGTTTGTTGTTTTGATTATTACGTAGTTAGCCTCATGTATCGTAGCGTAGCTCAATAAATCTTTGTTCTCCTTTGTAAGAACTGTGTTCTCGTTTATGTGCTTCTAAGTCATTGCCTCAAGCTATAGATCGTGTTACCTTGCTCAAAGTTAACCCTATTCCGTGTTATGTTATTATCGCTTGGCCACGAAAATAATACAGACGAGATTAGTAAAATTGATGTCTCTATTTGCGGGACAAACCCCAGATCAAGTTCGAATCTTTGATCTGATTCAATCCAACTCTATTGAGTCGAATCAATGATTCGAATCTTCAGGATTCGAGTCATTGATGTGAGCTAATAATTCCTAATCTATCTTTTAACTTAGATTGATTTCTTAGTCTCATGATGTTGTGTGCCTTCTGGGCAATAACTAAATGCACTACAGAATGTTACGTTTACACACACATGCACAAATTACACGTAAACATATCAGCTTTTGACAGCATAATACTCACTACTCTTTAGTACTTTTAAAAGGGCTACTTTTTACTCATACTTTGAGTAATATTTACAACAAATACTTTTACTCTACTTGCACTACATTTTTAGGCAAGTAATGGTACTTTTACTTGAGTATGATTTTTCAGTACTCTTTCCACCACTGATAGTTTGTCACGACTGCTTTAGGTTTAGATTACAAAGTTATGGTTTTAAAAAATTTAATCGTAAATGGCACCACAGGTCGTAGGATTAAAGTAAATGTGTTTTAATTATTACTTCTCCTACGTAACAAAAAACTGTGGTAAACTTTTTATTCAGAAGTCTTGAACCGTTCCAACGATATACAGTTTGTCATGATTGGATTAGGGTTTCTATAGTTCATTTAGGGGGGATGGGTTTGGGGACTTGAACAGCTGCCCATTTTTTTTCTCGGAAAGTGCCCCTTTAAAAAAATAAAAGTGCCCCCACTGAACTGGGCCAATGAGCTCTAATGTTAACCTGACGAGTGGCGGACACATGGGCTGAGTCTGAAATCGCATAATTCTATACTATATATTATGTTGAAAACAGTATGTGAGTCAAGTAGTATGTCTGAATTCATAGTATTAGAAAAACAATATACAAGAAATACCCGGATGACCTACTACTTATAGCGAGATTTTGAACGCATCCGATGGATGCTACGCTATTCCCATAATGCCACATGAGAGAATTCATGAATGAGAGTAAAGTGACATTAATGCTGAAGTGGCCCTCAGTTAAAATGAGTTGAAAACCCCTGCCTTAGGCTGCACAGTGGCACAGTGGGTAGCACGTTTGCCTCACAGCAAGAAGTTCGCTGGTTTGAGCCTTGGCTGACCCAGTTGGCGTTTCTGTGTGGAGTTTGCATGCTCTGGGTGCTCCGGTTTCCCCCACAAGTCCAAAGACGTGGTATAGGTGAATTGAGTAGGCTAAATTGTCCATAGTGTATGAGTATGTACGGATGTTTCCCAGTGATGGGTTGCAACTGGAAGGGCATCCGCTGTGTAAAACATATGCTGGATAAGTTGGTGGTTCATTCCGCTGTTGCGACCCCAGATTAATAAAGGGATTAAGCCGAAAAGAAAATGAATGAATGAATGAATTAACCCCCCCTTACAGAGTGCCCACCACAAATGTGTTTGATTGGAGCTAAAATCGGCAAGAAAGTGGATCTCTTGGGCCAGATTTCTGGATCCTATCCAACTAAGATGCACGTTAAAAAAAGTAATGATAAAAAAGTCAAGACAATAAATATTTTTGTAACTTATTTTAATGAGTTAATCAGGTTAACTAAATTTGTTGAACTTAATATTTTTAGTTTGATTGATGTAAGTTGAGATGACTGGAAAAGTTAATTTGGTTCAACTAAATTTAAGACAAAAGCGTATGTGTGGTGTGAGGTGGAAACTGTATTTCTGTGAACGTACAGGTATTCATCATTGATAAATTGTAGCATCTGTCTGATACAACCATACCAGTGTAACAGTAAAGCAGCACTAGTATGTATGTTCTTACCTTGGTAAATCACACCAGTAAACACAATGTATTCCAAAAAACTCCAAAACCCATAATTCATCCACTTATTGGCGACTGTAAAAGATTGATAAATAATTAATGATTTAAAGTTGCATTGTCAATAATACTAATAACAATTCAACACTAAAAAAAAAAAGAAAAAGTGTCAAAGTGATCCCTAAAACATGCACTCAGACAATCAGCAGTAAAGGGCATGTCTAATAACTGTAGCCAAGATGTCAAAAGGGGCAGAGTCTTGTCAGGTTATGCTGGGTTCAAATATAAACACAGGTTGACAAAATTTACTTAGTGCACCTATTAATGAACCATTAATACACAATTGAAATTACAACCACAAATCAAAAACTTGGGACAGTATGGAAAACAGAAAATAAAAAAAAGAAATAATTTCTAAATTTACTTTGCCTTGTATTTTATTGCAGACAACACAACAAACATTATTTAATGTGTTCCTCATGATTTTATTTTATTTTTTTTTAAATATAAACACGTATTCCAATTTTGGTTCTTGCAACACATTTCAAATGAAGTTGTAACAGTAAAGCATTTACCACTTTGTAATGTTGCTATTCCTTTTCACAACACTTAAAAGACGTTTAGGGACTGAATACACCAAGTGATGAAGAGTTTCAGGGGTAATTTTGTCCCATTCTTCATGCAAATAAGTCTTAAAGCGGGCAACAGTACAGGGTCATCATTGACACCTTTGCGCTTCAAAATGCGCCACACATTCTCTATTGGAGACAGGTCAGGACTGCAGGCAGGCCAGTCAAGTACCTGTATCCTCTTCCTCCGCAGCCAGGACTTTGTAATGTGTGCAAAATGTGGTTTTGCATTGTCTTGTTGAAATTTGCATGAGCGTCCCTGGAAAAGAAGGCAGCATATTGTGCTCCAAAATCTGTGTACTTTTCAGCATTAATGATGAATCACAGAAGTGCAAGTTCCCTTTGCCAAGGGCACTGACACAACCCCATACAATGACAGAACCTGGATTTTGGACTTGTTGCTGGTCACAGTCTGGATGATCCTTTTCTTCTTTGGTCCAGAGCATATTACATCCGTTTCACCCAAAAAAATATCTGAAATACTGATTCATCTGACCACAGTACACATTTCCATTGTGTGATGGTCCGTCCCAGATGCCTCTGAGTCCAGAGAAGTCAAAGGCACTTCTGGACACTGTTAACATCGGGCTTAGTTTGGGCAAAGTACAGTTTTAATTGGCATTTGTGGATGTAATTAAGTTCTGTGGTACTTGACAAAGGTTTGCCAAAGTCGTCCATGTGGGTGATATTGCTGAACCCATGTGGTGATTATGGCTTATAGATGAATGAGGATTCTTGATGCAGTGCCGCCTGAGGGATCAGAGATCACGGTTGTTAAGTTTGGGCTTGTACCCTTGTCCTTTATGAAATTCCTCCAGATTCCTTGAATCTTTTAATGATGTTCTGCACTGTTGAAGGTAAAATATCTTTTCTTTGAGGAACATTGTTTTTAAACATTTCAATCATTTTCTCACGTATTTGTTGGCAAACTGGCGATCCTCGGCCCTCCTAAAGGACTAAACCTTTCTTGAATGCTGCTTTTCTACCAAATTATAACTACAATCACCTGCTCACATCACCTGTTTTAAATCACATCATTATTTCACCAATTCACCTGATTACTGCCCTAAACTGCTCCTGTTTTTGAATATGTTGCAGGTCAAAATGACAGGAAAGGGTGTATATTTACAAATGAAAGGAAGCTGACCAGACCAAATTGTCTGCAGTGAAATACAAGACAAGGTATATTTTTATTTGCGATTTCCATACTGTCACAACTTTTTCTGATTTGGAGTTGTAAATATAAAGTCAGAAATAATGATACACCTAGCTAAACTACAGATGGTCAACATATGACAGAGTTGACACTAATACTTGACACTAATTTAAAATACCTCGAGATCCGTATGGTCCGGCTCTAAACAGCATGTTAGGTCTCAGTAAAAACAGAGCAGAACAAGCAACAGTCTCATGCACAAAACCTGGAACAAAAACAGATTTCAACACTTCAGTGAAGCCTCATTTCAGAGCCTCAATTTCTCTGTAAGAAACACTGAGATGATGACAGTATTAATCAAATTAAAACAGAACTGAGATCCTCACCTCCAGAATGACCCCACAGAATGACAGCAGTGAACATCATGATGTTTGGAAGTAAGATGAGGCACATGTGAAGACACTTGACTAAAGGAACAAGACAAAATATCAGTTTTTCACTCTGAATTGTCATATCTAAACACTGTGAACAGTATCTTTTTACATATTTCTTTTTTATTCCAATTGTATTTTAATCTGAATCTGAAAATGAACTCCCATTTAAATTAAGACTTGCTTCATACTTTCTCGAAATCAGAGGTCAGATCTATTATAGTAATTTAACAGGTTTTGACTGTAGATTGTAAAAATTTTTAACCACTACAATCATGGTCATTTTTGCAGTGGACGCATGCAATAATAAATGAACATTATCCTCCAGTGATTACCTGTGCAGTCAGATTGTGATCTGCAGTAGGTGAGAAAGCAGAGCAGCAGAGCAGATCCAGATGCAGCGACACAGAGAAACAAGATCAGTGTGTGAAAATCAGACAAACCTGAGGAACACATTTGAACATACATTATTAATGGCATTTCTAAGTCTTATGTGTTATTTTTGTAGTCATATGTGAATACGTCCTCACGTAAACAAACCTGGTTTAATTTTTTTTTCTGACAGACAAAAGTTTCGGAAGTGTTGTGTAAACACGATTAACACAACCTGAGGTCGAATTTATTTTTTAACGTGCGAAAATTACGGACCTTTACTCTTATTGGTCTTAACTGATGTATCAATGTTTGGAGCAGGGCTATCAGTCATTTAGTGGGGCTATCAGTGCATTTGGTTGGGGCTACAAATATTTTAGGGTGTGGCTACCAGTCATTTAGGGTGGGGTTATCAGTCATTTAGGGCAAAGCTATCAGTGATTGAGGACGGGGCTATCAGTCCATTAGGGCGGGACTATCTGTCCTTTAGGGCGGGGCTATCAGTCATTTAGGGCTGGGCTATCAGTCATTTAGGGCTGGGCTATCAGTCATTTAGGGCTGGGCTATCAGTCATTTAGGGCGGGCCTATCAGTGACTTAGGGCGAGCCTATTAGTGATTTAGGGAAAGGCTTTTAGTTATTAGAGGTGGAAAATCAATGCTTTAGGGTGGGGCTATCAGTCCTTTAGAACAAGGCTATCCACCAATTAGGGCAGGGCTATCCGTCATTTACGGCGGGGCTATCAGTTCTTTAGAGAGAAGCTATTCGTCATTTAGGGCTGTGCTGTCCATCATTTAAGTTGCGTTCGACTTCATGCAGCGCTGCGCAGATCGATCGAAATCTAAAAGCGGTGCATGCTGGTTGGAAATGTTGTCCGGATTGATGCTGCGCGGACGCCACATGAGTGTCACATGTGGCATCAAAGTACCGCGACAGCGCTCCGAGATCAGACGACTGACTTAGCCCGTGCAGCAACTGAAGAGCGACTGCTGGAGCTGCGGTGACGACACTGATGTTACACGATTGGCCGAGTTCACCGCATGACAACAACCACGTTTGTTTTGGGTTTATTATTGGACAACTTCCGTCTCACAAATTTCAGAACAAACAATGAACTTTTCATGTCATCTCTATCTTGTACACATCATGCTTATTAAAAGACTACACATATTTTACTGCAGTATCATCTTTTGTTAAATAATTAGTTTATAAAGGCTAGATTGTTTGCACAGGTTTATTTTCGACCTTTTTATACAGATTATTTACTGCATTCAGCTACATGAACGATTTAAATGATATATTTTAGTGAATAACCTAAATATTAGCTCAAATAAGTCTTACAGACTTGTAATAAAATAATTATCATTGATCCTGACACCCTGAAGGTTTCTTAACATTCATTCATTCATTCATTTTCTGCCGCTTTTCCGGGGCCGGGTCGCGGGGGTAGCAGTCTTAGGAGAGAACCCCAGACTTCCCTCTCCCCAGACACTTCCTCCAGCTCCTCCGGGGGGATCCCGAGGCGTTCCCAGGCCAGCCGAGAGACATAGTCCCTCCAGCGTGTCCTGGGTCTTCCCCGAGGCCGCCTCCCGGTGGGACATGCCTGGAACACCTCCCTAGGAAGGCGTCCAGGAGGCATCCGAAACAGATGCCCGAGCCACCTCAACTGACTTCTCTCGATGTGGAGGAGCAGCGGCTCTACTCCGAGCTCCTCTCGAGTGACAGAGCTCCTCACCCTATCTATAAGAGTGCGCCCTGCCACCCTTCGAAGAAAACTCATTTCAGCCGCTTGTATCCGAGATCTTGTCCTTTCGGTCATGACCCAAAGCTCATGACCATAGGTGAGAGTAGGAACGTAGATTGACCGGTAAATCGAAAGCTTTGCCTTTCGGCTTAGCTCCTTCTTCACCACGACAGACCGGTACATCGACCGCATTACTGCTGCCGCTGCACCAATCCGCCTGTCAATCTCACGTTCCATCCTTCCCTCACTCGTGAACAAAACCCCGAGATACTTGAACTCCTCCACCTGGGGTAAGGACTCTCCTCCAACCTGAAGATGGCAAACCACCTTTTTCCGGTGGAGCACCATGGCCTCGGACTTGGAGGTGCTGATTCTCATCCCAGCCGCGTCACACTCGGCAGCAAACCGCCCCAGTGCATGCTGAAGGTCCATGTTTGATGAAGCCAACAGAACAACATCATCTGCGAATAACAGAGATGAGATTCTGTGGTCCCCCAACCGGACCCCCTCCAGCCCCAGGCTGCGCCTTGAAATTCTATCCATAAAAATTATGAACAGAATTGGAGACAAGGGACAGCCCTGCCGGAGTCCAACATGCACTGGAAACAAGTCTGACTTATTGCCGGCAATGCGAACCAGACTCCTACTCTGTTCATACAGGGACGAGACGGCCCTTAACAGAGCGCCTCTGACCCCATACTCCCCGAGCACCCTCCACAGAATGCCACGAGGGACTCGGTCGAACGCCTTCTCCAAGTCCACAAAACACATGTGGACTGGTTGGGCATACTCCCATGAACCCTCGAGCACCCTGGTGAGGGTATAGAGTTGGTCCAGTGTACCACGGCCCGGACGAAAGCCGCATTGTTCCTCCTGGATCCTAGGTTCAACCATTGGCCGGATCCTCCTCTCCAGTACTCTGGCATAGACTTTCCCCGGGAGGCTGAGGAGTGTGATCCCCCTATAGTTGGAGCACACCCTCCGGTCCCCCTTCTTAAAAATGGGAACCACCACCCCAGTTGCCCAGTCCAGAGGTACTGTCCCCGACCTCCATGCGATGTTGTAGAGACGTGTCAGCCAAGACAGCCCCACAACATCCAGAGACCTAAGATACACAGGGTGAATCTCATCCACCCCCGCTGCTTTACCACTGCGGAGCTTGCAAACTACCTCAGTGACTTCAGCTTGGGTGATGGGTGAGTCCACCCCTGCATCCCCAGTCTCTGCTTCCTCGATGAAAGACATGTCGGTCAGGTTAAGGAGATCCTCAAAGTATTCCTTCCACCGTCCGACCACATCCCCAGTCGAGGTCAACAGCTCCCCACTTACGCTGTAAACAGTTTCGATGTGGAGCTGTTTTCCCCTCCTGAGGCGCCGGACAGTTTGCCAGAATCTCTTTGGGGCCGACCGATAGTCTTCCTCCATGGTCTCCCCGAACTCTTCCCAGGCCCGAGTTTTTGCTTCCGCAACCGCCCGGGCTGCAGCACGCTTGGCCTGCCGATACCCATCAGCTGCCTCGGGAGTCCCGCAAGCCAACCAAGACCTGTAGGACTCCTTCTTCAGGTTGACAGCATCCCTTACTTCCGGTGTCCACCACCGGGTTCGTGGATTGCCGCCCCGACAGGCACCACAGACCTTACGGCCACAGCTCCTCACGGCCGCGTTAACAATGGAGTCGGAGAACATGGACCACTCAGTCTCCATGTCTCCAGCCTCCCTCGGGATCTGGTCAAAGCTCTTCCGGAGGTGAGAGTTGAAAATTCCTCTGACTTGGGGTTCAGCCAGACGTTCCCAGAGGACCCTCACAATACGCTTGGGCCTGCCAGGTCTGTCCAGCTTACCCCCTTGCCAGCGGATCCAACTCACCACCAGGTGGTGATCAGTTGACAGCTCTGCCCCTCTCTTTACCCGAGTGTCCAAGACATACGGTCGGAGATCAGATGATACAACAACAAAGTCGATCATTGACCTCCGCCCTAGGGTGTCCTGGTGCCATGTGCACTGATGAACACCCTTATGCTTGAACATGGTGTTTGTTATGGACAAACTGTGATTAGCACAGAAGTCCAATAACAAAACACCACTCGGATTCAGATCAGGGAGGCCGTTCCTCCCAATCACGCCTCTCCAGGTATCACTGTCGTTACCCACGTGGGCATTGAAGTCCCCCAGTAGAACTATGGAGTCCTCGGTCCGAGCACCTTCCAGCACCCCTCCCAAGGACTCCAAGAAGGCCGGGTACTCTACACTGGTGTTTGGCCCGTAGGCACAAACCACAGCGAGAGACCTATCCCTGACCCGAAGGCGCAGGAAGGCGACCCTCTCGTTCACCGGGGAAAACTCCAACACATGGCGGCTAAGTTGGGGAGCTATAAGGAAGCCCACACCAGCCCGCCGCCTCTCACCGTGAGCAACTCCAGAGTAGAAGAAAGTCCAGCCCTTCTCAAGAAGTTGAGTTCCAGAGCCCCAGCTGTGCGTGGAGGTGACCCCAACTATCTCTAGCTGGTACCGTTCCACCTCCCGCACAAGCTCGGGCTCCTTTCCTCCCAGTGAGGTGACATTCCATGTCCCAAGAGCCAGTTTCTGTGTCCGACGATCGGGTTGTCGTGGTCCTAACCTTCGACCACCACCCGTTCCACAATGCACCGGCCCCTTACGGCTCCCCCTGTAGGTGGTGGGCCTGCTGGAGGATGGTCCCACGTCGCTCTTTCGGGCTAAGCCCGGCCGGGTTCCGTTGGAAAAAACCCGGCCACCAGGCGCTCGCTTACGAGCCCCAACCCCAGGCCTGGCTCCAGGGTGGGGCCCCGGCTGCGCCATACCGGGCGACGTCACGATCTTTGACTGTCTTTTTCTCATAAGGGGTTTTTGAACCGCACTTAGTCTGACCTGTCACCTAAGACCTTTTTGCCTTGGGAGACCCTACCAGGGGCATTAGCCCCCGACAACATAGCTCTTAGGATCACTCAGGCACACAAACCCCTCCACCACGATAAGGTGGCGGTTCATGGAGGAGGGTTTCTTAACAACTTAAGTTAAATAACTATTTTATTAAATAATTCTAAAATGATTTATATGATTATGAAAATATATTTTTCCCTGTCTCGTTAATGCACAAGTTTTAAAAGTGACATTGATGAAGCTGCTTTTACTGGGAAACTTCTGCTTAAAGTGTAGCTCACTTATTTATGTCCTTTTGTTCAATCTTTTTGGATTAAAGTACTTTTTTGAAAATGCTTTCATTATCCAGAATAATCTTAATCATTGTCAGCTGTGCTTCATGTCGAACGCACCTTTAGGTTTGGCCTATCAGTCCTTTAGGGCGGGGCTATCAGTTACTTAGCATGGGACTTCCAGTGCTTTAGGGTGGGGCTATTAGTTCTTTAGGGGCAGGCTATCAGTTATTAGGGCATTATTATATAAGCTTAATTTTCATTTCATGTAGACCTTAACAAACAAGGTTGTGGCCCCCCTGAAATACCATTACAGCTCACTGTGGGCCACAGGCTGAAATCCACTGGTATAAATGCGTAGTCTTGTTGACTCACGGTGTGTTTTTATGATGACAGTGGTGTTTGCTGAAACTGCTCCAGTCTTGACGAGACACATGTAAACTCCTGCGTCTTCAGTTCTGACACTCCTCAGTCTGACAGAGAAGTTTCCTTTGGGGATTTCAGAGGAGAAAAACTCCACGCGCTCTCTGTATCGCTCATCTGCAGGAATCACTGCGTTCTTCTCAAAAAGCAGAAGCTGGAGGCCTTTATCTGTTTTCCTCCATGAGACCTGTTCAATCTCTTCAGGAGGGACGTGAGACTTTACAGAGCAGCTGAGGGTGACGTCTTCACCCACAGACGCAGAAACTGGACCGGCAGATCCTGACACACTCAAATACTCTGAAAGAAAATTACATTAAAAAATGACAACTGCAACTAACATCTTCACAATATGTTCATAATAGGGCTGTGCAACATGACGTCATATGGACAAAAAAAGTCTATCGTTTCATATAATGCTCTATACTTTATGTCGGGGTGTTACAAAATACTTTGTTTATAGTGTACATGTGCTCATGTGTCGTCTGATTGGTTGTTTGCTGCATTCGTGTGATTGGCTGTTCACTGCACTCATGTCATGTGATTGGCTGTTCGCTGTACTGATGTGTCGTGTGATTGGCTGTTCATGTGTCATGTGATTGGCTGTTTGCTGTGCTGATGTGTCGTGTAATTGGCTGATCATAGTGCTGATTTGTCGGGATTGGCTGTTCACTGTGCTCATGTGCCGAGTGATTGGCTATTCGTTGTGCTGATGTGTTGTGTGATTGGCTGTTCGCTGTGCTGATGTGCCGTGTGATTGGCTGTTCATGTGTCATGTAATTGGCTGTTCACTGCACTTGTGTAATTGGCTGTTCGCTGTACTGATGTGTCGTGTGATTGGGTGTTTGCTGTACTGATGTGTCGTGTGATTGGCTGTTCATGTGTCGTGTGATTGGCTGTTTGCTGTGCTAATGTGTCATGTAATTGGCTGATCATAGTGCTGATGTGTCATGTTATTGGGTGTTCACTGTGCTCATGTGTTGTGTGATTGGCTGTTCGCTGTGCTCATGTGTCGTGTGATTGGCTGTTCGCTGTGCTCATGTGTCGTGGCTGTTTATTGCAGTCATGTGTCGTGTGATTGGCTGTTCACTGCTGTCATGTGTAGTGTGATTGGTTGTTTGCTGCACTCGTGTTGTGTGATTGGCTGTTCAAGTTTGCTGCACTCATGTATCATGTGATTAGCTGTTTGCTGCACTCATGTATCATGTGATTAGCTGTTTGCTGCACTCATGTATCATGTGATTGGCTATTTGCTGCACTCATGTATCATGTGATTGGCTGTTTGCAGCACTCATGTATCATGTGATTGGCTGTTTGCAGCACTCATGTATCATGTGATTGGTTGTTTGCAGCACTCATGTATCATGTGATTGGCTGTTTGCAGCACTCATGTATCATGTGATTGGCTGTTTGCTGCGCTCATGTATCATGTGATTGGCTGTTTGCTGCACTCATGTATCATGTGATTGGCTGTTTGCTGCACTCATGTATCATGTGATTGGCTGTTTGCTGCACTCATGTATCATGTGATTGGCTGTTTGCTGCACTCATGTATCGTGATTGGCTGTTTGCTGCACTCATGTATCGTGATTGGCTGTTTGCAGCACTCATGTATCATGTAATTGGCTGTTTGCAGCACTCATGTATCATGTGATTGGCTGTTTGCAGCACTCATGTATCATGTGATTGGCTGTTTGCAGCACTCATGTATCATGTGATTGGCTGTTTGCAGCACTCATGTATCATGTGATTGTCTGTTTGTTGCACTCATGTATCATGTGATTGGCTGTTTGCAGCACTCATGTATCATGTGATTGGTTGTTTGCAGCACTCATGTATCATGTGATTGCCTGTTCGCTGCCCTCATGTGTAGTGTGATTGGCTGTTCGCTGCACTCAAGTGTTATGTGATTAATATATTGTGCAGTTCTAGTTCATAACAACCTACTCAACAACTGAAGAGTGACACCTAATAAACAGTACTGCTCACCAACGGCTTTAATTTCAACCAGAGTTTCACCAGCATCCCGCTCACTGTACACTTTACATCTGTACAGCCCTTTATCTTCCGCTCTCAGATCATCCAGACGGAGAGAGTAAACTCCATGCTGAACCTCCTCAGTAATGAAATGAGCTCTTTGATAATAATCCTGATGCTGCTCCTCTGCTCGACTTTTACCATAGATGAACAGATGAACCAGATTATTTGAGTCTGTTCGTCTCCATTCCACCCTCAGACCCTCCGCTGGTAAAAGTTCAGAAGCAAAACAGGACAAAACCACTGAAGATCCCAGAGGAGCAATAAGAGGACTAGAGGAACCCAGCACAGTGAATCCTACAGAGATAAAAAAAAAAAAATGCACAAATAAATACACACACAGCTGAATCAGAATTATTATTAATACTTTTGCCTAAATATCTGGAAAAATTGACAAAGGTTTTTTTTTTTTACGCAGGACTGCATTGAACAAACTAGGCGAAGAACTCAATTTGTTCTTCAAATTTAAAGTGTAACATTTCCTCATCTGAAGCCATGAGGAAAAGGCATAAATTAAAAACAAAATGGCAGGTACATACCGTCAGACACCTCAAGGAGGGCAAAGACATAAATGAACAAAATAAGTTTCATTTTTTAAAAGATTAAAATCAAATAATCCAAAGTTGATGAGCGTTCATGCTAGATGTTCACACTCCTGTTGCTTAACTAGTAGTGAAGAGGAATGTGTGACATTCAGACTAATGCAGATAAACCAGTTCTGTGACCCACTGACAGGAGACAGAGCTTTTGTTTTGATTAAATATTAAAAAAATAATTAAATACAAATGCATGCGATTTCAAATACACACACACACACACACACACACAATTATTACTTTTAAAAACGCATTTGAATCCAATAATTTATTTAATGTTAATAAAACTTCAGAACTCCACATTTTCATGCAGCAGAGTCAGTCAGTTTTGAAATTTTGGACACACACAAACAAGCATGCACACAAACACATGCAAACAAACATTTGTGCAAAAACAGACTCATGCACACAAATAAACACACTGACACACACACACACACACACACACAAATATTGTACACAAACAACATGCACGTAAAAACAACCGGACACACACAAAAACACAGACGCATACAAATAAGCAAATAAACACACTGACACACACACACACAACTGGCAATACACACAATCAAAAACACACAATAATAAAATCACACACAGACAAACAAGCAAATGCACACAAACACGTGCAAACACACACACACAAACTTTTTTACAAAAAAAAAAAAATACAAAAAGGCGTACAACAAAAAACTAATAAATTCTAATAAACGTTCACACTTGTGTACCCACATAGCAAATGTTCTCTGGCCCAGCTTTGGGCCACTCAATAACTTTTCCCTCGGCACAAGTACTGCAAAGAATGATGGTGCTGAAGTGGCCCATAACTGGATTAAAGACAAGGGCCACACATGGACCATAACCAGCCCGAATTTCAGCTAATTTATTACCCTTAACTGGCCAAAAACAGGTTTATTATTGGCACCGATAATCTCAGCTATAAGTTAACCATATCAACACCACCCTTTAACCAGAAACCCCAAAAACTGAGCCATAACCCAGCCTAATGTTACCTAAACAATTGCTACACTGATCTAGGCCACACACCTGCCATCCACAACTGGCCCAAATGTAGTTTGCTGTCATGCATGCAGTGCCATCATTCCCATGCATGGCACAGCAGGCATTCATCCGGCACTGGCATACAGCATGTGGGCCAAACATGGCCCTGGTTTGGCAGAGGTGGCACCGTCTTTAAGGCGACACACAATACTTTGGCCAGATGTAAAATGTAGTATAATAATTGATATGTGGGCCATGTACGTTTGGCCCGTCTTGACCCACATTTAAAATACATTTTTATTATTTTCAAATAAAGAAAAAAAAAATTCTACCAATCAGGTCGCTTCGAGAAAAAGCATGCTCGTAGCACGCCTGAAGTGCAATGATTCATGGGTTTATCAATTTCACTGCAGTTGTGACACACCAACATATCTGGCCCATTTCAGGCTCAGTTATGGGTTATTAACTTGGCTGAGTGTTGGCCCAGATATGGTCCATGTTTGGCCCTTGTCTAGAAGCTTGGTCCAGTCATGTACCGTAATTCACTGCAGTATGTGTGCCAAGCAAAAGCTGATTGTGTTGGGCCAGAGCTGGGCCAGAGATATTTTGTTATGTGGGTGGTTTCATTCCTAATTGTAATCCGAATGTATTTACAAAGGCACATGTTCATGCATTATAAGCCTCTTTTTTATATTTTACAATGTTTAACGATTAAAAAAATGGACTCCTTACCGCTGAACAGAAAATGAACCCGTAAACCACTGGACTACATTACCCATGATGCTCTGTTGTAAACAGGAAGTGCGTCAAAGAGGCACACGGGTTTCAAACCTGTGGAGGACAAAGTGATTCATAAACAGCTCGTATGAAATCATGCTCATTCGTAAACAATAACAGCTTATGTATTTGTGTGGACTAATTTAAAGTGTCGCTTTACATTAACGTATTCGACTCGGACTAACAGATTAATTTACGCTAAAGCTCATCTCTTCCATGCGGAACACAAAAACACAGGATTTAATGTGTGTCTGAATCCACACCATCAAGACAAGCAAAGGAAACTGAATAAACGGATCTCCAGTGGAAATGAAGATTTAATTAATTAATTAACGATCAGCTGATGCGTCGAGGAAAAGCGGCGCTGGTTTCCATTGGTAACGGGCACGCGCACAGATTTCGCCACAAACAGTCGACTCTACAGCGGGCGATCAGATATGGTAAAACTCGGCGTTTTTTCCTAATATAAACACTCTAAAAGTGTATTTATTCACTAACAACTATCTAAATTAAAGTAAATTCTAGTATAGTACAGTATGAAGCGAACACGAAGTCTCACTAGTGGCTAACGTAGTAGTAACAGAGATTATTAACAGATAATAACACATATGTAATTATCTATACAGCCTCGTAACACAAAGGTGTTGCTGTTTAGTTTGTAAGGTAACATAGTAATGTGTATACTGTTTAGTAGTATCATTTATGTATGGTAAAACACTGTATTTGTAGTATAAAGGTGTCTACAACCAAAAGCTAATCTTTTATACCTAATGATATAGAGAATACACATTCATATTTGCCTTATTTCTATACACATGTCAATTTAAGTCTAGTAGTAGTATTTTTGTTTGTTGTCGTAGCAGTTTTATTGGCTATTACATGGCAGATAAATAATACACCCTTAATAACAATGTAATATCACAAATACAATGAATACTCAATATGTTTAATATGAAAACTAACAAAGATCAAATGGTTACAAACAAAATTGCAAATGCATTAAATATTTTTAAAATTTACATTCTCTAAAAATTGCACACAAAAAAAAGGGTTTCAGGGTCTATAAATAAGACTTTAAAAGTTTCAAACAATATGATAATAATATACACTCACTGGCCACTTTATTAGGTACATTTTACTAGTACCGGGTTGCACCCTCTTTTGCCCTCAGAACTGCCTTAATCCTTCGTGGCATAGATTCAACAAGGTACTGGAAATATTCCTCAGAGATTTTGCTCCATATTGACATGATAGCATCACGCAGTTGCTGCAGATTTGTCCGCTGCACATCCATGATGTGAATTTCCCGTTCCACCACATCCCAAAGGTGCTCTATTGGATTGAGTTCTGGGGACTGTGGAGGCCATTTGAGTACAGTGAACTCATTGTCATGTTCAAGAAACCAGTCTGAGATGATTCACGCTTTATGACATGGAGCGTTATCCTGCTGGAAGTGGTACACTGTGGTCATATGGCTCAGTAGGCACTAATGGGCCCAAAGTGTGCCTAGAAAATATCCCCCACACCATTACACCACCACCACCAGCCTGAACCGGTGATACAAGGCAGGATGGACCCATGCTTTCATGTTGTTGTTGATGCCTAATTCTGACCCGACCATCCGAATGTGGCAGCAGAAATGGAGACTCATCAGACCAGGCAACGTTTCTCCAATCTTCTATAGTCCAGTGTTGGTGAGCCTGTGTGAATTGTAGCCTCAGTTTCCTGTTCTTATCTGACAGGAGTGGCACCCGGTGTGCTCTTCTGCTGCTGTAGCCCATCCGCCTCAAGGTTGGACGTGTTGTGTGTTCAGAGATGCTCTTCTGCAGACCTCGGTTGTAACGAGTGCTTATTTGAGTTACTGTTGCCTTTCTATCAGCTGGAACCAGTCTGGCCATTCTCCTCTGACCTCTGGCATCAACAAGGCATTTGCACTCACAGAACTGCCGCTCACTGGATATTTCCTCTTTTTCAGATCATTCTCTGTAAACCCTAGAGATGGTTGTGCGTGAAAATCCCAGTAGATCAGCAGTTTCTGAAATACTCAGACCAGCCCGTCTGGCACCAACAACCATGCCACGTTCAAAGTCACTTAAATCCCCTTTCTTCCCCATTCTGATGCTCAGTTTGAACTGCAGCAGATCGTCTTGACCATGTCTACATGCCTAAATGCATTGAGTTGCTTCCATGTGATTGGCTGTTTAGAAATGTGCGTTAATGAGCAGTTGGACAGGTGTACCTAATAAAGTGGCCAGTGAGTGTATAATGGTGTAATATAATCCAGTAATAATAACAGTTACACACCATTACAGTTCTTAAACAGTTGTTAATAATAATACTGTTCATGTTAAAGCTGAAAAATGCCCATGTTTGTTAAAATAGGCATTTAATTGTGTCATCTTTATCTTTTGCAGTCTTTAAAACAGAAGAAGGGGCTCAGGAGTGAGTGTTTTTCTGCTCTTCTCTCTGTATGGTGTGTTTGATGACTGTATTAGATTATAAGTGTGTATGTTTTCCTCTCAGGCTCTATAGATGATGTGTTGGGAGATCTGCTGGGTGATGATGAAGATGATAAAGGTATTGTGTGATGATGATGATGACGATGATGTCACAGTGTTGTCATGGAAGTGAGTGTGTTTGACCTGTTTTAAATAGTGATGGTGTTACGCTCCACAGGTCCAGTGAAGGTGCGGTCAATGACATCATCGTCATCTGTGTCCAGCAGACCTGCAGTTGGACTCGCATCACACAGCGGGAAGAGGTGATGACAGACACACAGAAATCAAACACACAACATCTCACACCATATACACACACACACACATACAAACAAACAAACACACCCACACAGACAGACACACAGCACACACACCAAACACTGATACATACATACATACATACATACATACATACATACATACATACATACATACATACATACAAACAAACAAACAAACAAACATACAAAAACACACACACACACAGAGAAAGACAGACACACAAAGAAACACAACACACTCACACCACAGACACAAATACACAAACACGCACACAATGCACTCACACCAGACAGACACACATTCAAACATGTACACATACACAAACAAATACAAACACACACACACAAACAAACATGCACAAACACACACAAAACACCAAACAATTAACCACATCGTCACATAAAACACACACACGACACAAATCACACACACATACACACAAACATGCACACACACACACTCGCACCACTTACACAAACAAATACAAAAACACAGAGACACACACAAAACAGCAAACAAATAACCACATAGCCACACACACATCGACCCAAATCATACACGCACACCAGAGACACATACAAACCAGCAACAAACATGCACAAAACACCAAATAACCACGTGGACACACAAACACACAAGTAGACAAATCACACAAAGAGACACGCATCACATTAGCACACTACAATATACTCCCATGTACAACACACAGACACATACATACACACAAAAACAAACACACACAAACACTCAAACAAACAAAAACACACACGGGCAAATAAAGCACAATGACACACACACACACACATATGGCAAGTGAAAGTGAAGTCAAAGTCATGGCGTTGCCAAGTATGGTGACCCATACTCATTATTTAACCCATCCCAAACACACACACACACATACTATCTTCACATGTGGAGCATCATCTAATATAAAGGTCTGCTGAAGCTGGTGTGTGTGTGTGTGTGTGTTCAGGTCACTGCTGGACGATGAGTTCTTCAGTAAACTGGCAGAAGAGGCAGAGAAAGACGATGAGGTCAGGCTACTTATGGGAAAATATGTTTTAATTTAGTCCTTATTTTAATTTCTAAATAAAAAATAAACAAATATAAATTTATAATTGTTAATAATTGTTATTTGGTAACATTTAAATGTCACAATGTAAAAAATCTAGACTTTTTTGTTTCAAGTAATATCTATTTCAAACTTATGATATCATAAGTAGGACATGATTTTTTAAATTATTTTTTATTTTAGTTAAATTGTGATAACTTATTTTTATTTATTAATATTATTTTTTAAAGAAATTAAACAAAGCATCTAAACTAGTATTTACTCTTCTATAAAGTCTTTTATTTTGTAATCTGACTGTGTGTCTCAGGGCTCGGAGGTCTCTGAGGCCGATCCTGCCGCTCTGCTGGACAGCATGAAGGTGAAGCAACAGCCTGCTGCTTTCTGATTGGCTGAAATAAGAACTTAGTTTGACAAAGCTATGACATTATTGACTTTGCTTACTTCAGGACATGGATGACATGGACGCGGATCTCTTCGGCTCCAAGAAGAAGAAGAAGAAGCCCAGCTCAGCTCCTCCTCAGAGGAAAGAAGCGAAAGCTGCAGAACCAGGAGATAAAACCAAAAGCAGAGGTACATTTCTGAAGACGGAGACTTTAAAAAAAAAGTGATAATTAATTAATGAATCAATCCTATAAAGTCTCATTGATATGTGATACCTCTTCAAACAGGCAGTCCTAGTCCTGCTTTTATAAAGTCACTTATATTATCAGAAATAAAAGTATTAAATCTGTCACAGGGGCGGTACCTTTTCTAAAAGTACATTTGTTTCTAGCAGGTCCTTAAAGATACATATTAATACCTAAAAGTACAAATGTCTACCTCACAATACCTTAAAGATACAAAGATTTACCCTAAAGGTACTAATGCCCCACCTGTACAGTGCAAAATGGAACCTTTTGAAAAGGTCCTGCATTTTTATTTAGTAAATGAAAAAGGTTTCTTACAATGAGTATTTAGTTTTGACTAAGTTAAAATGTCTCTACAGTGGTGCTGAGTCTTAAAATGTATTGAATTTCACTCTCTGTTTCCTGTACACTACCAGACAAAGTAAAGTTTATATATAAACTAATTTCGAGAGGAGCATGCGTTTATGATTGATAGCAGCTGGTCCTCATTAGCTAACGCAGTATTCACCAATCAGACGATTCCTAAATCACTATAAATAACCAGAGCATCTTACCTTAGCCATCTTCGTCTTGAAGAATCCCCCTTTCCACCCCTACTCCTCCCATTTCCTTGTCAGGGCATCATGGAGGCCTAATGGTTAGCATCACAGCAAGAATGTCACTGGCTCAGATCTTACCTGGCCAAGTCGTCTTTTCTGTGTGGAGTTTGGATGTTCTCCCCGTGTTTGCGTGGGTTTTCCCCGGGCTCTCCCGTTTCCTCCCACAGACAAAAAACATGTGTCACAAGTAAATTGATAAAACTAAATTGACATCATAACAAGTGTTGAATCCAGTATTCACACTCCGTAGCTGCTTCATAATCTACATCTACCATTATCAAGCAGGGGGAGTTCTCGAGACCTACCTGAACTCAGACTCCCCTCTCGCCCTGCAACGGGGGGGGCCCGGGCTCGAGGATCTCACAAGCTCAGCGTTCTCTCCCAGGACAGCATGCCAAACACGCTTTATAATCAATCATCAGCAAGGGCGAACTCTTGAAAGTCTTGTTGAGGATCCCAGTTGTAAGAGTAACAAATAATAACTTGACTTCAAGTTGATCATTGGTAAATGTGAATCATCTGCTGAACTGCATCCCAATCATCACAAATACTGCAGAAGATCTACTGGAACCAGCATGGAGCCAAGATTCTTATAGAAATCAGTCAAGTTTGGTGATGGAAAAATCATGGTTTGGGGTTACATTCAGTATGGGGGCGTGCGAGAGATCTGCAGATTGGATGGCAACATCAACAGCCTGAGGTATCAAGACATTTGTGCTGCCCATTACATTACAAACCACAGGAGAGGGACAATTCTTTAGCAGGATAGCGCTCCTTCTCATACTTTAGCCTCCACATCAAAGTTCCTGAAAGCAAAGAAGATCAAGGTGCTCCAGGAATGGCCAGCCCAGTCACCAGACATGAACCATGATGTACCAGATGTATTTGTATCAGGGGAACGATTAGAAGTTGTATCTGAGTACAAGTACCTTGGTGTTTTGATTGATTCGAAACTATCATTTAAGTCACAGGTTAAAAAGGTTTGCAACCGGGTCATATTCAGTTTAGCAAATTTTAGATTTACTCGTGATCTGATGTCTTATGAGGCTGCCCTAATCTAAGATCACTCCATGATCATTTCTCATATCACTTACCGTTTAACCACTTGGTCCCAAGCTAGCATTACTACTTTGAAGCCACTCGAATCATTGTACAAACAATCCGTGAAAACCCTTGATATGAAATCAGTTCAATTTCACCATTGTTCAATATTAAAAAAAAAAACAACCTGGGGTGCGTTTCCCAAACAACGACGTAACTCGCAGCTGAACTATCATAGTGCGATGCATCGTTTGGGGAAAGAACGAGTGTTTCCCAAAACCCTATAGTTTCTCTGTCGCAGATCCATCGCTTGAACCACGTTAGTTATAACGTAAAGCGACCATAATGATGCTCTAAACGGGGTGGAGTAACTTCTTTAGAGAACAGCCCCATCATTTCTTTGTGCAAATTATATTGTTTTACACAAACACGCATTTAAAAAAAAAACCAATAATAGTTTTGGTAAAAACATCCTCTCGCTTTCCATATTAAATAAAATAAATGTAAATGGCACATATAGGGCCTGTGTTTGCTTTACTAATATTATTGAGAAGTTGAACATTACATATTCTATTCTAAAACATAAAATCACTTACAAAAGCTAACACTATTCTAATATCATATATAAATCATATAATAAATAAATAAATAAATAATGAGGCGATTTATTATAAATATATTTACTTTAATAATAATATTAATGATGATGATGATTATTATTATTATTATTATTTAGGATATAGTTTATTTATAACAAAAAAACAATTACAATTTGACACATGCAAACCACAGCAGAAAGTTCTAACCAACAGGCCCATGTCATATACAGCAGAGAAACTTAATAAATAACCCACTATAAAATAAAAGAATTAACGTATTCTATGTTTTTTATTTTCACAAGCTTTGGAGACGTACTGTAACATAATTTCCACTTTTAAATATACCTATAGCTTTCGCCATGAGGCTGTGTTCAAAATGATATCAATGTTTTCAAAGTGCACCGCGAAGGGAGCACAATTGTAAACATGAAGATCACTAAAACTGAACTGTAAAAATACTTTGACAGCAAATTACACCTAAGAGAGATTAACTTAATGCTTTTTTATTATTAATAATTCCAACTTTGAATGTTAGAATGTTCTAAATGAATAGGGCATAGGGGGGATAAGTGGGAATAGAACACAGCCAGGAACTATGCTTTTAACTACAGCTCCAGAGGTGTCGTTTCAAGGGCTCAAGTTTGCGACGCAGTTTGTGAATGTTCGTTGGAGCGATGGATTTGGGAAACGGCAAATCAACAAACTATGTTTGTAACGACGGAACTTGCGACCTTAGTTGGCTAACGATGGTTTTGGGAAACGCACCCCTGCTTAGTTGGGAAAATGTAATTAAATATGCACATATTTGTTTAATGTTTAAGACCTTACATTACCCGACTCTACCACTAAATCAGTTTGTGAAAGTTAGAATGACTGTTCACCGAACTACTAGAGGTGGTGAAAGAGGAGACTGTATTATTCCTCTCAAAAAAAGTCAATTCAGCCAGTCTGTATTTTCAGTGAAAGCTGCTAGGGAATGAATCTCCATCCCACCAACAATTAGAAGATCACTTACTTTTCAGTTTCATGTTAAAAATTGGTTATTGACAAATCAGCATTGTGAGCATTAGCACTGTATTCTTGACACTTATTTGTACTGTTTGTCTTTTTTGTCCTCTTTTGTGGTTTACTTTTTTATTGTATTTTATATATGATCGTGTAATCTATGTTATTATGCTGTGCTTCTATTTTAGGTGTGAGTTTTTAACATTCGGTAAGGGGTCTGCATATGAAAAAAAGCCATTCTTGGCTAATTCTGGCACATTTTACAGTAATGTTTATTAATGTGCACGGACCCTGTAAACAAATAAACGTAAAAAAAATTTGAGCATTTCTGGGGTAAGATTTTGGAGGAGGCATTGACGATGAATCCAAAGAATCTTAATGAACTCTGGGAGTCCTGTAGGAACGCTTTCTTTGCCATTCCAGATGACTTTATTAATAAGTGATTTGAGTCATTGCAGAGATGTGTGGATGCAGTCCTCCAAGCTCATGATGGAGTCAGACACAATATTCTGTTTCCACTGCAGCATGACTTTATATTCTATACTGGACATTATTTCTGTTCAGTGACAAGACTTTTGTTTAAGCAAAGTCAGACCTTACTGTCCCAATTAAATCATTTAAAATCAAGGCATGATCATATTTTATTCTGGTAAAATAAGTGTAATCTAGAGGCCTTTGCCTTTCATATAAGCCACTTCTGATACCAGATGATCAACCAGAAGTCAACTTATTATTTGTTGTTCCTAAAACTTGGATAGACGAGAAGACTTTTGTCAGGTAGTGTATATACCCTGTATTATGAACAGTAACAATATGTCAGTATTACGGAGTAGAGTCTAGATAGGATATGCACATCAATATAGCATCATTTTTGTGACATAATATATAATTACTGTGACGGTTGAGTTTAGGGTTGGGCTAGGGGTAGATGTTAAAAAATACAATTTGTTAGGTAATTTATTTAATAAATAATAACTCTGTACAACTACTGTTTTTACATTGCAGGGGCGATTTTAGGATATTCATTTTGGGGGGCTCAGAAAAAAAAAATTATATATATATATATATATATATATATATATATATATATATATATATAAATATATATGCCTAATATTACATTTATAAGTAATAATTTAATAGTAATACAAGAAAAAATGTTTGACTAATATGGTAGAGTGCTAGTTTAGCATACAAACTAGCACTCTATTGTATAGACAGACATATTTGAGTTCTGAATGAGCCGAATAGGCTCAACACGCCTGTTAGTGTATTAAATAAATATTTAATTAAATAAATATCATTAATCAAATGTTTCCATGTATTAAATAAATAAATCTGCCACTTTTCTAATTAAATGGCATAAATATAAATATTTTTTATTCACACATTTGACAATCTAAATCATAATAATAAATAATAAATATATTTTTTTAATACAAGACAATACATGATGTTTCTATTCTATCTCTGTCAGTGACCCTGACAGTTAAAACGAGTACATTCACTAAGTGGTTCTGTCACGGTGTTTAATCTTTTCTGTGGATGACTGTATGCTGTAGACTAGTTAATGCCACATACGCTGTGATGTGTTTTATAGTCGTAGTTCATTTTAAAATAAAAATAGTCAAACGTTCGTTAAGAGTTAAATTTTTTGCTAGAGGAGGTGAACACTGAGGAAACGGTACAGTAGATTGGAAACTCAATTGCTTCTCTGTGAGATTGGTATAAGTAATACAAGTGTATCTATAGCAAATAAGCAGATATTATAAGTAGTTATCGATAAACACACCTTGATCAAATGGAAAACGAAGTACGGGGAGGAGCCAAATTCTGCCGCTGTTTTCATATCAAATTTAAAGAGGACTGAGACGATAATTTAGTGTACAGTTTATGAGTTAATCATAAAAATTTTAGGGGGGCTGAGTAGAAATATAAATAGACCTAGCGGCGTCCATGCTTTGATGGTTGGGCTTAGGAATGGGGTAGAGGTTCACGTAAAAAAAAAAAATACAATTACTGGGAAATTTAATAAATAATTCTCATAAACTTCCGACCGCAACCATATCTAATCAAGCAACAACCGTATTAATGTCCAAATCCTGAATAAAGATGGTGGAATTGCATTGCAGAAAAGCGCACACAACGTTTTACCACAGGTTTTCATTAAAGCGTTGGTCAGTTTCTTTGCTTGACAATCCCACTGCGACAATAAAACTGAAGAGACAAACAGAAATATTAAATCCGACGTTTCGTTTGTGGACATAATTTGATGTGGACAAAGGTAATAAATTGCAATATAGCAGAATATTCAAAAGTCGCAATTAATATTGTATTAATACTGTGTATCGTACAAGTATCGTGATAATATCGTATCGTGGGGATTCCCACCGCTAATATTTTCCAGCCCATTATAATCCAGCACTCCTTTTTTTAAATTCGATGTTTTCTCTTTTTTTTGTGCGCACAGAAGAGATGGTCACTGAGGAGAAAAAGCCCAGTTCTGCTCCCGCGTCCACAGCAAGAACGTACAAGAAGTTCAGCTTTCTAGGTACGTCCAGATCCACAGCTTCTTCTCCTGACAGCGTTTAATGTCTTCATGAGGGTTTTAAGGACTTTATCTTCTCCATTTTCATGCTGCATATGGTTCAGATGATGAAGGTGGAGGTGTTGATCCTCATCCTCATGATAATAATGATGAAGGTATCACGACGGAAGGACAGAGCTTTTAGTGAAAACTCAATGAGAAAACCATCAAATAAAGCTGAAGTTGAGCATGACGGCTGTTCTTCATGTTTCACAGATAACGTGGACGATTCGCTTGATGATTTATTGGATGATCTGGAAGACAAGCAGAAGACAGGGAAAAAAACAGAGCCTCCGTCCTCTTCACCAGCCGTTCCTCAAAAAACAGATACAGGTGAGAGCGGTCAATCATTAAAGAGCCCCTATTATTGGTTTTTGGGAATGACCTTCCATGTAGTGTGTAACACAGCTCTAAGTGAAGTGAAATATCCAGCTAAGACTTAAATCTGAAAGTGAACAGTGTTTAAAACTATTGATTAGTCTATAAAAGAGTCGACTCATAGTGGTGCGAATGAATCATCGTGATAAGTCTTTAGCCGTTTCTGCGTGACTTGGATATGAAACATAAGCCCCGCCCATTTGTTGCACATGCAAACCCGGGAAAATTTAAACCTGCGGCCCCGCCCACTAACACAGTAGCAAAGAAGAGGAAGATAAACAGATCCAAGCTGAACCGAGTCATGAAGAGGCTGTGCTTAGCTGGATATTATTGGAAGTGTGAGGGAAAGTTAGTGCTATTTTCTTTACCCAAAGATGAAACTGTGAAGAGTCAGTGGTTGAGGTTTATTTTTGCAAAAATACCTCAGCATTACAGCCCAGCCTTGTGCTGTTCGAGTGCTTCTGGAATCTACACACTTACAACGGGGCGTTCGTCGGTTGTTTGTTAAAGGAAGGATCAGAAAAGACTACTGATGCAAGGGACTTTGTCAGTACAAGGATCAGTGGATCAAGGATCAGTTTCTTCCATTTCACAAGTGTAAGTAAGTGCATTACCATGGCTGACTCTTTTTTTTCTCTAGCTTGCAAATTATGTATTTAATTGTGTTTAGTTACTTGTAACCGCTTGTACTGTATCTGGTTAACTCTTTATATTCTCATATTGCGTCTAATGCCATGTTGAAAACGCGACGCGTGCCGCTTTGTTTACGGATTTCGCGGAAGAAAGTGAGAACCAAGGGGTTCGCGGACGCCGCCCTCACTATTCTGCTGCCCAAGGCGGCCGCCTAGGTCGCCTCTATGGACGCGCCGGCCCTGATAGCACTGTTGAGAACCGAGTACTGTGTACTATGGTGTTAGTAACTACTATGAAGCATGTTTTGGGCGACAGCTGCGATTGGCATTTTACTCTGTCTTGTGCTGAACGCTGTCGACCAATCGCAACAGGCCGTCATCGGTCCAATCAGCGCAGATTAGCTTTGCGCTAAGGAGGAGTTTGGGAACAAATGAATCGCTGAACGATTCATGTGGGAGTCGCTGGGATAATTAGGTCAAAATAAATGCATATTATAAGACCATGAAAGTGTTTTTTGACCTTGCATGCATATCAGCCAGTTGTTAGAGACCCTTAAAACCAAAATATGACCCTTTTTAATGTATAATAAGGGCTCTTTAAGTATGATAACTATAAATATAACAATAACTTTACTTACGCTCACACTGACAAATGATAACGATGTGTTTATTTTTAGTTTATGCATTTGTCCTGATGATGTCCTCAGTGTGCAGCATTTCTAGCACATTTGACCAGTGAATCCAGCTCGTGTAATCTAGAATCAAACAGTGAATTTACCAAATCGCAGTCAGTTTCAAAACAATATCACTTCTCTACATACTTATTGATATAGCTGTGAACTCTGCTGCTGTCAAGCTTTATTCAGTCATCCCCCTACATGTGTGGACAGTGGAATGAAATATTACGTTTCATTGATACAGGTGAAGGAAAAGGTAGCTAATTTTTGACGGCTGTTTGTGTTTTAACAGCATCTCCAGCAGCTTCTGTGAAGAAGAAAGATGATCTGATGTTTGATGATGATGGAGATGATCTGATGGACGCGCTGGGCTTTGGAGAAACACTAAAAACACATGGAAATGGAGCGACACAGAAAAAGGACAGGTAGGCCTTAATCACGATGAACACTTTTTTTATGGTGAGAGGTGGCTTTTTAAAATTGTTTACTATTGGCAGTGAGTGCATCACATTTTTGCAGGAGCTGTGAGCATACAGCGGGGAAAATAAGTATTGAACATGCATGTTTTTTCTGGGAATACTATTTGTAAAGGAGCTGTTGACATGGAATTGAACCAGATTTTGGTAAAAACCCAAACAATACAAACATAGAAATAAAACAAAACAATTATAATCTGAAGAATTAGTTATGTGTAATAACGTAATAAATAATAATAATAATAAAATAAATTAAATTTTAGGTGCTGCAGCTTAAAGACGCCTCTCATATGGAGAATAAAGTCACATGCATTGCTCATGTGCGAGTTTCTTACAGACTTCAACAAAACTTCTGATAATTCTGTGCATCTCGTCTATCAAATCTGAGCTTTATTTTGTATTTTCTATTGGATTCAGATCAGGTGAATGGCTGGGCCATTCTACAGCTTGATTTTCTTTCTCTGAAAGCATTTGAGAGTTTCCTTGACTTTGTTTTGGATGATTGCCTTGCTGAAATGTCCACCCTGGTTTCATCTTCATCCTCCTGCTAATGTAGATGTTGGACTGAAGCAGCTGATATTCATTTACACTGAGGAAGGGCAGAGGGTTGCTGAAGAACTAATGAGAGATTTCAACTGGTGTCTGGGCTTTCACTGCTGAACAACACCTCCCTTTCTTCACCAGTTCAATACTTTTTCCCTGTGTCATTTAATTTTATTACACTGAACTTAATTTGTAAACCAATTCGATTTGTTTTCTTTGCATATATGGATTTCTTTGGTTGTTACCAACATCTGGTGAAATTCAAGGGGAAGTCAACAGCACCTTAAGAAATATGTTTTCTAAGCTCCAGTTGGAAATATTGCATCATACCCTGAAGACATTAATAACCAGTTTAAATTATTTTATTCTTCTTTCCACTAGTGTAATTCTCTTAAAGACACAAATCTTAAAAATATATATATATTTTTAATCTTGATATCCCTCAAATTAGCAACAAATCGAAAAACCAAATTAGATGACACTATTAGTTTAACTGAAATTCGATTTCACAAGTGTAAAGTCCCCAGGCCCAGACGGATTTCCAACAGAGTTTTAAAAAACGTTTTCTCTTCATCTTTCCCACTTCTTTCAGTTTTTGAAGAATCTTGTAATAACGGTAGTTTATCCTTATCCATGCGTCAAGCATTATTTTATTGATCTTGAGACCCAATAAAAACCCACTTGACTGTGGGTCTTAGTCCAATATCCCTTCTTAATGTCGGCCAAGGTCCTTTCTATAAGATTAGAAACTATTGTGCAAAACATCATACACCCTGACCAAACAGGTTTTATAAAAACAGGCAGGGTTTCTTCAATCTTAGAAGATTGATGAACATAGTTTATAACTCTTCAGACTCATCAATACCGGAGGTCTTAGTCTCTCTCTATGCTTTTGACCGCATCGAGTGGGACTATATTTTTCTTACATTAAAAAATTTTGGGTTTGGAGATAAATTTGTGGGTTAGGTAAAACTCTTATATTCTTCCCCTTTGGCATCTGTGAAAATAAATGGTATAAATTCTGAATATTTTTCACTTTATCGTGGAACAAGACAGGGTTGTCCCCTGTCCCTGCTTTTATTCGCTATAGCTATAGAACCCCTTGCGATAGCTTTTCGTTCGAACCACAACATAACTGGTATTTTTAGAGCAAATAAAGAGCAAAAAATCTCTTTGTCATATCGCAAACCCAGAAACCAGTTTCTCCTATATTTTGAAACAGTTTAGTAGCATCTCTGGCTAAAAATTAAATTTAATTAAGAGCGAGCTCTTCCCAATTAATTCAGCAGCAAGGGCTCTTCCATTATTAGCGTTCCCATTTAATCTAGCCTCAGATCAGTTTCGTTACTTGGAAGTAACAGTAACGAGGAAATATGTAGATCTTTTCAAGCATAATTTTATTCCAATTCTGGATCAAACGAAGCAAGATCTAGCTAGGTGGACGACTCTATAAATTTGCTATAAATTTATTTTCTTATTTCAGAACATTCCAGTGTTTTAACCAAAATCGTTTTAAAGACTTTAGATAGAATATTTTCAGAATTTATTTGGAATGGAGGCCCAGCAAGGATTCAGAAATTATTTCTCCAGCAACCCAAAAGATTAGGCGGATTTACCTTTTTCCAATATTTTATTTTATTTTTATTTTTATTTTTTATTTTATTTTATTACTGGGCAGCAAACATTCATAGCATCTTATATTGGAGCCAGTCCCATTTCGGTCTTTGCCAATGAAAAAAATGGTGACATGTTCAATATTTATTTTCCCTGCTGTATTTCAAATGTTTATGTGACACTGAGGTTGCAATGATTTGTGCGCCTGCATCTTTTAGTCTGACCGATCGTCCTCCGAGAGCTCGCACACGTCTGGATGAGCTCTTAGGTCGTGGGACGTCCCCTCGTCTGCTGGAGAGACCAGCAACCGGAGAGAAAAAAGACACGAAACCGACAGAAAAGGAGACAGAGAAACCACCAGAGAAAAACTCAGCTGGAAAAGGTGACAATCCCAACTAATGCCAACATCCAAAAGCAGATTGCTAAAAAAAGCTACAGGAAGATTCAACCCAAGTTTATTTGTAAAGCTCTTTTCACAATAATTATTGTTTCAAAGCAGCTTTACAAGGAGGTGCACATTACTGCATTACAATCAAATTCAGAAAAGTTAAGGTTATTAGTTACCATAACTTTATTAGTCGCTAATAACTTTAATTAACTAGTAACTAGGACCAGATGAAAAAAAAAATCTGCAGAATTCTGCGCGCGCAGATTCCGTGTGGGCCTACTAGTAACTAATAGCTTTTAACAGTTAATGTTATTATATAAACATAGTTAACCTGCTGTAGAGCTGCATGATTCTGGCTAAAATGAGAATCGCGATTTTTTTGCTTAAAATAAAGATCACGATTTTCTCACGATTCTGTAGATGTAAAATAAAGGTTAATATGAGTAGCCTATTATTATTATTGTTATTTCAGAATACAACTATTCATAATTCTGATGTTGAATTATTGTGTTTGAGACATATGCTTGCAATTTGTCATTGACAACATTCATTCATTCATTCTCTTTTCGGCTTAGTCCCTTTATTAATCTGGGGTCGCCACAGCGGAATGAACCGCCAACTTATCCAGTACATGTTTTACGCAGCGGATGCCCTTACAGTCGCAACCCATCTCTGGGAAACATTGACAACATTATTAGACCATTTTTTCTACTGCTAAAATCCAACACTTGCCATTATCATCATCTATCCGACTCTTGCATTATATATTCAACATTATCTAGGCTAGAGTAGTAGGATGCACCGATACCATTTTTTTTAAACCGATCTGATCTCGATACCAAAATTCTGAATATCGATCGATACCGATCCGATCGCGATACTGTGCCGTTTTTTTTTTTTTTGTTCCCCCACCCCCTTTTTTTTTGTCCCCAACTTTTTGCGTTGCGGAATTTATGAGGATTTGTGTAAAAACGTAACATTCTGTAGTGCATTTAGTTATTGTTTATAGCGACTTCCAGATCATACAGTAGGCATCTGTCATCATTTCATCAGTGACTTGCATCTAAACAGTCTCTCGTCCATTGCATGCAACCATATTGTGTTTTGAGGTTGATCTGTATGATTTTCTATGTGCAGTTTGATTGGACAGGAATCACAGGACTGATTATTCTACTTCATTGTATTCCACTTTAGAAAAAAAAAATAAGTAGTGACTGCGACTAAAGAAAAGAGTGGAGTAAAAGTACTAAAAATGCCTTCATGTAAAAGTACACATTTTTAAAACTACTTAGTAAAGTAAAATTCCCGAGACAACCTACTCATTTACAGTAATTTGAGTATTTGTAATTTGTTACTTCACACCGCTGGTATCAAAACATTAGTCATAATGTTATCCATGAGCCATTGTGCTTCAAAACAAAGACAAAATTCACATTAAAAGATATAATCATTCAAAACTTAGTATGTACTATTATATGACATCACCCCACAGCTTCTCATCAGATCTTCCGACCGATCAAATGCGCTCTAGTATGTGAAGCCCCACCCACTACAAGATATGGCTGAAGTCAGTCACTTATTCACATCTAACCGAGTGTTCATACTGAGAGTTCAGCTAAACACCTCCATGTGTGACCCAGTACCGTAACAAATTGAGATTGATCTTTCCATTGATATACATAATCTTTCCATTGATATACAGTATGATGGCTATTTGGTAATCTAAATATAGGGAAAAATGCATGTAAAGTTGTCTAATTGAAGTGTTTAGCAATGCACAATATTATTAAAATTTTTTGATTTCATATATTTACAGAATATCTTAATGGAATGATCATTATCCTTACATAATATAAGAACCATATTTGGCGTTAAAGAAACAGATTATTTTGACCCATAAAATGCATGTCTTCATATTTAAGCTGGAAATAAATCACACATTTTTAACGGCGACATCGGGTGCTCATTTTACACAAGCTGATATGATTTAGTGTCTTAACGAAATATAATAATTATAATAACAATATGTGAGATTCTCTCCCACATGTATATAATCGTCACAGTTGGGTCCATAATTATTTGGACATAGACACAATTCTAACAGTTTTGGCTTTATACAGCAACACAATGGATTTTAAATTAAACGAATATGTGCTTTGAATGCAGACTGTCAGCTTTAATTTGAAGATATTTACATCCAAATCAGGTGAACGCTGTAGGAATTACAACAGTTTACATATGTGCCTCCCACTTGTTAAGGGTCCAAAGATAATTAGACAGAATAATAATCATAAATCAAGCCATCACTTTTTAATACTTGGTTGCAAATCCTTTGCAGGCAATTACAGCCTGAAGTCTGGAACGCATAGACATCACCTGATGCTTGGTTTTATTCCTGGTGGTGCTCTGCCAGGCCTCTACAGCAACTGTCTTCAGTTCCTGCTTGTTCTTGGGGCTTTTTCCCTTCAGTTTTGTCTTCAGCAAGTGAAAAGCATGCTTAATCGCATTCAGTTCAGATGATTGACTTGGCCATTGCGTAACATTATACTTCTTTCACTTCAAAAACTCTTTAGTTGCTTTTGCAGTATGCTTTGGGTCATTCTCCATCTGCACTGTGAGGCACCGTCCAGTGACTTCAGAAGCATTTGGCTTAACATGAGCAGAAAATATTGCCTGAAACACTTCAGACTTCGTCCTGCTGCTTTTGTCAGCATCACATCATCAATAAGTACAAGAGAACCAGTTTCATTGACAGCCATACATGCCTACGCCATGTCACTACCACCACCATGCTTCACTGCTTAGGATCATTAGCAGTTCCTTTCCTTCTCCATACTTTTCTCTTCCCATAACACTGGTACACGTTGATCTTGATCCCATCTGTCCATAGGATGTTGTTCCAGCACTGTGAAGGCTTTTTTAGAACTCTAATCCGGCCTTCCTGTTTTTGAGGCTCACCAATGGTTTACATCTTGTGGTGAACCCTCTGTATTCACTCTGGTGTAGTCTTCTCTTGATTGTTGAGTCTGACGCACATACATCTACCTACTGGAGAGTGTTCTTGATCTGGCCAACTGTTGTGAAGGGTGTTTTCATCATCAGGGAAAGAATTCTTCTGTCGTCCCCCACAGTTGTTTCCATGGTCTTCCGGGTCTTTTGGTGTTGCTGAGCTCAACGTTGCGTTTCTTCTTTTTAAGAATGTTCCACACAGTTGTTTTGGCCATACCTGATGTTTTTGCTATCTCTCTGATGGGTTTGTTTTTTTTTTCAGCCTAATGATGGCTTGCTTAACTGATAGTGACAGCTCTTTGGATCTCATCTTGAGAGTTGACAGCAACTGATTCCAAATGCAAACAGCACACTTGAAATGAACTCTGGACCTTTTATCTGCTCATTTTTATTGGGATAATGAGGGGACAGCACACAAATCTGGCCATGGAACAGCTTGGAAGCCAATTGTCCAATTACTTTTGGTCCCTTAACAAGTGGGAGGCACACATGCAAACTGTTGTAATTCCTACAGCGTTCACCTGATTTTAATGTAAATACCCTCAAATTAAAGCTGACAGTCTGCAGTTTAAGCACATCTTGTTCGTTTCAAATCCATTGTGTTGGTGTATAGAGGCAAAAATGTTAGAATTGTGTCAATGTCCAAATATTTATGGACCTAACTGTATAATTTATCATTGTTTGACATTGCAGCCCGCCATTATCACTATAAATTACATTCAAACAAACATCCACATATGAAAAGGTGTATTTAACAAACGTTGAGTTGAAATTTCTGAGATGTTTAATGAGAAAACAATCTCTGAACATGAGGGATGAAGCTTCAGCTAATGTTTTGCTAACTGTAACCAAACTAAACAAATTGTTTATATATAAAAAAGTTACATCTTCGGAGTACTTATAAAGTAAGGGATTAAATGCGTAAAGCCATTTGAGTGCTTAGAGAAGACCTACAGTAATAGTTGTAGTTTATATCACAGCTAAAGTCAGTAGAGCAAACACTACAACTTGGGAATGCAGAAACTGAAAACCTTAAATGCAATGCAAGTCCCTTTGGACAAAAGCCAATGAATGAAACTAAAATTAGACCTTGATATGAGTGATTAACTGGTGCTCCTGCTGTCTGTAGGCTCTGTGATGGATGAGGAGGACTTCACATTCGGCTCTTATCAGCCCACCATGGGCTCAACTCCAGAGGGCCGTCAGTCCCGCAGACAGTCTGTCAGGTCAGATATTACACACACATTAATACACTGCACAACCAACATATTACAGCACAAAAAAAAAAACATATCAACAGCTTTTAAATGTCGAAACATTGATATCTAATAATTAATACTTCTGCATTGTGAACACTAGGCTTTTTGATGATGTTGTTTTTGTCGTTCATTTGAGTATCGTTTTTAGTTTGAATTTGTATTTTTATTGGTATGGCCTTTAACATCTGGCTAAGGGACCACCAATGAAAACTAGTCTTTGGGCTAATTTGGGTATATTTATGTTCTAGGGAAACATTGGTTAATGTACACTGTTGCTTGTTGTGAAATAAATAAACTGACTTGACTAATACACTACAGCAAGCAATAATTTTAGACAATATTACTCCACAAACACAATACAACAAGGTGTGCATATGTGCATACACTAATGAAAATCAATTGAACTAATAAAAAAAGAAATGATATCTGCAGATTGTAACAACAATAATGCATTACTATTTTAAACGTTGTGCAAAGTGTAATAAACAGATTAAAGAGCATAAGAATACATCACAATGCACATGATAACATATTTTTGCTAAAGTGCTCTTAAAATATTCTCTTCATTTGCATATATTAACAAAATACATTCATTCATTTTCTTTTCGGCTTAGTCACTTTATTAATCCGGTGGTTATCCAGCACGATTTTACGCAGCGGATGCCCTTCCAGCGACAACCCATCTCTGGGAAACATCCACACACACTCATTCACACTTATACACTATGGACAATTTAGCCTACCCAATTCACCTGTACCGCATGTCTTTGGACTGTGGGGGAAACCGGAGCACCCGGAGGAAACCCACGCAAACGCAGGGAGAACATGCAAACTCCACACAGAAACGCCAACTGACCCAGCCGAGGTTCGAACCAGCGACCTTCTTGCTGTGAGGCGACAGCACTACCTACTGCGCCACTGCGTCGCCTAACAAAATACAATATGAATAAAATTTATATTAATATATTAACATTGATATATTATTTATTATAATAGATATTGAGAAAGATTTAAAAAGCATGAATATAAATTAGTGTCATAACTATTTTACCTAAAATAACAATAAATATTACATTTTACCCTATTAAAATACTGGATGTAAAATATTTGTTATCCAATATTTCCTATAGACAAACAAAATTATATATATATATTAGTGGTGGGCCGTTATCAGCGTTAACGCGAGACTCTTATTGGGTTCTTATTCTATTCTCAAAGTTGGGTTGAAAGCTGGGTCTATTCTACGCAAGCTATGATGACTTTTACCCTGATATTTTAGCGCGAATGTATACCTGACCGGTGAGGATGCCCTTCTGGATCTTTCACTTACTTCGAGGACACTACTGACTACGCTTACATGGACGTCTGTAATCTAGTTATTTGCCTTAATAGACAATAATATAATTAAGGTGTTTACGTGAAGTGCTCTCATGTAAGAGTTTCCTGTAATTTTGGGTGACTTTAACTGCAGTTCGGCAGTTTCACTTTAACTCATGAACATTTCATTCACGCCCCCGTGACAAACTGGAGTATTAGACGCAAATAAGGAGTAAGGACTGATGAGAGCGTTATGGAATTTAATAACGCAGGCCAAATGGAAGGAAAAAACTTCCGCCTTTCACAATGTGTGTGCGGTCCTTTACTGACAGCCGAGTGTGTGGATCTTGTCGGAAAATATGGCGAAAAGTCCTACATTCAATTCAATTCATCTTTATTTGTATAGCGCTTATACAACGTAGATTGTGTCAAAGCAGCTTCACATGGAAGATTATAGTGAATTGAAACAGTGTCAGTTCAATTTTCAGAGATTAAGTTCAGTTCAGTTTAGCTCAGTTCAGTGTGGGTTAATAATCACTACTGAGAGTCCAAAAACTGAAGAGCAAATCCATCGATGCGCAGCTCTACAGATCCCGAACCATGCAAGCCAGTGGCGACAGCGGCGAGGAAAAAAACTTCACCAATTGGCGAAAGCGAAGATTTAAAAAACCTCGAGAGAAACCAGGCTCAGTTGGGCACGACCATTTCCCCTATGGCCAAACGTCTTGTGCAGAGCTGCAGTCTAGGCGCAGCACGGTGGACCTCAGCGAAGACTCGTCTGTCCTTGGAGCATCACAGGAATCAGTCTCATGCTCTCACTCCACGATGACCACCACAGCAGGATACGGCCTGGTCCAGAAAACCTTGGGATCATCTTGTCGCTGGTCTTGGATCGCATCAGTGGCGCTGCATAGTCTGAGGGCCTCAAGATGAGTACCCCCAGGTGGAAATACAGAATAAGGAGAATAATTAGCGTAGCTGCTGTTCATAGTGTATATAAACAAGAAGCAAAATGCTGCGTGGGGCACATCATGCGTCATACCGCTATGTAATGCATTGAGTGTATGCTTTGCTAAAAAGATAGGTCTTTAATCTAGTTTTGAAGAGTGAGAGTGTGTCTGAGCCTCGGACATTATCAGGAAGGCTATTCCAGAGTTTAGGGGCCATAAATGAGAAGGCTCGACCTCCTTTACTCGACTTTGATATTCTAGGTACTACTAGAAGCCCTGAGTTTTGAGATTGTAAAGAGCGGGTTGGATTGTAGCGAGACAGGAGGTTGGTTAGATAAACAGGAGCTAGATTATTTAAAGCTTTATAGGTAAGGAGTAATATTTTAAATTCAATACGAAACTTAACAGGCAGCCAGTGTAAGGAGGATAAAATTGGGGTGATATGATCATATTTTCTAGACCTGGTAAGAACTCTGGCAGCTGCATTTTGTACTAGCTGAAGTTTGTTAATAGAGGATGCTGGGCAGCCAGCAAACAAAGCATTACAGTAGTCCAACCTAGAAGTCATGAAAGCATGAACTAGCTTTTCTGCATCTGATATGGATAGCATACTTCGCAATTTAGCGATATTTCTCAGATGGAAGAAAGCAGTTTTTGTGACATGGGATATATGATTTTTACATGACGGTAATAGTTTTATTGCGGTGTTTACTTCAATAATGCCACTAATATCTGCATACTCCACTTAATTCCATTTCTGTTTAGTTCAGTTATGACTTCAGTCGGATCAAGGTCATAAAAAAATAAAATAATAATAATAATAATAATAATAATAATAATAGTCGCTGTTTGGAGCATATGCAGGCCTACAGTTCAAAATTGATGTTTAACTGAATAAACAGTTAGTAAACACAAGTACATCTTATTGATCATCATTTATTTTCATCACCAATTATCATAGTAGAACAGTTTCTCAAGCAGTTTGTGATGCATTTTGGAAACAGGAGATGAGCCCCTGGTCTAATGCGCCACCTGGCTTGAGAAACCCGTTCGCAAAGACTTACTTTAGTCATGATTTGGGTAGCACACATATTCTGAATGCCTTCGGCAGAATTTAAATGAACCATTTTAGATTAATTCCAAGATTACAGTGAGATTAATCTAGATTAAAACAATTAATCTATGCCCACCTATAATATATATATATATATATATATATATATATATATATATATATATATATATATATATATATATATATATATATATATATATATATATATTAAAACGTTTCGGTAGATTTTCTTATTATAATATTTATAATAAAACATATTAACTGTTGTTTTTTTTTTCAGTTTTAAAAATTGTTTATTACAGGGATTTAAAAAAAAACAGTTAATTAAAAGATCAACTAAATATTTAAAATTATATCAACAAAGTGCTACTTCTTAAATGAATTAAATTTACACCCATTAAAACATTACAAGTACATGAAACTTGCACTTAATATTAAAATGTAAAAAAAAAAACACACACACACACTGTATGTTGTCAGATTCTCGACTGAAGACGTGAGCTCTCACTCTCCCGAGCACAATCCCAAAGCCTCCACACGCTCCACACGGCCCAGATCAGACTGGCTTGGGCTAAGGCAGGAGGAAGAGGAGGAAAAGATGAAGGACGAGCTCATAAAACCACCACCAGCAGAAACCCTGAAGCCTCCTGCATCTCCCTCTGCAAACACACACGAAGACACACAGGATTCGCCAAGAGCCGAATCACCGGCCACACCCGCGCCTCCCAAAACCAGCTCTAAAACACTCAAGGACGAGGAGGACGATTGGCTCACCGGAGCACTGAGCCGCAAGAAAACACCGAACCAATCAGAAAACAAAGAGCACAAACAGGAAGTGCGGGAGGAAGTAGACATGTTTCACAGGTGAGGGTCTAAAGTTTTAATGGTGCATTTTTTTATTCCATGTTTGATGTAATCTGAACTGAAACATGAAGAGAGGGTGGGGCATAGAGTAGCTCCTCCCTTTTAAACAAACAGCCAATAGCGTTGTTTTATCACACCTTTGCCAGTGAGTGTGGTTGAGCTCAAGTGCTTCAAATGAACATCTAATGATAAGAAGGGGGTGGGGCATGTCAGATACTAGAAAGCATTTGATTGGTCAGAAGATTTGATGAGTTGATAGATTTAAGCGGAAGTGAAACTGCAAATTTAGCATGTTAATGTCTTCTAAATGTGAATTTTGTCACTGTTTTTGAGCACACTAGATTATGGATATGCTTAAGACTAACAGAGTAATACTGACATGTAAAAAAAAAACTTTATTTTAATTTCATATGACCTTTAATACTAATATTTGCTTTTAATGTTGTGTTTTCAGTTCTAAATCCAATGTGTCTCCAGCGCCACAAAGAAGAGCGGATGAGACCCCCATCACAATGACTGAACACAGGTACAGTTAAGAGTACAATAGTAAGAGTCAGTCTCTGTTTTGGGGTGTGTGATTCATATACTAAGAGTGTGTGTGTGTGTGTGTGTGTGTGTGTGTGTGTGTGTGTGTGTGTGTGTGTGTGTGTGTGTGTGTGTGTGTGTGTGTGTGTGTGCATGCGTTTTCCAGCAGAGAGTCCACCGGGAGCTCAATCCAACACAACACGAGCATAGACCGTCAACACAAACCTGGTAGAGTCAAAATCAAATATTTAGCCCTTTTGGACAGTACAGGGTTGAATAAAATAATAATGGTAAATATGATGTACAGCAGGCATCATTGTGGAAAACAATATATTTTATTTACATTTCAACAAAAAAAATTAAATCAAAATTGATCAGGGTTATGAATAATTTTGGGCTTGACTGTGTATGATTGGATTGGATTGGGGATGGATTGATTAAGAATGGGTTTGGTTTTGATTGGGGATGGATTGGATTGGGGATGGGATTGGATTGTGATGGCATTGCGTACGGATAGATGGGATTAAATTAGGGATGGATGGAATGGGATTGGGGATAGATGGGATTGGATTGGGGAGGCCACTGGATTGGGAACGCCACTGGATTGGGGACGCCACTGGATTGGGGACGCCACTGGATTGGGGACGCCACTGGATTGGGGACGCCACTGGATTGGGGACACGACTGGATTGGGGACGCGACTGGATTGGGGACGCGATTAGATTGGGAACGGATTGGATTGGGGATGGATTGATTGGTTTGGGGATGGCATTGGGGATGGATGGGATCAGGGTTAGGGATGGATGGAATAGGATTGGGATAGATAGAATTGGATAGGGGATGCGACTGGATTGGGGGCGCGACTGGTTAGGGGGCGTGACTGGTTTGGGGGCGCGACTGGTTTGGGGGCGCGACTGGTTTGGGGGCGCGACTGGATTGGGGGCGCGACTGGATTGGGGGCGTGACTGGATTGGGGATGCGACTGGGTTGGGAATGGATTGGGGATGGATTGATTGGGGACGCGACTGGATTGGGGACGCGATTAGATTGGGAACGGATTGGATTGGGAACGGATTGATTGGTTTGGGGATGGCATTGGGGATGGATGGGATCAGGGTTAGGGATGGATGGAATAGAATTGGATTGGGGGCGCGACTGGTTTGGGGGGCGCGACTGGTTTGGGGGGCGCGACTGGTTTGGGGGGCGCGACTGGTTTGGGGGGCGCGACTGGTTTGGGGGGCGCGACTGGTTTGGGGGGGCGCGACTGGTTTGGGGGGTATTACGCCCCAAGTCTAGGGGAAAACAACATGGGCATAATAAACGGAAAAACAAAGGTGTTGGGGTGGTGGATTTCCCAAACAAAACAAAAACTTAAGACAAAAGATCCCCTTCGGTCGACAACCAAACTCAGACACTCAGTTGAGAGTAATTGAATAGATTTATTGTAGAAAAATAGTAATTTTTAAGTGAGCATCTCTTCAGGGTGACCCCAGGCCAAAATAACAAACAAAACAATCTGTAAAGTAAATAAACTAAATTACCTATAAATATTTAAAGAAAAATACAAAAAAGCTTACCTTTCTCCCTAATCATAAACATAGTCAAAAGTAATCAAATAAATAGGCAGGCCACCCCTACAAGCTCAAAACTCTCAAAAGATTAAACGTATGAACAAAGGTAACAATTGAATGTTTGTCGTCGGCCGGAGGGGTAAGGGAAATCCAGGAGCTCCACTCCCAGCAACGATCAAAACACGAATGAGCTCCCCGAACCCTGCCGGATGTTCCTTTTTATACCGGCCTCCAAAACCAGCAGCCAATCAGAGCGCGAAATCACGCTAGAATGGGAACCTATAGGATGACAAAAACAACAAGGAGGCGGGACAAGGAAAAAGGCACATACAATGCGCAATACAGAAAGGAAATCATAATAAGAAAAACATTTTTCGTAACACTCCCACACACAAAGAATCTACATAGTAGATTACTCAGCAGTAAATGATCGAGATAGAGCGTCGGCGAGAACATTATCTTTTCCCTTCTTGTACCGAATGTCCATATTAAAATCTTGAATAAACAGACTCCAGCGCATGATGCGCTGATTTGCATTCTTCATTCGTGACAAAAAGACAAGTGGATTGTGATCAGTAAAAACGTGCACGGGCAGAGAACTAGAGCCAATAAACACTTCAAAGTGTTGCAATGATAAAAGCAAGGCTAACGTCTCCTTTTCGATGGTGCTATAATTTAGCTGGTGTTTCAGAAACTTCTTTGAAAAGTACCCGATGGGATGTTCCACACCATTTGCGTCATCCTGAAGTAGGACAGCACCTGCGCCCGTAGCGCTCGCATCTACATCCAACTTGAACACATGTGAATAATTCGGAGCCATTAACACTGGAGCATTACTCAAAAGAGACTTGACAGAATCAAACGCGGACTGACATTCATCCGTCCACTCAAACTCACATGAAACACGGAGCATATTTGTCAAAGGCAGCACAACGTCTGAGAAGTTCCTACAAAAACTCCGATAATAACCGGCCATTCCTAAAAATCTCCGAAGATCACGTTTCGTTCGGGGAACAGCAAAGTCTACAATGGCTTGCACTTTCAAATCGACAGGTCGAATTTCCCCCTGTCCCACCTGCTTTCCCAAGTAGGTAATAGTTGCCTTACCAAACTCACACTTACTCAAATTAAGTGTTAAGGAGGCATCTTGCAAACGACAAAACACAGTTCTTAGTGTTGACAGATGTTCGTCCCATGTGTCAGAATAAACGACAATGTCGTCGAGGTACGCTTTACAATTAGACACCCCACTGAGCACGATATTCATCAAGCGCTGAAAGGTGGCAGGAGCGTTCCGTAGCCCGAAAGCCATCACCGTGTAATTCAGAAAGTCATCTGGTGTCACAAAAGCTGAAATTTCGGCAGCACGCTCAGTCAAGGTTATTTGCCAGTAGCCCTTCAACAGATCTAACTTTGTGACAAAGCGTGCAGAGCCTACTTTCTCAATACAATCCTCCATTAATGGGAGAGGAAACGAGTCGGGTTTTGTCACGGCATTTACTTTTCGGTAGTCCGTGCAGAACCGTTGCGTTCCATCAGACTTAGGAACTAGTATACACGGTGAGCTCCATGCGCTTGAGCTCGGGACTGCGAGACCATTCGCAACTAGATATTTAACCTCCTCTTCAAGTACCTTTCGTTTAGCAGGATTCACTCGATAAGCACTCTGTTTGATAGGCAGGGATCCGCCCACGTCAATGTCGTGCTTCAATACTGAAGTTCGTGAAGGGACATCTAAAAATAGTGCAGGGAAACTGTGAATTAATTCAAGCATTTCGCTTCGCTGACTGTCATCTAAGTGCAACAACTGTGACTTTAAAATACTCAGAGCCTGAGAATTATTCAACTTGCCACATGAAATTAAGGACTTCTGCATACTAAGACCGTCTTCATCCGAGCCATTGTCAGAAGTGACCACGACAGCCACAGGAGCGATTACAGAGCTTTTTGACTCTGTGTCATCTTTGCGACTCACATAAAGCTTTAACATATTGATGTGACACACACGACATTTTCTACGTCTGTCGGGTGTTCGCACAGCATAATTTGTGTCACTTAGTTTTTTGTCAATGACATACGGCCCTGAAAATTTCGCCTGTAATGCAGCACCTTGAACTGGCAACAAAACCAAAACTTTATCTCCTGCAGAAAACGAACGAGACACAACATGTTTATCATAGCGCTCTTTCATTTTTGCCTGAGTTTTCCCCAAGCTAATCTGAGCTAGTTTACATGCATTGTGCAAACGCTCTTTAAAAGCACACACATAATCAAGAAGATGACATTCTTGTTTTTGCTCTGATACCCACGACTCATGCAACAATTTTATGGGCCCTCGAATTTTGTATCCGAAAATTAATTCAGCGGGGCTAAAGCCCAGTGACTCCTGAACAGACTCACGGATTGCGAATAACAATAAGGACAAGCCCTCATCCCAATCTTTGCTCGACTCAGCGCAGTATTTACTTAGCATCGACTTTAAAGTTTGATGGAACCTTTCTAATGCACCCTGAGATTCCGGATGGTAAGCACTCGAAGTAACGTGTTTGATGTTCAGTTGAGAAAGTACCTGTTGAAACACTCGGGACATAAAATTTGTGCCCTGATCAGTCTGAATCACTTTGGGAAACCAAAGGTGGAAAAGAACGTAATTAGCGCTTTTAAAACTGCTTTCGCTTTTAACGAGCGCAATGGAATGGCCTCTGGGTAGCGAGTAGTCGTGCACATAAGTGTGAGCAAATAAACGTGCCCAGATTTTGTGCGTGGTAATGGTCCAACACAATCTAAAATCACTCGTGAGAAGGGTTCGTCGACGACTGGAATAGGTTTAAGAGGTGCAGGCGGAATTTTCTGGTTAGGTTTTCCCACAACCTGACATACGTGACATGAGCGGCAATATTTTGCAACGTCTGCTTTCATTCCAGGCCAGAAAAAATATCGTAATATACGATGATACGTTTTGGTAACGCCCAAATGTCCAGCGACATTATCATGTGCCACACTCAGAACCTGTCTACGTAAACATTTAGGCACCACCAACTGAAAAACAACATCCCAGCCTAAACCATCAGACACTGTTGGAGTCCACTTTCTTTTTAACACTTCGTCGTCCCAAAAATAACCAATTGGTTTATTTTTAATCCCTTCCGCAGTTAACGCGGTATTTCGGCAACGCGACAAGGAGGAGTCATTTTTCTGTTCAACAGAAATCAGCACTTTATCAGCGGACAGCGGTAGGTCATCCGAGAGCGATTCAGCACCACAGGTCGTGGACAGCGACTCACCACCCTGTGTCTCAGGTGTCACTACATGTGAGCTGCCAATAAAAGTGTCAGAAAGGTCAATCATATCGCCGAATTTACGAGCTTGCGCTCGTGTGATTACACAAGCAGAAAATACAGTCGGGAATTCTGAAGCTAAATCATTAGAATTAACAGTCTCACAAAGAGGATTCTCAATAACCTCAGGATATGGAAGAACTTTTCCTCCAGCCAAATCATTGCCAATGATAACGGATACACCCTTCACGGGCAACTGGTGACGTACAGCCAGTTTCACAAATCCTGTTACCAAACCAGACTGAATATATACCTTATGTAGTGGCACTTTCAAAACCCCTAACTCAATCCCCTGAATAAGGACATCAGATCCACAATAACTTTCATCCGAAAAGAGCAACGAATCAAATAATACAAAGGACTGTACAGACCCTGTATCTCGAAGAATGGCCACAGGAACTGAATCTTGTGCCAATCCACTCAGAGAAATCATTCCCTGACACACAAATGGATCATACAAAGCGTCAATATCCGAATCGGGTTTGCTTTCCCTACTAACAGAGCCAACACTCTTAGCTGCCTTTACCTGATTTTTCTTTCTCAAAGTTGGACACATTGCAATCAAATGACCGATTTCGTGGCAGTAATAGCACTCCCGAGCTTCCGCAGTTTTTAACTGCTTTAGTGATTTTGAAGATTTCCCATTTTTCTCTACGGCTGGCGAAAAATTTGACTCACGACGTGAAACAAAAGTGCTCTTGTGCGTCAAAACAAACTCATCCGCGCAAACGGCGGCTTCAGCAAGGGTCGAAATTTTTTTCTCATTCAGAAAAACAACAATTTTGTCCGGCAACGAATTTTTAAAATCCTCAATCAAAAGTAGTTCACGAAGTTGCTCAAAATCTGTGACTTTGCTGGAGTGACACCACTTATCAAATAGCATGCTCTTCTCCCGAGCATACTCCACAAAAGTTTGACTGGAACTCTTAAAATGCAAACGAAATTTTTGCCTATAAGCCTCGGGGACTAATTCATATGCTTTCAGCACTGCATTTTTTAATTTATCATAATCCAAGCTATCGTTAACAGACAAAGCGGAACAAACCTCTTGGGCTTTTCCCGTTAATTTGCACTGAATCAAAAGAGACCAAGTCTCTCTCGGCCAGCGCAACGCTGCAGCAATTCGCTCGAAAGCGCCGAAATATGAATCCACCTCGTTATCCCGAAATGGGGGTACGAGGGTAATATGACGACTAATATCAAAGTCAGCATAATTATTAGAGGGCACAGACAACGAATGAACCGAAGTTGGATTAGGATTAACATCAAGTGAAGCAGATGGTGACACAGTAGGTATAGGTGACAATTTAGGTGGAGAAACGGGTGAACGACGGTCAGCTTGCGTTTCTAACTCACATTGCCTAAAACGTAGGAGCTGAGTTGTATGTTCTTGACGCTTAATTTCTAATTGTTTCAACTGGATAGCCAATTTTAAATCATCTAAATTTGTTCCACTAAGCGAATGCAACATGGAATCATCTGTCGCATGGCTATCAACACCTGCGCTCACGTTTTGCGCCGCTCCAGCAGGCCTAGACTGTAAAACGCCTTGCTGCACCAACGAACCATAAATCAAATCTCGCACTTCTTTTTTCTTAGCAGTTTTCACAACAGAAATATCATAGAATTCAGCCACTAAAAATAAATCAATTTTACGGCATGACTCTAAAAGTTCCCACGAAGGAGCTTGATTAAACGCTTCTATGCTAAACTCCATAATCTCAACCTTCCCCACAGCACAAGATCAAACTGCCAGTCACAAAAAATAGAAGATAGGTACTCACCAGCAATGTCACATGATTTCTCTCCGGACGCGAGAATTTAAACGAATGAAAATATCAAATTAAACTAAATTTGGATGAGGAAAAACGGACGAGCCCCCAATTATTACGCCCCAAGTCTAGGGGAAAACAACATGGGCATAATAAACGGAAAAACAAAGGTGTTGGGGTGGTGGATTTCCCAAACAAAACAAAAACTTAAGACAAAAGATCCCCTTCGGTCGACAACCAAACTCAGACACTCAGTTGAGAGTAATTGAATAGATTTATTGTAGAAAAATAGTAATTTTTAAGTGAGCATCTCTTCAGGGTGACCCCAGGCCAAAATAACAAACGAAAGAATCTGTAAAGTAAATAAACTAAATTACCTATAAATATTTAAAGAAAAATACAAAAAAGCTTACCTTTCTCCCTAATCATAAACATAGTCAAAAGTAATCAAATAAATAGGCAGGCCACCCCTACAAGCTCAAAACTCTCAAAAGATTAAACGTATGAACAAAGGTAACAATTGAATGTTTGTCGTCGGCCGGAGGGGTAAGGGAAATCCAGGAGCTCCACTCCCAGCAACGATCAAAACACGAATGAGCTCCCCGAACCCTGCCGGATGTTCCTTTTTATACCGGCCTCCAAAACCAGCAGCCAATCAGAGCGCGAAATCACGCTAGAATGGGAACCTATAGGATGACAAAAACAACAAGGAGGCGGGACAAGGAAAAAGGCACATACAATGCGCAATACAGAAAGGAAATCATAATAAGAAAAACATTTTTCGTAACAGGGGGCGCGACTGGATTGGGGGGCGCGACTGGATTGGGGGGCGCGACTGGATTGGGGGGCGCGACTGGATTGGAGGGCGCGACTGGATTGGGGGGCGCGACTGGATTGGGGATGGATTGATTGGTTTGGGGATGGATGGGATCAGGGTTAGGGATGGATGGAATAGGATTGGGATAGATAGAATTGGATTGGGGGCGCGACTGGATTGGGGGCGCGACTGGTTTGGGGGCGCGACTGGTTTTGGGGGCGCGACTGGTTTTGGGGGCGCGACTGGTTTTGGGGGCGCGACTGGTTTGGGGGCGCGACTGGTTTTGGGGGCGCGACTGGTTTTGGGGGCGCGACTGGTTTTGGGGGCGCGACTGGTTTTGGGGGCGCGACTGGTTTTGGGGGGCGCGACTGGTTTGGGGGCGCGACTGGTTTGGGGGCGCGATTGGATTGGGGGCGCGATTGGATTGGGGGCGCGATTGGATTGGGGGCGCGACTGGATTGGGGGCGCGACTGGATTGGGGGCGCGACTGGATTGGGGGCGCGACTGGATTGGGGGCGCGACTGGATTGGGGGCGCGACTGGATTGGGGGGCGCGACTGGATTGGGGGCGCGACTGGATTGGGGGCGCGACTGGATTGGGGATGCGACTGGGTTGGGAATGGATTGGGGATGGATTGATTGGTTTGGGGATGGCATTGGGCCTGGATGGGATTAGGGTTAGGGATGGATGGAATAGGATTGAGATAGATAGAATTGGATTGGGGATGGATTGGATGGAGTTTAAAAACAAAATATACTTGTGAATTCTAGTAAAAAAAAATCAAATGAACTAATGAAAAGAAATTACATCCATACTGATTTAAAAGCGATAAACCTAATGTATCATATGTAATTAAATATGTAATGTATGTATTTTAGGCCTGCTCATATCGGTTATGAAAACTAAATGTATATTTGAATGATTTTACAAATTCAATTCTATTTATAATGGAGTTGTTTTTTTTCAGTGTTTCAGTCTCAGAAGACAACAGTGGAGAGAGCTGTACCTGTGACACAAACACACACACCTCTGTCAGCGGACACACTACAGCAGATCCTCATTCAACAACAGGTGTAACACACACACATTATTTTTGTGAACTGTGGAGACATTCCATAGGTTTCCATTGTTTTCATACAGCACAAACTGTATTTTCTATTGTTAAAACTATCCATAAACATAAAAACTGTGTGCTATTTTAATTTCTGGAAATAAAGCCCCATTCTGTATGATTTTTAAGCCTTATGATAGATGGGCATGTGAGTAATGTCCTCATAAGTCACCTTCTCCTATAATACATGTCATAGCCTAATAATATAGCACATCATTATAAAAGTGCATGTAATATTCAGTAAACTTACAACTGTGTGTGTGTGTGTAGTTGTCTCAGTCTCATCTGTGGGGTTTGAGCGGCTCTGAGAGACACAAAGACACGGAGCATCATGGAGACACAGCAACATTGCAGAAGCGCATCATTCAGCTGGAGGCACAGGTGCACGCACACACAAAAATGTTCAAACTAGATACACATGTACAAAATCAAACAAGACACACACACGTATGCAAAGACACACACACACACAAATAATCAAAGTTACACACACACATGCATCCACATAACACACACAATCAAACAAGTTGCAAACAAGCACGCACACACACTCACATGTTAAAGGGAGTTTTTGTCACAAACATCATGTTGATCATCATTTTCACCAGATGTTGGTAACAACCAAAGGAATCCATATATATGCAAAGAAAACAAATCGAATTAGTTTACAAACTTAGTTCTGTGAAATTAAATGAAATAAAGATGAAATTAAATGAAAAAGGTTATGTGAAATTAAATTAAATAAAGAGAAAAAGTATTGAACACATGAAGAAAGGGAGGTGTAGTTCGGCAGTGAAAGCCCAGACAGCAGCTGAAATCTCTCAGTAGTTCTTCAGCAACCCTCTGCCCTTCCTCAGTGTAAATGAATATCAGCTGCTTCAGTCCAACATCCACATTAGCAGGAGGATGAAGATGAAACCAGGGTGGACATTTCAGCAAGGCAATGATCCAAAACACAGCCAAGGAAACTCACTAATGCTTTCAGAGAAAGAAAATCAAGCTGTAGAATGGCCCAGCCAATCACCCGAGTTGAATCCAATAGAGAATACAAAATAAAGCTTGTAAATCTGGTTCAATTCCATGTCAACAGCTCTTTTACAAATGTTATTCCCAGAAAAAAACATGCCTGTTCAATACTTATTTCCCCCACTGTAAACTACTGATTCCTTCATCTGAGTGTGTGTGTGTGTGTGTGTGTGTGTGTGTGTGTGTGTGTGTGTGTGTGTGTTTAGGTGAGGAGTTTACAGCTGGAAAGAGACCAGAATCAGCTGCTGTTAGAGAGTGTTCAGCAGAGACACAAACAAGACACTGAGCTGATGGAGAACATGCACAGGTGACACACACATGCTCATTCATTCACTCAGACTCACTCACACACTTGCTCACTCATTCACAAACGCACACACGTGATGATCTTTTTTTTTTATCCTACACCTAACAATCTACTGTTTATTCATTCATTCATTTTCTTTTCGGCGTAGTCCCTTTATTAATAAGGGGTCGCCACAGTGGAATGAACCGCCAACTTATCCAGCATATGTTTTACACAGCGGATACCCTTCCAACTGCAACCCATCACTAGGAAACACCCATGCACACATTCACACACTACAGACAATTTAGTTTACCCAATTCCCCTATAGCGCATGTGTTTGGGCTGTTGGGTGAATAAACTCTGCGCATGCGCTTCATCAGTATGTGTGATGTGATTTGGTTTTTCACAGATGAGGATCAGATGTAAATGTGCATGATGGGATGCAATAATGGAGTTTGCAGCAGATGTTTCCAGCACATTGTAAAAGATCTGAAATGTTGTTTTGCTCATTTCTAAAACTTCAGCCGTCAGTCCGTCATCACAGTGCTTCAGTATTATTAGTCTTCTATTATTATTCCCTCCAGAACTGTCATGAGCATCTGTCTCCGCTCCCAAAGAGCGTCTCACGCCTCCAAAAGCACCACATTCAGCGCGTTCATTGCATTTCGTCTTCGTCTTCTGAGGCACAACTCATTTGTTAGAGAAGAAGAAACACCACTGTGGCAAATCCCAACACACTCAACCACATTTATCTGACTGTCTGCTCCCATTTATTAGGAAGTGATGATTTCCCAGATAGCATACGAATGTGGGCCACTTTAGGCAGTTATGCTGCACTGGTGGTATTCTTTCGGCCCAGACAAAATGAATGTGAGCCTTAAGTGGCCCACCTGTGCAATGGCAAAGGGGGGCCAAAGATTCAAATTCATATATGGGCTATTTAAGGCAAAGACTTGGGACTTATGGCAAAATGTAATCTGAATGTGGCCCATGTGGAAAATGACAAATTTGGCCCAAATGATGGAGGACAAATGTGGGCCACAGTTGGCAAAAATGTGGCATAGTCATTTAAGGGTAATCTGGGTCTAAATCTAAAGTGGCTCACACGTGTAAGTGCAAATGTGGCACAGTTAAGTGTGCCACTTTTGGCAAATATTTGGCACAGTAAGCTCTGGCTAATGTGGATTCGAGCCTATAGTGGCCCATAGATGATATGGAAAATGTGGCCCAGTTATCTTAAAACATATGTGGGCCACTTTTGGCAATATTTGGCACAGTAAGCTCTGGCTAATGCGGATTTGAGCCTAAAGCGGCCCAGAGAAGACATGGCAAATGTGGCCCAGTTATCCTAAAACAAATGTGGGCCACTTTTGGCAAATATTTGGCACAGTAAGCTCTGGCTAATGCGGATTTGAGCCTATAACGGCCCAGAGAAGACATGGCAAATGTGGCCCAGTTATCCTAAAACAAATGTGGGCCACTTTTGGCAAATATTTGGCACAGTTAGCTCTGGCTAATGTGGCTGTGAGCCTAAAGCGGCCCAGAGAAGATATGGCAAATCTGGCCCAGTTATCCTAAAACAAATGTGGGCCACTTTTGGCAAATATTTGGCACAGTAAGCTCTGGCTAATGCAGATTTGAGCCTATAGCAGCCCAGAGAAGACATGGCAAATGTGGCCCAGTTACCCTAAAACAAATGTGGGCCACTTTTGTCAAATATTTGGCACAGTTAGCTCTGGCTAATGTGGCTGTGAGCCTAAAGCGGCCCAGAGAAGATATGGCAAATGTGGCCCAGTTATCCTAAAACATATGTGGACCACTTTTGGCAAATATTTGGCACAGTAAGCTCTGGCTAATGCGGATTTGAGCCTATAGCGGCCCAGAGAAGACATGGCAAATGTGGCCCAGTTATCCTTAAACAAATGTGGGTCACTTTTGGCAAATATTTGGCACAGTTAGCTGTGGCTAATGTGGCTGTGAGCCTAAAGCGGCCCAGAGAAGATATGGCAAATGTGGCCCAGTTATCTTAAAACATATAATAAAAGCAAACTGTGGCCCAGAATAGGGCCATTTCTGGTTCATTTTGGTTGAATTCTGGCTGATTGTGTGGTACTGCTTTGGCTTATTTGTGGCCCAGATCTTGGAGCGGACCGCCCTAGAGCCATCTTCCATTCAGTATGTGGTCCAGATGTAAGTGTCGGGTGTGGGCCGAATCTGGGCCAGAATAAAAGCATATTATGGCCCAGAATAGGGTCAGTTCTGGTTCATTTGGTTGAATTCTGGCTGATATGTGATATTGCTATGGCTTAATTGTGGCCCAGATCTGGCAAACAGGAGCGGACCGCCCAAGTGCCATCATTCCATGCAGTATGTGGGCTGGATGCAAGTGTCTGGTGTGGGCCGGATTTGAGCCACATGAATTTTGCTAGCTGGGTTTATTCTCTTTCGCTTCTCATTGGATGGAAACGCTGCATTATTCGCAGATGTTCTGTGCCACATTCCAGTTTTGCGCGCAAGTCTAATTCGCATCTTTAAATGAAAACAGCTAATGAGAAGTCTCGTTATGTCTCAGAGCTCGTGTGAAACTGCTGGAGGAATCGTCCGCTCAGCGAGAGCAGCGCTCACGGCAGGAGAACGAGGACCTGGCGGAGAGACTGGCTGTGGTCACTCGTCTGGCGGAGCAGGAGAGAGCAGAGTTACAGACCCAGCACCAGCGCAGACTCCTGCAGAGCCAACAGGACCGAGACAGAGAGGTGGAGAGACTGCGAGAGCTGCAGAGGTCAGACACACACACACACATACAGTTGAAGTCTGAATTATTCGCCCTCTGTATATTTTTTCCCCAATCTCGGTTTATCGGAGAGAAGAGTTTGTTCAACACATTTCTGAACATAATAGTTTTAATAACTCATCTCCAATAACTCATTTCTTTTCTCTTTGCCATGATGACAGTAAATAATATTTGACTAGATATTATTTAAGATACTAGTATTCAGCTTAAAGTGACATTTAAAGGCTTAACTAGGGTAATTAGGCAAGTCATTGTATAACAGTGGTTTGGTCTGTAGACAATCCAAAACAAATCTTGCTTAGGGGGGCTGATAATATTGACCGTAAAATGATGCTAAATGCTTTTATTCTAGCCGAAATAAAACAAAGACGACTTTCTCCAGAAGAAAAAATATTATACGAAATACTGTGAAAAATTCCTGAATCTGTTAAACATCATGTGGGAAATATTTGATCAAGGAGAGGAAAAAAAAAAAAAAACTGGAGGGCGAATCATTCTGACTTCAACTGTATTTATACACAGACACACAGTCAACAGGTTCACAGCTTGCTAAATGGCTGCATTACATAGAGTTCTATTGTTATTATATACAAATTTCCTTACCCTAAGCCTTCCCCCTCACAGAAGACTTTGTGCATTTATTAAACTATATTTTATACCAGCTTTACAAATGAGGACAACCCCAAATGGAATTTGCGCTAAATATTGGGTACAAATTTGTCTCCAAAAAATGGTTAAGTATGTCACATACACATATATGTGGTTTACAGGGTCACTTCATAGACAGACATTTTTATAATGAGCAAACTTCTTGTTTTATCCCCTTCTAAATACAGTCCTCACAGAAAGCGCCGGGCTAATTTTTAAACACGTGAATTTTAAAGGTGCAGTATGTAAGTTTGACACTCAGTGGTTGAACTAGGTATTGCACGCCTGGTTCAAAATAAACGCAAGAGCAGGTTGCCAGATTTACGGCACCAATTACTCTGATTTAAGTTGCGTTCTAAATAAAAGCAACAGCACGTGATAGAAGGAATATTTAGTGAGTAATGCGAGTTTGAATGACATTTCACATGCCATGTATTGTCATACTACTGAAAGCAGCAGCAGATAGTTCACCTCTTGAAAGTAAAATTAACCTATTTGAAATTGAACTTTAGAACTCAGTAAAAACCAACACAAATCAGTGATTCAGCATCTACATTTAATAATGTTAAAGAGGTTTAATAAATACAGTGCTTCCAGAAAGTATTGATAGCGCTTCACTTTTTTCGCATTTTTTATGTTACAGCCTTCTTCCAAAGTGGATTAAATTCATTTATTTCCTCAACATTCTACACACAATCCCCCATAATGACAATGTGGAAAAAGAGTTTTCAAATTGTTGCAAATTTATTACAAATATAAAACCTGAATAATCACATGTACATCAGTATTCACAGCCTTTGCCGTCAAGCTCTAAATTGAGCTCAGCTACATTCTATTTCCACTGATCATTTTTGAGATGTTTCAGCAGCTTCATTGGAGTTCACCTGTGGTCAATTCAGCTGATTGGACATGATTTAAAAAGGCATACATCTGGCTATATAAGGTCCCAGGATTAACAGTGCATGTCAAAGCACAAACCAAGCATGAAGACAAAGGAACTGTCTTTTGTCCTCTGAGACAGGATTGTCTCGAGGCACAAGGTTGGGGAAGGTTACAGAAAAAACTCTGCTGCTCTGAATGTTCCAATGAGCACAGTGGCCTCCATCATCCGTAAGTGGAAGATGTTTGGAATCACCAGGACTCTTCCTAGAGCTGGCCGGCCATCTAAGCTGAGTGATCGGGGGAGAAGGGCCTTAGTCAGGGAGGTGATCAATAACCCGATGGTCACTCTGATTGAGCTCCAGCATTCTTCTGTGGAGAGAGGAGAACCTTACGTCACATTTGGAGAAAACCAGGCACCGCTCATCACCAGGCTAATACCACCCCTAGAGTGAAGCATGGTGGTGGCAGCATCCTGCTGTGGGGATGTTTTTCAGCAGCAGGAACTGGAAGACTAGTCAGGATAGAGGGAAAGATGAATGCAGCAATGTACAGAGACATCCTGAATGAAAACCTGCTTCAGAGTGCTCTTGACCTCAGACTGGGCCGACGGTTCATCTTCCAGCAGGACAATGACCCGAAGCACACCGCCAAAATATCAATGGAGTGGCTTCACAACAGCTCGGTGAACGTCCTTGAGTGGCCCAGCCAGAGCCCAGACCAAAATCCTATTGAACATCTCTGGAGAGATCTGAAAATGGCTGCACACCGTCGCTTCCCATCCAACCTGATAGAGCTTGAGAGGTACTGCAAAGAGGAACAGGCAAAAATTCCCAAAGACAGGTGTGCCAAGCTTGTGGCATCATATTCAAAAAGACTTGAGGCTGTAATCGCTGCCAAAGGTGTATCAACAAAGTATTGAGCAAAGGCTGTGAATACTGATGTACATGTGATAATTCAGTTGTTTGATTTTTAATAAATTTGCAACAATTTCAAAAACGCTTTTTCCACATTGTCATTATGGGGTATTGTATGTAGAATGTTGAGGAAATAAATGAGTTTAATCCATTTTGGAATAAGCCTGTGACATAAAAAATGTGGAAAAAGTGAAGCGCCATCAATACTTTCCGGACGCACTGTATTAATTAGATTATAAACCATATCATTTCGTTGGAGTGCAGTGAGTGCACTATTCTGTGCTTCTGAATTGCTGCATTTAAGGGTGCTTTCACATCTGTGGTTCGCTTCATTTGGTCCGAGCCAAGGGCATCAAATGATACATTGTAGCATTTTCTGCCGTCTTTGGGTCTTCTGCCGTCTTTGGGTGATTGCTTTGGTCCGAACCAGTTGAAAAGAACCAAAATGCAGTCATGTGACAAAACCCACATCACTCATTGGCCAGATGTTATTGAACGTATTTCCTAATCTGCTTTTCGATTGGTCAGATATAATGAGCGGGAAAATGCCAATGGAAACTCCCACAACAAACCGGCAGACACAAAATGTCGCTTTTGACTATGGAGCTACGACTGCTATACTATATAGTTTGTACACATCACTTTAGACAAACTATAGAGTTCGAGAATGAATCATGGCTGTGGTTGGAAAACAATGTTTTAAGGCATTGCAAACAGCGAAGGTGCATCATAAGTCACTTCAGGAGGAGGCGCATTTAGCTAAACTGCGACTTGGTCATCTTCAGGAAATATTACCAACGATCCATCAGGTAATGTTTTTCCCTGTCAACAAATATTTTTCCTCCACAACCCATAATACACAGCGCATCAGACTACGGCAGCTGGATTAGTCCAAAAAGGCGCAGTACTTTTTGCAGTTGGGTCTGTTCTAGTTTGAATCATGTTCTCACCACAAATGAACTGCTCCAGGATTCGTTCGAAAGCGTACAAGACCACCTCTTCAAGTAGGTCTCGGTACATTTTTTTGGTGCGCACTCGAGTGCGATTGCTACATTCACACCTGCCCAAAAGGGAAAACGAATTCTAGTGCGATTCAACCAAACTAAATAAGGCAGGTGTGAAAGCACCCTAATTGTCGATCATTTTTCGTCTGGTGCAAACAGCCAAATTGCTCATCACAGCAAATCTCGTCACGTAGTGTGTTGTTAGGACATAGGGTTACAATGTAACCTGCTCACCTGATGTTTACGCTCCTAATATTTATATTATTTGCTAATTAATAACCACCTCATGAAAAAAAATCTGTTTTTAATTATTATTAGCTTTAAATTGAAAAAAGAAAGACAGACGTTAGCTCACTACATCTTTACATGTGTCTGTAAATGCTGTACACAAACTCTGGTGTCTTGATGTGTGTCAGGAAGTCCATCCTGGAGATGAAGAGAGATCATGAGGAACAGATCCAGCGTCTGAAGAAGCTGAAGGACGAGGAGATTGATGCTGTGACCAGCGCTACATCACAGACCAGGTGCTGCACGCACGCACGCACGCACGCACGCACGCACACACACAGAACATGGAGACTGAGGCACAGTCAGACAGAGAAGCTCGTCTGGTGTATATTTGTACTGTTTGTGTGTATATTTATGTGTGTGTGTGTTAATGTGCGTGTTTGGTGTGTGTGTATGTACTGTATCAAGTAAATGGTCTGTCTGTCTGTCTGTCTGTGAGTTATTGTGTGTGTGTATGTGTGTGTGTGTTTGTGGGTATGCATCGTGTGCATGAGTATGTTTGTGTGTCTCTGCCATTTATGTGCATGTATGTTAATGTATCTGTGTGTGTTTGTGTGTTAGTGTGTGTGTGTGTGTGTGTGTGAGTATGTGTGTGTGCATGACGTGGTATAATGTGTGTAGGATGAGTGTGTATGTGTGGTATTGTGTGCATATGGTGTGTGTGTGTGTCTGTGTGTTAATCAGTGTATGGTGTGTTTGTGTGTGTATGGTGTGCTTATGTATTAGTATGTGTGTGATGTGTGTGTGTGTGTATCATGTGTCTGTGTGTTAATGTGTGTGTATGGTGTGTGTGTATATGAGGTGTGTATGGGGTATGTTAATGTGTGGATGAAGCGTGTGTGCATCTGTATTAGTATGTGTGTGTGTGTGTGTGTGTATCATGTGTCTGTGTGTTAATGTGTGTGTATGGTGTGTGTGTGTATATGAGGTGTGTATGGGGTATGTTAATGTGTGGATGAAGCGTGTGTGCATCTGTATTAGTATGTGTGTGTGTGTGTGTGTGTGTGTGTGTGTGTGTGTGTGTGCGCGCATCGTGTGTATGGTATGTTAATGTGTGTGTATGGTGTATTAGTATGTGTGTGTATCATGTGTCTGTGTATATGGTATGTCTGTGTGCAATGCATCATGTGTGTATGGTGTGTTTGCATGTTAATGCGTGTATGGTTAATGTGAAGATGAAGTGCTTGTGTGTGTGTGAATAGTGTGTTAATGTGTGTATTATGTGTCTGTTTATATGGTGTGTCTGTGTTAGTGTGTATATGGTGTGTTTATGTTATTGTGTGAATATGGTGCATGTTATCGTGTGTGTATGGTTGATGTTGATGTGTGGATGAAGTGTGTGTGCATCTGTATTAGTATGTGTGTGTGCGCATGGTGTGTATGGTTTGTTAATGTGCGTGTATGGTGTATGTGTGTACGGTGCATGTTAATGTGTGGATGAAGTGTGTGTGCATCTGTATTAGTATGTGTGTGTGCGCTTCGTGTGTATGGTGTGTTAATGTGTGTGTGTGTGTGTGTGTGTGTGTGTGTGTGTGTGTGTGTGTGTGTGTGTGTGTGTGTGTGCATCATGTGTATGGTGTGTTAATGTGCCTGTATGGTGTATGTGTGTATGGTGTGTTAATGTGTGTGTGTGTGTGTGTGTGTGTGTGTGTGTGTGTGTGTGTGTGCATCATGTGTATGGTGTTGATGTGCCTGTATGGTGTATGTGTGTATGGTGTATGTTAATGTGTGGATGAAATGTGTGTGCATCTGTATTAGTATGTGTGTCTGTGCATCGTGTGTAAATGTGTGTGTGTGTGTGTGTGTGTGTGTGTGTGTGTGTATGACGTAGTTTAATGTGTGAATGAAGTGTGTGTGCATCTGTATTAGTATGTGTATCTTGTGTCTGTGTGTATGGTGTGTCTGTGTGCAATGCATCAGCGTGTATGGTGTTTGTGTGTTAATGTGTGTATGAAGTGTGTGTGTTAATGTGTGTATTATGTGTCTGTGTATATGGTGTGTCTGTCTGCATCGTATGTATGGTGTGTTTGTGTTATTGTGTGTGCATGGTGTATGTTATCGTGTGTGTGTATGGTTTATGTTAGTGTGTATGGTGTGTGTGTGTGTATGGTGTTTGTTAATGCGTGTGTGTATGGTGTGTGTGCAGGTCTCTGACAGCAGTGATCGAGCAGATGGAGCGATTCTCCCTCAGATTGGGTGATCTGTCATCCCGTGTGGAGAGTTCACATGAGAACACAACACAGGGGCTGGAGATCGGAGCCCGACAGAGAGACGAGCAGCTCAGAGGTACGTGTACACACACACACAAACACAAAGAAACTCTGCCAACACCACTTGATACTGACATGTCTCCCATGTGTGCTTCTACAGGGTTTCTGCAGGTCTTATTACCTCTTCATTCATCCTAACGCCAGTAGAAGGGCCAGTGAAGTGCTTTAAAACGTACATTTTTATTCGATGTTTGACGTAATCGCAACTGAAACAAAGACATGGCGGGACAGAGTAGCTCCTCCCCTTTAAAAAAACAGCCAATAGCATTTAGTTTTTCTCACAGCTCTGCCAGTGAGAGTGCTTGAGCTCAAGATCATCAAATGAAAAGCCAATGAGAAGGGGGCGGGGCATGTCAGACACACGAGAGCTTTTGATTGGTCGGAAGATTTAATGAGAAACTTAAGTATGAGGTAACGTTAAAAAAAACAACAACAATCTAATAAAGCAATTGAGGCGTTTACATGACTGGATACTTTGATTAAAATCGTTGTACTCCGCTTAGGTTAATATGATTATTAATCATACTGCGACGAATTATTAAGTTAGAAATACATGAGGTCAAGTTTAATCGCAATATGGCTGAAATATGATTATAACCGCATTAAGATGGAAAATGTAAATGTGCTCATTGTGTATCCTGAGATGTGACTACTGCAAGTGGTGCACATCACAGTGTGCATGCTGATGCTGCGTTCACACCAGACGCGGAAGAAGCGTCAAGCGCGAGTGATTTACATGTTAAGTCAATGCAAACGCGCGAATAGGCATCCTGCGGCACGATACGCGCGAATGACGCGAATTGCGTGAATGACGCGAATTGCGCGGCGCGAATAGCGTGGGCGCGAATTGAGCGTTTTGCGCGTTTGACGCGCTTAACGCACAAAACGCGCCAATCGCTCGAGTTCAAAAGCTTCTGCGGACATTCGTGCCGTGTTAACCAATCAGGAGCTTGCTCTTGTGGGGGCATGATTGTTGCATGCACTTGTTGCTGGTGTCCGGGGGAAATCCTCCAGCCGACATCGACAACAGTTCATCAAACTGCGCTTGGCTCAGTCAGAAGCACCGCTGGAAGCCTCCGTCTTCCAGGTTAAGTTTCTGGAGGAGTTTATGAGCTCACAGAGCTGGGTGCACCTCTGAAAGTATCTAGTGGACCCAGACACTGGTCCAAACGTATCAACGCTGTTTTACAGCCTTCATAAAGCACATAAACACAGTTATTTTATCAATAAAATCCATGTTAGCCATTTAGCAACGAAGCTACAGTCACCGGGCAGACAGAAGCCCTGCCCATGACGCGAATCCGCATCTGTTCTGAAGTGAAATTGACGCGCGAATGAAGCGGAGTGTGACGCGCGAATGAAGCGGAGTGTGACGCGCGAATGAAGCGGAGTGTGACGCGCGAATGAAGCGGAGTGTGACGCGCGAATGAAGGGGCGTGTGACGCGCGAATGAAGGGGCGTGTGACGCGCGAATGAAGGGGCGTGTGACGCGCGAATGAAGGGGCGTGTGACGCGCGAATGAAGGGGCGTGTGACGCGCGAATGAAGGGGCGTGTGACGCGCGAATGAAGGGGAGTGTGACGCGCGAATGAAGGGGCGTGTGACGCGCGAATGAAGCGGAGTGTGACGCGCGAATGAAGGGGAGTGTGACGCGCGAATGAAGGGGAGTGTGACGCGCGAATGAAGCGGAGTGTGACGCGCGAATGAAGCGGAGTGTGACGCGCGAATGAAGCGGAGTGTGACGCGCGAATGAAGGGGAGTGTGACGCGCGAATGAAGCGGAGTGTGACGCGCGAATGAAGCGGAGTGTGACGCGCGAATGAAGGGGAGTGTGACGCGCGAATGAAGGGGAGTGTGACGCGCGAATGAAGCGGAGTGTGACGCGCGAATGAAGCGGAGTGTGACGCGCGAATGAAGCGGAGTGTGACACGCGAATGAAGCGGAGTGTGACGCGCGAATGAAGCGGAGTGTGACGCGCGAATGAAGCAAGTAAACTCAAATGTTCACGTGTCTATTTACACGCGAATAGCGCGATTTAGCCGCGAGTTCCGCGTCTGGTGTGAACGCAGCATGAGAGCATATAATTGTGATTGTGTCTGTGTGTTTCAGTGCTTCAGGAGCGTTTGGCGCAGCAGCAGAGAGAAATGACGGAGGAGAGATCCAGACTCAAGGAGGTGATCGGCAGGATGGACACACAGCTGGCGGAGCAACAGAGACAGCTGGAGAAGGTCAGCACTGTGCATTATTATGGGGCGTTCACACCAGACGACATTAGACGCGTGAACATTTTGAGTTTACACACTTCATTCGCGCATCAAATTTACTTCACAATAGACACGTGTCATGGTCGGGGCGTCTGTCTGCCTGGTGACACTAGGTTCGTTGCTAAATGGCTAACATGGGTTTTATTGAGAGAGTAGCTGTGCTTTATGTGCTTTAAGAAGGCTGAAAAATGGCGTAGATTTGTTCGACATCGTGTCTGAGTTCATTAGATCCTTCAGCGATGTTGAGGTTTTCAACTCCTCCGGAAGCTGCCGCTGGATGACGGACGATTTAAACGCGGTACTTCCGACTGAGCCGGTCCCAGTCTGAGGAGCTGTTGTCAGTGTCGGTAGGAGGAGTTCCCCTCAGGACACCAACAACAGGTGCTACGTCATAAATCACGCCCATACTAAAGCAAGCTCCTGATTGGTTAACGCGGAGCGTATGTCCGGCAAAGTTCAGATTGTTCTACTTGAGCGAATCACATGTCAAACGCCCGAAACGCTTAATTCACACAGTGTAATTTGCTTGAATTGTGTCATTAGCATTGCCTCATTCACATGAATAGTGCCGCAGGATGTATATTCGCATCTTTGCATTGACTTCGACATCGAGGTGATTGCAAGTTATTTAGCGGTTGTTATCTGGGTTGTTATCTATAACATACCCTGGAATTTCGTGACTGACCAATCAGAATCAAGTATTCCAGACAGCCGTTTATTATGTTAGGGATAAAGCACATCTAGGCGGTTGTTATCGCAGATTATTGCATGGCTATCTTGCAATATGTATGCTACATCAGCTGTTCGCTTTTCTGTCAGCTTAGCGTTTAAATTACAGAATTAATAAACTATTATGCAGTGTTCACACCAGATGCGGCATGCATGAATAAATCACGCTATTTTGAGTTTACTCGCGTCATTCGCGCATGAAATTTGCAGCACAACAGGTGAGGTAAAAATTAAGGCAAGGTAAAATTTATTGTCTCCCGTAGGAGAAATTTGTTTTAGAAAAGGGTTCTGCTGTACATAAACACCAGCAAGACAACATATAACACACATACACAATAAAAATCTCATCCTAAAATACCTCCTAATATAAAAAAAGATTCCATAAAATCAATAATTTAAAAAGAATTATATAAAAATAAAATACAATGTGCCTCTGTTATGCCGACCCATCCAGTTATCTTAATCTTTGACCGTCCTACCCTACTTGCTCATTGATCAATTTAATTAAAAAAGGAACAAAAGAATGTTTATATCTATTATACTTGCATAACAGGACCCTGTATCTTCTGCCAGAATTCATCAGCTCATACTCCAAAGACAGCACATGTGAAGAATCAGATCAAATCTTGTTGGCTTGTTGGATCGTGCACAACTCAAAGATGTCTTTTAGCGAACCAAGTGTCTTAATTCCCATAATTTTTACTCTCATCAGGTTATTTACTTGGGTTTTCATTTTTACTGTCAGGTTCCCTAACCAAACAATAATCCCATATCTTAAAATAGATTCTATTGTTGCTTTATAAAAAATTAGCATTGTTCTGCTACTCACTCCAAATAATCCAAGTCTACGTAAAAAGTGTAAGGGCAGATGAATTCTTCCACAAAGACTTGACACCTGAGAATGCCAATTAGGCTCACAATCAATATTCACTCCTAAATATTTATATGAATCAACTTGCTTAATGTCTTTTTCATACACCACAACAGCGCTCCTGTCGCTCACTGACCTGGGGTCATCGTTAATTTCCAAATTGTGGTTATCAACAGACGCAGATTCACATCATGGCCAGGGCTTCTGTCTGGCTGGTGACTCCAGTTTCGTTGCTAAATGGCTAACATGAATTTTATTAAGATAGTAGCATTGCTTTATGTGCTTTAGGATGGCTGACAGAAACTATATCTGGATGATAGAAGCTTTCAGCAGTTGTTTGGTGTCGGCTAGGATTTCCCCTCGGGACACCAACAACAGGCGCTACGTCATAAATCACAATCAAACTAGAGCAAGCCCTGATTGGTTAACAAGGCGCAAATATCTACCAAAGTTCAGATTGTACAACTCCAGCAATTCACGTTAATCACACATTAAGCGCGTCAAACACCGTAAACACTCAATTAGCGCTGTGTCTTTCGCTCGATTTGCCTTATTCGTGTGAATATCGCCACAGGATGTCTATTCGCATCTTTGCATTGACTTAACATGTAAATCACTCGCGCTTGATGCTTATCCACATCTAGGGTGAACGTACCATCATACTAGATATTCAATAGTTACATATTATGCATACAATACATATTCTTAATTCACAAGATGGCGCCAAACAGTCAAAAATGGTGTGACAGACGAGCAGGTACGTATGAATGCGGATGTAAGTTTATGGATGTGAACCTATTCACTGACGGTCAAGGTGATTTGAAGTTATTTAATGGTTGTTATCTTGGGATAACTTAACCTGGAATGTTGTGACTGACCAATCAGAATCAAGTATTCCAAACAGTTGTTTATTATTGTAGAGAGTCAACGGATCTTTCCAGAACTGAACAAATCACACACCACATTATTCTTAAAAGATTGAATGGTGCCTACATGTCTGAGCTTTGATTTCATTTTCAAAGCAGTCCACAGGCACGCAGCAAAAGGCTAATCCACAGGACCACTTGCCATTTGGGATCTCAACTCCGTCCTAATTAACTTTACATATTAAAACAATAAAGAGGCTACACTCAAAGCGTACTTCCAATCAAAGGCAGGTAAAGCATGATTCTCACATGATCTGCTAACCCAGCCTCCTAGAGGGAGGGAATGGGGGTGTGACTCCCATCCTGCAGCTCCTCTGATTGGACAATCCCTGTGTAGGCCCAGCCTATATCCAAACCTAAAATACTTTGAACAATGAAAGTTTTTCGTGGTCTTTGCTGGTCATCTTTGCTGCTCGTCACTGTCGTCGCTGCCTCGATGTTGCTCTTCTCGTACTGGCCGTTACATCGCCTCGACGGAAGCCTCGTTGCATTACGGAACAAACCGCGACTTTCTCTTGCTGTCGGCTCGACCCCCGATCTGCTTGTGCAACCGCTTCAACAACAAGCCATCGGGTCAACTCATCATAACTCTGAAACACTGCCTAACTATAGAATTCCGCCGAGAGCCGAAACCTCAGGAAGGACTTCACCCAAGACACCGTCTCGTCCAACATCCGTATCCCTAGCAACTGACTCCAAACTTCCCTGAAAGTAAGGAAACCCCTCTCCACCGACGAGGGAATTCCAGCACGTCACTGAAATTGCTACGCTGACCAATCAGCTTCGCCGGGATTTCCCTTTGGACCAGTCGAGGAAACCGAAATTCCATCAGAATCGCAAGTAACACAAACAATGTTTCTATCCATTGCTGAACTGGTGTGAATTATATTTAAGTAGTAAAGAATAGCGAAATTCTCTGCCTTCATGGTTTCTCTAAGGTTGCAATGCTAAGAACTTAGCAAATGCTAGGAGTTGAATCCTTACTTGCTCTCCGTCATAACTTTCCTCAAACTGCTTGTGTGCATGTATGTGCCTTTGTCTGTTTTATGTAGATTAGTACGTTGTGTTGTAGAGTAGCAATAAACTTTTGTTTAATTTTAAGATCTGTGTTGGTGTGTTGTGTGCTTTATAAGTTAATGTCTCAGCTTCAGATACTGCTACCTTGCTCATTAAATAATTAGATACTGTTTTTATATTATTATTGTTGGCCACGTAATATAATACAGGATTGCTTTACACTGACCATTCTATTTGCTGGACAAATGAGTAGGTTAAGTGTAAGCTTTCAATAATTCTATGTGAATCATGTTCGAATCTTTAGATTCGATTCCCCAAAGTTCAAACGTGATTTAAACCAAAGAGCTGATTCCTTACATTATGTTAGGGATAAAGTACATCCAGGAGGTCGTTATCACAGATAGCACAGCTGTCTGGAATACTGGATTCAAATTGGTCACTCGCAACATTCCAAAGTCTTTTATTCCCAGATAACAATTGCTAAATAACACAGACTCATCCAAAAACTGAGAATCACATTGACAGTCAGTGAATACATTCACATCCATATACTTACGTTCACATTCATATGTGTCTGCTTGTCTGTCACGCTACGGTTTTTGACTTTGGCGCCATCTTGTGGCTGAATAAAGCGCAGGTTAGTGTATACTCCATCAGCTGTTTTAGTTTCTGTCAGCTTTACGTTTAAATTACAGAATTAATAAACTATAACAGCTCAGAACAATGTTTTGCATTTTATTGCTTTATTTTACGGCAAGTAGTTGTGTAATAAGTGGGATAAAGTACATCCAGGATGGTTGTTTTCACAGAATAACCCCTTCAGTCTTATAGAACAGTGCTCTCTGCTTTGTGTCAGGCTGCTGATAAACCTGTCAGGCTTTATTCTGAGATAACAACCTCCTGAATGTAATTCATCTCATCTCTCAGCTATCGTATATGGTGATAATAGTTTCAAAAATGAATACGATTAAGAATGTTTGATACCGTCAACAGCATGAAGATGGTGAGGTTACACTATTTGTGTGTGTTGTTGTTCAGGAGCGCTGGAGAGTGATGGCGGAGCAAGCTAAAGCCGAATCCTCTCTAAGAGGCCTGGAGGAGGAGCGACGGACCATAATGCAACACTCCAGCATGGAGAGAGAGGAGCTGGAGAGGGCAAAGGTCAGATGCTTCAGCTTATATTCATTATTCACGAGTAGAGCACTTTTAAACTCAGCAAAAGTGACAGTAAAGATGTTTATACAGTCTCTAAAAAATGCTTGGTTGTTGTGACCCAATGTTGGGTCACATATGGACAAATCTAACAGTGGGTTAATGTTTTAAATTTCAACTACCACTTGAAATGTTTCATTGCAACTCTAAATAAATAGTTAAGTGTTTCTCTCTGTGTGTGTTATAGAGCGCTCTGCTGGAGGAGCAGCAGTCCGTCATGCAGCACTGTGCTGAAGAGCGCAGGAAACTGGCGGCTGAGTGGAGCCGCTTCCACACACAGGAGAAACAGCGGCAGGAGAGAGTGGAGAGAGAAACTGCTCGAGCGCTGGAGAGAGACACACACCGAGAGGACACTATCATCAGCCTGGCACAGGTCAACACACAACACCACAAGAACCAATACAACAACAACAACAACTGCCACAAACACCACAACAACTACAATACCCATTTCCACAACACCACCACCACAACAACAACAACAATCACAATCACAACCACAAACCATAACAAACACAACATGACAACTGCCACAACAACTACCACAACAGAAGCAATCACAACCACAATCACAACAAACACAACACAACTGCCACAACACTACCACAACAGCAGCAATCACAACCACAATCACAACAAACACAACACAACAACTGCCACAACAACGATTGCCACAAACACCACAACAACTACAACACCCATTTCCACAACACCACCACCACAACTGCCACAGCTACCACAACACCACCACAACAGAATCAATCACAACCACAAACACAAACACAACACAACAACTGCCACAAACACCACAACAACTACAATACCCATTTACACAATAACAATCACAACCACAACCCATAACTAACACAACACATCAACTACCACAACACCACCACAACAGAAGCAAATAGCAACCACAAGCGCAAACACAACACAACAACTGCCACAAACACCACAACAACTACAATACCCATTTCCACAACAACAATAACAATCACAACCACAAACCATAACTAACACAACACAACAACTACCACAAACACCACCATAACAACTACCATAAACCACAACAATCACAACCACAAACCATAACAAACAACACGACAACTGCCACAACAACTACTACAACAGCAGCAATCACAACCACAATCACAACAAACATAACACAACTGCCACAGCACTACCACAACAGCAGCAATCGCAACCACAATCACAACAAACACAACACCTGCCACAAACACACCACAACTACCACAAAAACTACCCCAACACAAACAACTGCCACAACACTAACTACAAAAACAACTAACACTGCCCCAACACTAACTACCACAACAAACACCACAAAAACTACTGCAACAACTACTACCACCACAACAACAGCTACAACAACACTTAACAATCACAACAACAACTACCACAATACCACCACCACCACAACAACCTAAACACACACAAAACCACAACACACAACAACTACCACAACGCTAACTTCCACAAGGGCAACAAATACCACAACACACACACACACCACAACAACTAACACAACACATACACACACACACAACTACCACAACACAAAACAAAAATTGTCACAAGTACCACACACACACACACACACACACACACACCAACCACAACTACCACCACACACACCAACAACTAGCACAACACAACTACTACCACAACAAACTCACCACAAAAACTACTACTACTACCACACTAATAACTACCACAAAAACGACCATAACACCACCACCACAACCTCAACACACACAAAACCACAACACTTAACTACCACAACGGCAACAAATACGACAACACGCACACACAGTCACACAACAACTACCACAACAGCAGCAATCACAACGATAATCACAACACAACACAACAACTGCCACAAACACCACAACAACTACAATACCCATTTCCACAACACCACCACCACAACAACAACAGTCACGATCAAACCATAACAAACACAACAACTGCTACAAACACCACCACAACAACAACCATAAACCACTACAATCACAACCACAAACCATAACAAACACAACACAACAACTAACCCAACACTACCACAACAGCAGCAATCACAACCACAATAACAACAAACATAACCTCCACAACAACTACAATACCAATTTCCACATCACCACCACCACAACAACAACAATCACGACCAAACCATAACAAACACAACAACTGCTACAAACACCACCACAACAACTACTATAAACCACAACAAATCACAACCACAAACCATAACAAACACAACACAACAACTGCCACAACACCACCACAACAGAAGCAATCGCAACCACAAGCACAACACAACAACTGCCACAAACACCACAACAACTACAATACCCATTCCCTAACACCACAACAATAACAATCACAACCACAAACAATAACAATAACAAACACAACAACTGCCACAAACACCACCACAACAACTACAATACCCATTTCCACAACACCACAACAATAAAAATCACAACCACAAACCATAACAAACAACACGACAACTGCCACAAACACCACCATAACAAGTACCATAAACCACAATCACAACCACAAACCATAACAAACACAACACGACAACTGCCACAAACACCACCATAACAAGTACCATAAACCACAATCACAACCACAAACCATAACAAACACAACACGACAACTGCCACAAACACCACCATAACAACTACCATAAACCACAATCACAACCACAAACCATAACAAACACAACACGACAACTGCCACAAACACCACCATAACAACTACCATAAACCACAATCACAACCACAAACCATAACAAACACAACACGACAACTGCCACAACAACGATTGCCACAAACACCACAACAACTACAATACCCATTTCCACAACACCACCACCACAACAACAACAATCACGACCAAACCATAACAAACACAACAACTGCCACAAACACCACCACAACAACTACCATAAACCACAACAATCACAACCACTAACCCAACACTACCACAACTACCACCACTCGCAACCACACAATAACAACAAACACAACCACCGAAACAACTACAATACCCATTTCCACAACACCACCACCACAACAACAATCACGACCAAACCATAACAAACACAACAACTGCCACAAACACCACCACAATCACAACCACAAACCATAACAAACACAACACGACAACTGCCACAACAACTACCACAACAGCACCACAACAGAAGCAATCGCAACCACAATCACAACAAACACAACACCTGCCACAAACACACCACAACTACCACAAAAACTACCCCAACACACACAACAAACAACTGCCACAACACTAACTACAAAAACAACTACAACTGCCCCAACACTAACTACCACAACAAGCACACCACAACAACACTAACTACCACAACAAACACCACAACAACTACTGCAACAACTACCACAATACCACCACAACAACCTAAACACACACAAAACCACAACACACAACAACTACCACAACGCTAACTTCCACAAGGGCAACAAATACCACAACACACACACACAAGCAACATCAACTAACACGACACACACACACCACAACAACTAACACAACACATACAGACACAACTACCACAACACAAAACAAAAATGGTCACAAGTACCACACACACACACCAACCACAACTACTACCACACACACCACATCAACTACCACAACACACAACAAAAACTACCACAACAACTAGCACAACACACAACAACAACTAACACAACACAACTACTACCACAACAAACTCACCACAAAAACTACAACTACCACACCAATAACTACCACAAAAACGACCACAACACCACCACCACAACCTCAACACACACAAAACCACAACACTAACTACCACAACGGCAACAAATACCACAACACAATCACACACAATCACACAACAACTACCACAACACACACATAAACCACAACTAACGCAACACAACACACCAACTACAACAACACACACAACAACTGCCAAGACAATCACAACACACACACACAACAACAACTAAAACACTCACACACACAACAACAACTAAAACACTCACACACATTGTTTTTGTCTCTCAGTGGAAGCTTATGAATTATCATCAATAATATCATCAAATCGCAATCAATACCAGAGAACACTGTGATATAATTGTAAGTCCCATCATCTTTTTACAGGAGCAGGCGGACCTGAAGCTGCACGCTGGAGAGCTGAAGCAGAAGGAGGACTTGCTGCAGAGAGACAGAGATGCTCTGGACAGAGACAGACTCCAGCTGGACAGAGAGAAGGAGAAACTGAGCAGCACTGCACTGACACTCAAGACACGAGCACACGAGGTGGAGGCTTTCAGTAAGGTAATCAATTTTCCTGATTCTCACTGACTAAAAAGCAGAATTTTCATGACCTCTCCACCTTCATTTTCTCATGACACACACATAATTCATTAGTATGGTGGAGGGCAGGGGTGCTCAACCCTATTCCTGGCGATCGACCTTCCTTCATTTTTCAGTTGCAGCCCTTATCAAACACACCTGCCTGTAATTATCAAGTGCTCCTCACGTTCTAAATAATTGGTTCAGGTGTGTTTGATCAGGGTTGGAGCTGAAATCAGCTGGAAGGTCGATCGCCAGGAACAGGGTTGAGCACCCCTGGTGTAGGGCCTCCTTTTGCAGCCAACACAGCATCGATTCATCTTGGGAATGACAGCTACAAGTCCATCACAGTGGTCAGAGGGATTTTGAGCCATTCTTCTTGCAGAATAGTGGCCAGGCCACTATGTGATGCTGGTGGAGGAAAACGTGTCCGAAAACACCCCAAAGTGCTCAATAATATTTAGATGTGGTGACTGTGCGGGCCATGGGAGATGTTCAACTTCACTTTCATGTTCATTAGACCACTCTGTCAGCAGTCTTGCTGTGTGTATTGGTGCATTATTATTCTGATATACTGCACCGCCTTTAGAATACAATGTTTGATCATTGGGTGCACATGGTCCTCCAGAATGGTTCGATAGTCCTTGGCAGTGATGTGCCCATCAAGCACAAGTATTGGGCAGAGGGAATAGCATGATATTGCAGCCCAAACCATCACTGATCCACTTCCATGCTTCACTCTGGGCATGCAGCAGTCTGGGTGGGATGCTTCTCCACACCGTAACTCTCCCATATGTGGGAAAGACAGTGAAGGTGGACTCATCAGAGAACAATACATATTTCACATTGTCCAAAGCCCAAGATTTTGGCTGCTGCAATAATTAAAACCGACATTTGGCATTGGCGCGAGCGACCAAAGGTTTGGCTATAGCAGCCCGGCCATGTATATTGACACTGTGGAGCTCCCGATGAACAGTTTTGGTGGAAACAGGAGAGTTGAGGTGCACATTTTTAATTTGCAGTGAGTTGAGCAGCTGTGGTTGTATGTTTTTTGGATACAATCTGGGTTAGCACCCGGACATCCCTTTCAGAAAGCTTCTTCTTGTGTCCACAGTTACTCCAGTTGGATGTGGTTTGCTGACATTACTCTGGATATTGTGGCTCTTGATGCATCACAAAGACTTGCTGTCTTGGTCACAGATGCTCCAGCAAGACGGACACCTCTTTTGAACTCTGATATGTCACCCAAATCGTTGCAATAATTTAAGCAAAACTGTGCTGTTACACTGATAATTAAACCTTCACACTCTGCTCTTACTGGTGAAATGAAGATCAATGAAGATCGGCCACAATGCTGCTTAAATTTAACCTTGAAACCTCCAACGCTAAATTGGCCAGCTTTTCAGTGTCACCGCCCAACCCCTGAATATATTCGCTGACATTCAATGTCTGGAATAGAGCTTTTTAAATTCAATGATATTCCAGATATTCCTTGACTCATGGGAACCCTGTTTAATATGTCCCGCTTCAGCTGGCGTCTGAACGCTTCGAGGAGGGAGAGCGAGCGATGAGAGAGGCCAGACAGGTGGAGGCCGAACACCAGACACGACTGCGCAACATACACACACAGATGGAGAGACTGCGGCAGCAAGAGCACAGCCTACAGCAGGTCAGACAGACACTGCTAATCACACAACAGGTCAAACACTGCTAACCACACACGCTAAATGCATAGCAGGTCAAACACTGCTAATCACGCACACGAACCAAGGCAAAGCAAGTTTATTTCTATAGCACATTTCATACACAGTAGCAATTCAAAGTGCTTTACATAAACAGGAATAAAGAGACAAGTATAAGAAAATAAAAAATTAATAATAAAAAAGGTAAAAAAAAAAAAACATAGAAACAGATAAAAATGTGTTAAAACAGGTTGTAAAAGAATGAAAAGAATAGAACAATAGTGCGATCTGTCGGACGTAGCACAGTGCTCATTCAGTAAAGGCACAGCTAAACAGATGTGTTTTCAGTCTGGATTTGAATGTGCCTAATGTTGGAGCACATCTGATCATTTCTGGGAGTTGATTCCAGCAGCGAGGGGCGCAATTAGTAGCTGAAAGCCGATTCACCCTGCTTTGACTGAACTCTTGGAATTTCTAGTTTATATGATCCTAGAGATCTGAGTGATCTTCTAGGTTTGTATTCAGTGAGAATATCTGTAATGTATTGAGGTCCTAGGCCATTTAGTGATTTATAGACAAGTAAAAATACTTTAAAATCTATTCTGAATGTAACTGGGAGCCAGTGTAGAGACCTGAGGACAGGTGTGATGTGCTCTGATTTCCTGGTTCTGGTCAGAATCCTGGCCGCAGCATTCTGGATGAGCTGCAACTGTCTGACTGTCTTTTTGGGAAGGCCCGTGAGGAGGCCGTTACAGTAATCCACCCTGCTGCTGATAAAAGCATGAACAAGTCTTCACTGCAAACTAAGCATCTGATTCTTGCAATGTTTTTGAGATGATAGTATGCTGATTTACTAACTGCTTTGACATGACTATTGAAACTCAGATCTGACTCCAGAGTCACACCAAGATTCTTGACCTTATTTTTTGTTGTTTGACCTTTAGAGCCAAGGTACGCATTCACCTTGAGAACCTCATCTCTGTTCCCAAACACAATGACTTCAGTTTTCTCTTTGTTTAAGTGAAGAAAGTTTTGGCACATCCAACTGCTCATTTCATCAATGCATTGGCAGAGGGTGTCAATAGGGCTGTAGTCATTAGGCAGTAAGGCTAAGTAGATCTGAGTGTCATCAGCATAGCTGTGGTAGGAGATTTGGTTCTTTCTCATTATTTGGCTCAAAGGGAGCATATAAAGGTTGAACAAGAGAGGTGCCAGAATCGAGCCTTGTGGGACTCCACATGTCATGGGTGTCCACCTTGACCTTTGGTCACCTATACTGACATAGTAACCTCTCCCTTCAAGATAAGATCTGAACCATTTGAGGACCGTCCCAGACAGCCCAACCCAATTTTCCAGCCTATCCAGAAGTATGCTGTGATCGACAGTGTCAAATGCAGCACTAAGATCGAGCAAAACCAGCACTGTTAGTTTGCCTGAATCTGTATTTAGGCGGATATCATTGATTATCTTTATAAGAGCGCTCTCTGTACTGTGATGTGCTCTGAAACCAGATTGAAAATTGTCTAAACACCCCTTGAAGTTTAAGTGTTAACCTAGTTGAAGACAACTTTTTCAATGATTTTGCCAATGTAAGGGAGATTTGAGATTGGTCTGTAATTGCTCAATAAGGTGTTATCTAGGTTCTAGGGTTTAACAACTGCAGTTTAAAGTGAGTTTAGAAAAATCCCTGAGAGAAGTGAAGCATTTACCACTGTTTTGTTTGACCAGACAACAGGTCAAACAAAACATCCGATTCTGATTCCAGGTAGAATCCGTTAAAAATTAAAGGGGAAAAGTTACTACAATTGCTAAATTGACTGTTTTATTAGATTGATTATACATCACCAGCTCAATATATTATGTTCAGATGTGCTAGCAGCACACTAAGGACACCTGCTGGTTAAAAGAGATAATGGCCAGTTAAAAGAATCATCTAAAATAAACAGATCATTTTTGTTTGTCTGCATGGACACTGGGTGTTGGACAGACTAGTCGACTAGTCCAATGTTGCATTGTTTTTGCAACGTGTCAAACAGCAAGCCTATATATAGTTCCTTCAAATAATTAGCAAATTGCGGCGTGTTGCAAAACATTTCCATCTTGTTTCACTAATGACGTCACCAGCGACCAGTGTTGGGGGTAACACGTTACAAGTTGAGTTAATATTACTTCTAAGTAATGAGTACAGTAACGCATTACTTTTAAAAATTAAGTCATAATATTTGAGTCACTTTTTTAAAATGCAATGTGGGTTACTTTAATTAATTAGCTTATAAAAAAATAATTGCTGAATTAAAATGAACAGTCGCACTGAATCTCTTTCTGCAAAGGAAATATTCCCATTATTCTGAATGGATCAAAGAAAGGGAAAAGGGGATCGTCTCAAATAGTACAAAAGTAGCAAACACATTGCATTTTATTAATATGTATATATGGCATGTATAGCTCGAGGGTCAGGAAGTTCTCAGAAGATAAGATTAACCTACATCAGGGGTGCTCAACTCTGTTCCTGGAGATCTACCTTCCTGCAGAATTTAGCTGCAACCCTAATCAAACACAACTAAACCAACTTGAAGGAGCACTTGGTAATTCAAGTCAGGCGTGTTTGATCAGGGTTGCAGCTGAAATCTGTGAGGGTTTTTTTTAAGGTAAATGAAGGTGTAGGCTATATGGTGCATTGTTAATTGCGAAGCTCCTTAATTAATAAAATAAAAAAAAAACCCTGCAAGTTCTGAGAGAGATCAAGCCTCATCCAGGTCAGAAAAAAAAAAGTAAAGCAAAAGTAACTTGACGCATTACTTATCATAAAAAGTAACCAAGTAATGCAACTAGTTACTTCTTTGGGGAGTAACTCAGTATTGTAATGCATTACTTTCAAAAGTAACTTTCCCCAACACTGCCAGAGACTAGTCAACGTCAACTTGTTGACTTTAAAAATCTAAAGTTGTTCAACCTCAATACATTACAGATATGCTCACTGAATACAAACCTAGAAGATCACTCAGATCTTTAGGATCATATAAACTAGAAATTCCAAGAGTTCAGTCAAAGCAGGGTGAATCGGCTTTCAGCTACTGCGCTTCTCGTTGCTGGAATCAGCTCCCAGAAATATATTTATCGTTCGATTTATATTTATATTTGTTGTGCTTGGTGTGAACGGGCTTTAACTTTGCAAAATCAGAATGTGCCCTGAATAACGCAGTTGTGTAGTTAGCAGGTGCTGTCATCTATAGATTACACAAGACGTGTCACTCGTATAGTTTTCAATGGGGAAAAGTGTAACAGTCAATATGGGGAATGATGCCCCGCCTTCTAGTACAGGAGCCAATCATTGATCATTATGGACTGAGGATTCTCCGAAGGAGGGGCTCGGACCGGATGTGTGTTTATGACAGTTTCTGCAGCTTCGTTATGAATCCTCTGAGGTCAACACACACACTAGAAGCTCAGCCAATACTTGCGTCACAGACATGAGAAATAGATCCACATAAGGCTTGAAACTTCTACTTTTAAATAAAGCAACTACACTTCAAAACAAACGTTCTCTGGCTTTGTAATCTGTATGAAACGAATGTGAGGTACGAACGCACATCACATGACAGCAACTACTTAAATGCCCCACAAACTTGTACATAAAGAGTCGCTCTCATTTCTGGAGGAGATTTGCAATAAAGACCAAGTTGATGATTATTTCAGAAGACCAGTGTGAACGGACGAGGCTTTATTCAGAGGATGATAATGTGTAAAATAGCCATAAATGAGGTTGGCATTGTGATCTTGTTCCTTTCGAATGTACATTGGCTGAAAAAAAAAAATGCAGATTTAGTTTGATTCAAGTATTTAGAAACAAAATCAAAGACACAGTTGTGGTTTAATTTTACTGGTGATTCCAAATATGAAGTTTGATCATAAGCTTGGCGAACAGTTTTGGAGATTTTGACGTTTCCCTATTCAAACAGAATGCCCGATAGACATTTCCAAGATGGCCACCAAGTGAAATGACTTGCCTTAAAGTTCAAATGAAAACAAAACTAACCATATCGATTTTGTTAGCTCACATTGCTAGTTGTGTGGTGAACAATTGATCTGTGCATGTCATTAAGAAAAAAAAAAGTTTGCCCTTATTAAAATGCACTTCCTATTTGTTTTTTAGTTAAATTCTCAGATTAGGTCAGTCTGAGGTAGGGGGTGTGGCTAACATACTCAACCACGCCCCCTCCCGCTGTCTGTTGGGTTGTAATAACTCCCCAAACCTATTACCAGATCTTTTTGAATGAAATGCCTACTTTACTAAATCCAATCGGCTCACAGTAGAAAAAAAGCAAGCCACGCCTACCGTTTACTCATTTAATAATCCATTTCTCAAGGAACTGCGTCACAATACGAAAAAATCTGGCTGCAGTTTCCGGTTCATGCTGACTTTAAAGGGACTTTGCTGTTGTGTAACTGTTATGTTACTCTATCAGGAGCGTGTGAGGATGACGGATCATCACAGAGACGTGGAGCGACTGAAACACACTCTTCCCATCAGCCCTCTGGCCTCCACTCAGCCACTTATTACAGGTGCATATCTGTTCATTTAGGGCTGGGCGGTAAAACGGTATTGGTATTTATTGACCGTACACCATTATCAATTACGATAAATATCACACAACTTTATAAAGCGTTATAGTTTTCCTAAAATATAAGGGCAACTTGTAGTGTTGCAATAATGATTTACTTGAAAGCTCAGATTTGATGATCATAATTTGTTTGGTTTACATCAGGAGTGTCCAAACTCGGTCCTGGAGGGCCGGTGTCGTGCATATTTTAGTTCCAACCCCAATTAAACACACCTGAACCAGCTAATCAAGCTCTTTCTGGATACACTTGACTAGAAACTTCCAGGGAGGCGTGTTGAGGGAATTTGCAACTAAACTATGCAGGACACCGGCCCTCCAGGACTGAGTTTGGACACCCCTGGTTTACAGAGTTTGAGGGTTATTGTATCATTATTATTGATGTCTTACTTTAAAGTTTGCTTTGCTTGTTCAGCCTTTACACTTTTCCATTTCACACACTTTGTAACATTTTATTTATCAAGTTTAAGAGTCTCTTTAACACTTTTTGTTTATTTAAAGACATAAGAGACAGGATATTTATTCTATTTTAGTTTTTGACTACTAAACTATTTGCCTTATGTTTTAGTATGCCCCAACTTTTAGTTTGTAAAATGTTTCAGCATACCAAAAAGGTTTTAGTATGGTTTTTTTGTGTTCATGCAAGTGAGACAAGTGTGGTGCTAATCGACAAGAGAAGCCACCAATAACGGTCCATACACCATACTAATCAAGCAATACAACGGTTTATTGCTGGTACACACAGCTGAAATCAATTATCACAATAATATTCAATAACCATGAATCATACTCATGAACATCATTAATCGAAATGCAACAAAATTTCATAAAAGGCTTATAATGCGAAATAAAGAGGAGTAATAAAAATTTTACATGAATAAAAGTCAGATAATGAAACCACAAACTATTTGATATAAGTATATACAACCTCAGAGACGTGCCATCATTTTCCTCTTCAAAGACCGGGGAGCCCGTCATAAACCAACACGTGTGTCCGAGAATGCCGGGCGATGTGCACTTATCCCACGGCTGAGCTTCCAATGTTCCAGCAAGAAACCCTCACCTTTATAGTCAAAATTTGGGTGCTGGCCAAAGGTCGGCCTATTAGGTAAGAGTGAAGTGTGAGTTGATCAGGCCCACCTTCTCGCTCAGCTAGGTGCACATTTCTGATTACAAGGCACAAATTTGAGGTTTGTAGCGTCAGCATGATTATCTAGATTGCAAGGCACAAATTATGAGGTTTGTAGTGTCGGCATGGTCATCTAGAGTCAATATTCTACCTCCCAAAATTTGGAGAAAGTTAACCTCAAGGTCCTGAGACCAGTTAACCTCAAGATCCTGAGACCCTTCTCTGGTCATTTGGTCATGCTTGAGAGTCAATATTCTACTTCTTGAAATTTGGAGAAAGGTGTGAGGTTAACTTTAAGGTCATGAGACCCTTCTCTGGTTATTTAGTTGTCCGTTGAGTGTAACAGGGGAGAACAACCCAGTAAAATGGAAAACAACCCATCTATTATACCTTAGAAATGTTAGTAAATCAAAATAAAGTGGCTAAATAAAAAATAAATTAATCTGGACTTTATTTCTAAACGTAGTGTTAAAAAATATTAAATAATTATTGATACCGAATGATATTAAACATTGTATCGTGATCGCCCAGCCCTATGTTTATTTACACAGACTGGTGTTCAGTCAGTCACATGTGTGTGTGTGTGTGTGTGTGTGTGTGTGTGTGTGTCAGATCTGTCTCCAGTGTTGACCAGCACACACCTGAGCGCCGCTGTAAACCCGCTGCCCACTGAACTACACGCCAGACTCGCCATCATCAAACACACTGCTGAGAAGGTAAAGCAACAAACACACGCACTAAAAAAAGAATAGCTAGATGCATTTACACTGACCTTATTGTGCAATGCTGAAGTGCGCTCGCTTTTTGCCATTGTTTTAGAGCAAGGGTGTGCAAACTCGATCCTGGAGGGCCGATGTCCTGCTGAGTTTAGCTCCAACTTGCTTGAACACATCTGCTAGGACGTTTCTAGTATATCTAGTAAGAGCTTGATTAGCTGGCTCAGATGTGTTTGGTTAGGGTTGGAGCTGAACTCTCTAGGACACCGGCCCTTCAGGACTGAGATTGGATACCTGTTTTTAGAACTTCCACTTCGGTTGCCTATGGGAGAAATGACTAGGAATAATAAACAGCAGAAAATGGTCAAACTGCTTGCTCTACAAACAAGTGTGTTCATGACTATACAGAGAGACAAACACCATACGAATATAGCAGTTTGCAACATAAGCTGTTTTTAATGTCTAAAAATCAATGAAAGTGAATGAGAGCTGAAGTCTCAAGCCAAAAAGATTCAGATGGTTGCACTCGCTTGTACGTGAGAAATAAGGTCAATAGGGCTTGGTGATAAAGCGAACTGAAATCATAATTGCAATTAATCAAAAGTCTTATCAAAATAAGAAAAAAAGGTAAGTTCATGAAAAATAAAGTGAAATAAAAATCTCAAACTGTTATCTGAGGTGTTGCATTACAGGTTGTATTTGCGCTGTTATAGATCATGTATGGATTATAGCCCAAACTCTTCATTCATTCATTTTCCTTCAGCTTAGTCCCTGATTTATCAGAGGTAGCCACAACAAAATGAACCACCAACTACTCTGGCATATGTTTTACGCAGTGGATGCCCTTTCAGCTGCAACTCAGTACTGGGAAACAACCATATACACACTCATTCACACACACACACACACACTCATACACTATGGCCAATTTAGGGCGTACTCATACTATGCTATGCGAACTGTGCCCAGGCTCGTTTCCCGGATCGTTTGAGAAGTGAGAGTGCTCTGAATTCACTTGGCCGGCCCTGGCCCAGTTGGAAGAGGTGTGCCAGAGCGCGGTTCACTTGGGCTTTGACGCGGTACGCTTGTAGTGTGAGTGCAAATCACGGCTGAGCCCGAAACCGAAGACGAGACGTCACTTTTAAGGGACTGTTTCATATGGATTTATTAATCATTCTTAATGTTCAATGAACGCAAAGTGTCGTAGATTATTAAAGATGCAAACCCCTCACTGCACGACAGCTGCACCTTCAGCAAACCTCCTAATTCCTGCAGCACGAGGACTTTATGATTGTTTATGAGCGTCAAAAGTGGCTGATCTGTTCGGCGAAATATTTGACTGCGTGTCACCACATATCAAACAACTTAAACGATGTAACTAAAGAAATCTCCACTGTGCTGAGCGAGAGCGCTTCTTAAACTGAACAGCGCATCATCGATGACGCAAGCGTGCTCAGGCCCGAATGCAATGTGAGTGTGGGCCGTCGGGGGGACATGCGTGCTTCGGTCCGGTTCAAGGAAACTGTACATAGTGTGAGTACGCCCTGAGTTTATTCAATTGACCTATAGTGCATGTGTTTGGACTGTGGGGGAAACCGGAGCACGCGGAGGAAACCCACACCAACACAGGGAGAACATGCAAACTCCACACAGAAATGCCAACTGACCCAGGCTCAAACCAGCTACCTTTTCTTGCTATGAGGCAACAGTGATAATCACTGAGCCTCCATGCCATCTAACTGAAGTCATAATTCTAATCGAATTAAGACATGTGGAATATTCCTATTTTAGTCCCAGTGTTGAATGTAGTACAGACATGTAAAAATCGTAATCAAACTATTACCATTTTTCAGTGCTTTTCACTACAGGACACACACACACAACAGTTTTTAGGCGTTTAACGACAAACAACTGAAAATGGCTCCAAGCAAGAGAGCAGATATTTAGTGTGAGCGGGAAACGATGACTATGCGCTTAGCTAGTACCTCCAAGTTTGTCGCAGTGGCATGAATGAAAAGTTAGCCTGAGAATTTGTATCCACCGTCGTCTGTTTGCATGGATAGTGTAAGAAATTAACAGCAAATAAAATTGTCGCAAAATAAAAAACAAAATGGCCAAAATCACATATGATGCCATGATGACCAACACGAACTGTTGTAGCTTGAAACGCCAGAGGAAACTAGCGTCAAATGGGGACGTAATGACGTTAATCAAACTATGTGCTGTAAAACGGGATCATGAAAGGAACGTTCAAAAAGTAACTCATGTGAACACCTTAATCTTATTATTGTCTAATTCAGATTAAGGCAAATCATTAGATACTGATGTCCATGTAAGTGTGGTAAGTGACGTCGCCGTTCCCGAAAACATTGTGTTTATATCTAAAGGAGGAAAGTACATAAAGCGTTTGTTTTAAGAGTGATAAACACACAATCAAAAAATCATTTTAATAACTCCAAACTAACACTAAACTAGCACAAATGCTAATTTTTGCGCCACAACAGTATGACAGTAATGAACAGCACAGTTTCAGTGATTATTTCTTTTTATATGACGCCAACTTCACGGAGGTTACTACTAATTACAGAACCGGCTTTACTGACAAAATGCATCACCATTGATTAAAAAGACAGCCCTATACTTAGTAGACGACTAGTTTTACACATATAAACAAATGCAGTAAAACCAGCAGTTCCTGAACGAGTCCAGAGAATAATTAAAATTAGGTAACAATTCAGTAGAAAAAAAACAACCAATGACTGATTTCTCATTGATAATAATAATAAAAAAAAATTATATATTGCGCTTTTCTTAGACTCAAAGCGCTAACAAGAGCATCAAAACACAGTAGAACATGAAATACACAAAAAAATTACAGATTAAAAAAATTTAAAAATACAGATTAAAAAAGCCTCATAAGCAATAATAATAATAATAATTTTTAAAAAAAGAGTTTATTAAAACAGTCCAGGGAACTGGTGTTCCTGATGTTTGTGCACTCTCAGAAATAAAGGTACGCGAGTTGTCACTGGGCTGGTACCTTTTCAAATGGAACAAATTTGTACCTAAAAGGTCCATATTAATACCTCAAGGGTACATATTGAGTAGGGCTGGGCGATTTTTTCGATTAATTTGAATTTACGTTTTAAGACGATTAAATTTTTTATAAAATCGAGGAATCGCGATTTTTTTTATAAAAATATTAAAGCAGCTTTTCCACTATCGTGCCAAACCGTTCTAAACTGTTAGACAACCGTGCTGAATTGTGCTGACAGATTCTGTGTGTTGACGTCGCGGCTCTGTTGATGAGCTACAACAGCTGGCTCAGCGCAAGCGCGCTAGCCCATTGTCGCGAGGTGCGCGCGCAGTCAGCGGAGGCGCGCGATGCGGCGCCAGGCGAAAGTATAAATCCAGCTTTACACTCAGGGCCGGCGCATTCATAGAGGACCTAGGCAGAATAGTGAGCGAGAACCCCCCGGTTCTCTCTTTTATCTGCGACACCTACCCCCTCCCGGTCCTCTTTCATCCGCAAACCGATAAGTTTCTATTTCACTTTCGGGTTGAGGGCATTTGCCTAGAGCGCCAGTTCAGCTTGCTCCGGCCCTGATTACACTATATACATTACACAAAATAATAAAATAGGCTAAAAGTTTTATTCGTGGCTAGAGCTAAATTCATTTGATTGACATATAGGCAATGAGACCTTTACTTCGCCTGACTGAGCGTGAGTTTATTGCATGCTGCGCTGTATTCGATAGCACAGATCGCTCTGATCTGGGTGAGAACCAGGCACGTGCACACATAGGGCTCAACCTTTGCAGTGTACATGCCCTTTTGAGTCTGGGATATAAAGTGCACTTCCAAAATGAACGTAAGTGCCCCTCCTACCCCCGCTCTTCAGTTCGCGATCTCCAACCCAGCCCCCTCCCCCAGCTTTATGGAGTGGCACAGTAGCTGTCCAAGATACTGTAGCTATGAATTAAATCATAACCCATATATGCACCAATAAACAAGTAAAATGAATGAATAAATAAAATAAATATGGATTCTTAAATGTCGGTATTGTTTTTACTCCAAAAAAATATCAGTAAGTTTTGACAAAAATAAATTGAGCAATTTCCAACATTTCAGCTATAGGCTGTTATACGATTCAGTTAAATATAAGATAGACATTTAAATATAAGTTTCTGTGGGGAATTTTTGTTGTTCACGGTGATCTTTAATATATACTGGGTGGTGTAGCTACGCACAAATATTTTCTAAAACATCAAGCAGGAATTTGTCTATAGGAATGTAATAGGCTACACCTTGTTGACCAATTTATGTATGCATGGCCATTAAAAATACATGTTCCTTATGGTTTTTCAAGTTACTTATAAAGAGATTGTTACTTCAGTCATGTTGCTGTAATGTTTTAAGTTGATTATAGTTACACAGAGAGAAAAAATAAAAAATAAAAAAAAAAATTCGAAATCGTGAATCGGTCAAACTTTATGAAAAAATCTAGGTTTTTTTTTTTTTTGCCATATCGCCCAGCCCTAATATTGAGACCTAAAAAGTACAAAAGTGTTCCTCTTAACATTTGTAGGTACTAATATATACTTCTGAGGTACCAATATGGACCCTTCAAGTACAAATGTGTACCTTTTGAAAAGTGACAGCTCTCCTACCTTTATTTCTGAGAGTGTGGGGAGATCATTCCACAATTTAGGTGCACAATAAGAGAATGCCCTAGCTCCCATGGTGCTAAGTTTGGAACGAGGCTGAAACAAGGTAAGCCCCAAAGTGGAGCGTAGATTACGAGAGGAAGAGGAGGTAGATGTTAGATCACATATGTAATCAGGAGCAGAACCGTGAACAGCTTTATAAGTTAAAATCAAGGTTTTTAAAGTCGATGCGTGACTAAACAGGCAACCAGTGTAACTGTTGGAGTACTGGGGTAATGGGAGAGCGAGCTGATGTGTGAGTTAACATACGTGCAGCTGAGTTTTGAACATATTGTAAAATCTTAAGTGAATTGGCTGGCAGACCCCCAAATAAAGAGTTACAAAAATCTAAACGAGACGTAATAAAAGCATGGACAAGACTTTCAGCATCTGGTGTAGAGAGAAAAGGACGGATGCGGGCGATGTTGCGTAAGTGATGAAATGCAGGTTTTGTTAACTGTTTAAAATGAGGTTTCAGGCTAAGCTGAGCATCAAAAAGTACAGCAAGATTACACACCTGCATAGAAGAAGTTAAAAGAGAATCATCCACTGTTAATGTGAGATTTAATAAGTAAAACCTCAGTCTTGGAGCTATTTAATTTGAGATAGTTTTGTAAAATAAATGAACTGTGAGCGTTCAGTGAGGTAGGATATGAACCAACTTAGTGCTGTCCCAGCTAAGCCAGCCCAGTTTCAAAGTCTGTCCAATAGTAAGCTGTGAGAGATAGTGTCAAATGCTGCAGTTAGATCCAAGAGCACCAAAATACCACAAGCCCCCGAGTCAGCAATCATAAGAAGGTCATTAGTGACCTTAACTAAAGCTGTTTCCACACTGTGACCTGATCTAAAGCCCGACTGAAATACATCAAATAAGGTTTTTACCTTGAGGTGGTTTTGCAGTTGACCCCCAAAACCACACGCTCAAGAACTGAGCGTTACTGTTGCGTTAATGGTGTTAAAATCCATAACATGACATATGAGAAGTCAAGCAAAAATTTATATTAGTAATTAACACACATAAACAAATAAAATAAGATTCAAAATCCCTATGTAAAGAGAAGGTAAAGACAACAGTTGCTGAATATTTCCAGAAAAATCTAATGAAGTAAATCTAATCATTTAATACAGTTCAACCTCTTCCCTAAATCTGATTTCACTATAAAAAATTAAAACATAATTTATAAAAATGATCTCATTGTGAAAACCATCAAATTGTTGTAAAAAAATAAAAATGAAAACGGTAGTTATTGAATAGATAAATCTGTATTTATATTCCAAAGTAAGACGATGAGCAGTTTTAGTGAAAAGTCTAAACAAGTGATCATTTAGATCAGCACAATGCCTCTCAGAAACACAAAACTACTGCAATGTGCATTAAACGAATGAATAATAATAATAATAAAAAATGCTCACCATATTTCCCATTAACTCTAGAGCCAATAAATCAATGTTAAAAATCTATAGTTCAGACATGAGGAATAAGCTAGAAGGGTGTATTATATTAAGATAATACAATTATTAAGAGAATAATCCAAACAAAAGTAATAAAATGCAAAGAGTACAGCCAAAGGCTCATAAACCAGGCAGGTAATAAATATCTAAACAGTTCAGCACTTCAGAAATACACAAAAACACCACAAATATTCCAATATAAATCAATAAATAATAATAAAATAAAGATCTCACATTTCCAAATAATGTTACAGCATTAATCCAATGACGTCAACATCACTAAAACACACAGTGTATATAATAAATGACACAAAAACAGCAAATAATTCAAACATATACAAGCAAACACCGACAGTTTATGATCAAATCCAGGGGAAAAAAGCTAAATAAAACTGTTCAATCCAGAAAAACACCCCAAATAAACTCCAATAAACTAAAGTATATATAAAAAAACAGCTCTCGCCACATTTTCACAGTTCAGACACGAGGAATAAGCTGAAAGAAGGATGTTTGATATTAATAATAGACGATAATTAAGAGAATAATCCAAACAAAAGTAATAAAATGCAAAGAGTACAGCCAAACGCTCATAAACCAGGCAGGTAATAAATATCTAAACAGTTCAGGACTTCAGAAATAGCCAAAAACACCACAAATATTCCAATATAAATCAATAAATAATAATAAAATAAAGATCTCACATTTCCAAATAATGTTAGAGCATTAATGCAGTGACGTAAACATCACTAAAACACAGTATATATAATAAATGAAACAAAAACAGCAAATAATTCAAACACACACAAGCAAACGGCGACAGTTTATGATCAAATCCAGGGGAAAAAAGCTAAATAAAACTATTCAATCCAGAAAAACACCCCAAATAAACAAAGGTATATAAAAAAAACAGCTCTCACCACATTTTCCATCATGAAGACAGTAATCCAACGATGGTAAGAGTCTAGTGATCATGTACATAATCCAGATTCAAGTCCACCTGAACGTAAACTGGAGTAGGTGTGAATGAGAGTCGAACAAACACAGCAAACTGACCAAACTATTCAAAATGGCCGCCTTCAGTTCTTCTATGACTCTCAGCAGTTCTTCTATGACTCTATGAGGGCTCATCACTCACCCTAGTGGCTGGAGGAAGTCTTCTAGTTTTGTTGGCGGTTCACGTTCTTAAACAGAGCATTAGCGCCATCTACTGTGGGAATTGGATCAGAGACTCATACACCTTTACCTCTGGACTCTTTAAGACAAGGGTGCTCAACCCTATTCCTGGCGATCGACCGTCCTGCAGTTTTCAGTTGCAGCCCTTATCAAACACACCTGCCTGTAATTATCAAGTGCTCCTCACGTTCTAAATAATTGGTTCAGGTGTGTTTGATCAGGGTTGGAGCTGAAATCAGCTGGAAGGTCGATCGCCAGGAACAGGGTTAAGCACCCCTGCTTTAAGACCTGAGCTTTTGGTGTTGCTGTGTCCAGCTCCTCCATCTGCCGGAGGGCATCATTATCAGCACACATTTATAGGTGAACGAATAAAACATCTAGCATTTTAGAATGTGGCCACGCCCACTGTAGTTAATAATAATAATAATCCCTCATGGACGTTAGTCCTGAAATGCTGGATTCTCATTGGTCTGTTCTCCAGTCACATGCCTCATTTGCATAGTGACTTGAGGACTGAAGAGATTCCAATCCTCAAGTTACAATGCAAATGAGACATGTGACTGGAGAACAGACCAATGAGAATCCAGCATTTAAGACCATGAGGGATTACTAACTATTCTCTATGGGTAAATGATGCTGTTTTCAAGTAAAAGGTTTGTATTTTATTTGAATTGAAATGCAATGCGGCACTTTTGAAGGCGTCAGACGCTCTTTGGGTGCGCAGACAGATGCTCAAAAATAATAATACTGAAGCACCGTGATGACGGGCTGACGGCTGGAAAGTTTTAGAAATCAGCGAAACAACAGTTCAGATGTTTTACAATGTGCTGGAAACACTGAAACCTCCATTAATGTGTCCCTGAAACACACTTTTATTTGATAATCCAGCCTGATCACACGAGGAAACTTAAGTATTATACAGTTTGTCAGTTTAGTGGCTTAAGCTGCGGTCACACTAGAGTTTGAGCTTGCGAAATTCTGTCGTACGGCGCTGCGAAAAGGGGCAGGATTAAACAAGATGATTAGACATTTAAAAAAGCGAGCGATTGCTCCATGTTTTACATTTCTGTTCAGAGAGGTCATGTTTTGATCCTGGATTCGTCTCAAACAGTCAAGTGATGCGATTTCGCAGGTCAGAGTTCACCAAGCTTGAACTTTGCACCGCAGCAAAATGCGAAACTCGACGCATGACCCTGCGTTTCCGGTCTGACGCGTTCGCGTGCGTATGAATGGAAGTCTATGGAGAGGAAAGCCCAGTGTGACCGCGGCTTAATTCGTACATGTTCAGTCGTACGAAAGTCATACGATTTTAAAAAGGCACCCAACCACAAGCCTAACCCCAACCGTCATTGGATGATGAGCAAATCGCACTAATTTGTATGAATTAGATCGTACGAATTCATACGAATTAAGCCGCGGTCACACTGGACTTTTCCACCCATAGACTTCCATTCATACGCACGCGAATGCGTCAGATCGGAAACGCAGGGTCATGCGTCAAGTTTCACATGTTGCTACGGTGCAAAGTTCAAGCTTGGTGAACTCTGACCTGCGAAATCGCATCACTTGACTGCGTGAGACCAATCAAAGATCAAAACATGACCTCTCTGAACAGAAATTTAAAACATGGAGCAATCGCTCGCTTTTTTAATGTCTATTCATCTTGTTTAATCCCGCCCCTTTTCGCAGCGCTGTACGACAGAATTTCGCAAGCTCAAACTCTAGTGTGACCGCGGCTTTCGCCACTAAATCAAAAAGTTACGAATTGGCGTGAGATTGCGTTGGATAATCACATGACTTTATTGATGCACATCCTGGAACTTACTGGATAAATGTGTTTCCATCGTAGTTTATGCCCATTTTTTCTTATTGGGTAAAAAGTTTGTCCTACTCAATGCACATTTTTTGAAATTGATGCGTGTTTTTTAACGCAATAATCCAAAATATGAATGAAACGACGCCTCTACTTCACTGTTAACAGGACAGAGACTTCCTGCAGGAGGAGCAGTACTTCCTGGACACGCTGAAGAAAACATCCTACAACTCCTTCAACACGTGACACACACTGAGAACATTTTTATACATTTATTCTTTTATAATAAACATGGTACAAAACAAGTTTGAGGTTTGTCATTCATCCCCCACTCATCTATATTTCTAACCCGCTTTACAGTGTAGATTGCGTCAAAGAATAGAGTAAAAACCTAAGTCGAGCTGCACGTTATATGGTTTCAGCATCGATATGGTCAGCGATTTTCAGCACAGCATTAAAAAGCCAAAACGTCGTTTATAGTTGATCAGGTATAATAGTTTATAATCAGTTTATCCATGATGTACTGGAGGTTTATCATTTGTATCAGGGTGTACGCGGAGTCGTTTCAAAAACTACATTTAGGCCTTACATTTAATGAACATTAACTGGTACATTAAATCATTAAAGAGTCTTCTTTTTCCTGTCCATATAAAGCTTATAATACAGCAACACCAATTTAAAGGTGCTGTATGTAAGTTTTTGACTCTTCTAAAGCATAAAAATACCATAATATGTTTGCAGATATTTAAGAAACATCCCAAGTGAACATACTTGTTTAACTGAAAAACAATGCTGAAGTCAGATATTCTGCTTTGAAAATGGTTTTTCCGTGCTGGAACGCTGTCTTTGTTTAGGTCAATTTAACCTGCACAATGCCAGTTTAGCCAATTATAATTCAGCACCCCGGGTTGCCTTGTTGGAAAACAGCGTATTTCATTCATTCATTCAGAAAGACTCTGAAAGCATGCATCCGTGAACGAAATGGACAGTATCAGACGTCAAAATGAGGCCGATTCAGTTCCGCATGAGGTTATTAATTAGAAAATGATATAAATATTATGAGTGTAAACATTAGGTGAGCAGGTTACATTGTAACCGCGTGTCCTAACAACACACTTCATGACGAGATATGCAGTGATGAGCAATTTGGCTGTTTGCACCAGACGAAACACGACAGAAATGTAAATACAGCCATTCAGAAGCACAGAATATGCACTCACTCACGAAACGGTAAGGTTTATAATCTGTTTAATACATGTTAACCCTCTTTAACATCATTAAATGTAGAGGCTGAATCACTCATATGTGTTTAGTTCCAAAGTTCAATTTCAGAAGGTTTATTGTGTTTTCCAGATCTAAGTTGAACTATCTGCTGCTGCTTTCAGTATATGGCAATACATGTCATGTAAAATGGCATTCAAACTCGCATTGTTAGCATTTAGCACTGACTAAAGCACACAAGGTGTACCTGAGGTGATCACTGTCATAGGTTTCTGTTGTTCAGCTGTGAGAAATAGAAGCTGTTTCTAATATATTAATTTGAGTGCTGCATCCCAATTTGCATACTATTCGTCCTAAATAGTATTTGAAAGTAGAATTAGTATGTCCCAAATCATAGTATGTCGAAAAGAGTATGCCAAATACTCCCGGATGGTTTACTATTTCCGGTCGAAATGTTAAGTGTAGAAGCGTCCATACTCTGACCGCTGATATTGCCCACAGTACATTACGCGTTGGACGTGAATTCAATTAGAACTACAAAACTCGGGTGAAAAGTGTAAACAAACTACAAACATGATGGACGCGCGAGACCAACCGTCAAGCAGAGAGGCTTCGGTAAAGATGTTTGTATGACTTAATTAATATCTAGCCCACTGGAGAATATTTGAATGGTGTTGTCTGTGTCATATTTCATCTGCAACAACAATACTGAACTTATATAAAGACGTGTTTGGACATTACCGTCTGAATGGAGAATTATCCAAACCCCTGAGGAGATTTCTCTGCATGAAAAATTAAATACGACAGAAATGTGGACGATGTGCGGAGGATGGACAGGGCTCATAACTAAGCAACATAACGATCAGTTATTGAGGAAGTAGTGTGTCCCAAAGCTTGCATACTCTTCTGTTACACACTCAAAAGTATGTATTTTTCCTTCACACAAAAAAGTGCATACTTTTAGGGCGTAGTATAAGTATGCAGATTGGGACGCAGCAGAGGTGTTGGTTAGAACCAAAACTCCTTTTAATATGGAGAATATTCCCTCAATCGCGTGTCGTTGCTTTTATTTACAACACAGTTTAAATCACTCGCTCCTGTACTCAATCTGGCAACCAGCGCTTGCGTTTGTTTTGATCCAGGAGTGCAATACATAGTTCAACTACTGGGTGTCAAACTTGCATACTGCACCTTTAAATCATTTCAAACAACAGAATTAATAAGGAAAGTTCTACATTTGAAATTTCTAAGTTAGATGCACTGTTAGACGTTGTTGCATATGGCAACATATCATAAAGTACCTTAAAAAAAAGACATTTTTCCAAATTTTTTTTACAGCACTTGAAAGTTAAGCCATTTAAAGAAAAGAAAAACAGTTAAATAATTTTTTTTATAGATCTATCATAATGCGTGCAGTAGAGAGTTAAAGTCCATGTACATGTATAGTTACCCAACGGGCTCCATGCACAGCTTGAGTTTTAAAGCCAACAATAAACTTCTGGTGAAAGCTCATATGTGACTACTTTAATTACACAAGGTTGTTTTTACAGCATTGATGTTGTGATGTAAATATAATACATTCAGTTAAATAGACTTAAGCGTTCATTTAGTTGTTCAAGCGTAAAACAAGATGAAAGACTGTTGTTACCTCTAGCTCCGTCAGGATCAGCAGGCTAGCGAAGAAACCCCATTGAAAATACTGGGGTAAAATAAAGTCATATTTTGAAGACATGGTGGGGGGGAATGGAGTTTAATGCAGTGCTTCTTGTCTGATTTGAGAGCCACTTCATATCGTATATCTATCAGCCAGTGAACATTTCCTGCTTGTCAAACAATTTAATATCTGTGACGAGACAATTCAATCATAATTTGGTGTTATAACAGCTATTGTAACATTATTTATCAATATATGTTATTTATTGGACCCTCAGAAGCTATGGAAATTAAAAATGTAAAATAGGAATAAGTCAGGACCATCGTTATTGTTTACATCCCTCAAAATGGTCCACTGGACTGACACTTATCCAATCATCGACAACACATCATAATAAAGCTTAAACGTTTTATAAATGATCTTCCTTACAATAACATTGGTTTAAAATTGCTCCATGTATTTCTGATGGGGACACTGACAGACTGTTGTGCAGACTAGTTACGCGACTCTGTGCATCGACGCTTCAAAGCATCCATCAAATAAAATGCAGTGGACTGGAGCTTGATTCGTTTTGCCATAACCACATGATCAGTGATGTACAAAGCTTAATTTTCACCTATACACACACACACACACGTGACTGCTTCCATTTTTGATTTAAATGTTTAAACACATTCGTGGGTTAGTGAAGTGTATAGCGAGAGAGGTGGCGTCGATTATGTACAAGAGTTTCACAGCACTGCACCAGCAACTCAACTAAAACGCAAAAGTAATTTGTAAAATGCCCTTGACCATACTGAAGTTTACAAATTTTATTTTATTTTTTTAAAGGCCACTGCATATAGTAGAGTATGTAACTGAGGCTAGCTGGCAAATGCAGCTCAAAAGCCTCATTCCCATACACTCCTCAGAGCACTCACCTATGCAGGAATCATCAACTTTATTCCTGCTCCTAATGAGTGGGTGGGTGTTGAGCCAGTTGGAAGACAATGAACAAACTTCTTGGATTTAAGAAGATTCAGATTTTTAGAAAAATACAGTAGTCAACATTAGAAGTGGACCAAACCTTTCAAAAGTGGTCTTAAAGCCATTATGGGGAGAAGAAAAAAAAAAAAAAAAAAAAAAAAAAAGGCATGTTTGACCCACTTCAAATGCTGACTAGTCACTTCATACTCAATTCCTCAAACCTGAATACTGGTCGAGTCAGAAAATCCACCATTTATATAACTAGCTTTAGCCTTTTGTATTTTCCTATGATCATAATTGGTCATGCATCACCACTGTAACTAACCCAATAAAACTTCCCTTCCAAAACAAACAAACAGCCATTCATGTAATCTACTGAAGTTGTGTTTATTGAAAAATATGCAGTGTTCATTAAAGCACATCACAATTCACTTTACTCCAGCATCATGCAGCAGGACCATAACAGCATTTCAGACTGTGGAATAGTCCAGCACATCAGTCAGGCAGAAAAGCGGAGTATAATGGTGTAGTTCCACTTTAAAACAGATTCAGTTCAGTGTAAATGGTCAAATTTCAGATCAGTGCTATGCAAAAATGTCCCCGCTGAAGGCACTGATCCACTGTAGAGCAACTCCAATATTGATCACGGCACACTCCTGCAAACAAACAAAAGTGGGAAAGACAAAAAGCTCAGTGACCAAAACTAAAACAAAAGTGTCCTACAGGTAAGAATCAGACAAGCCTCAGGTTACCAGAAGTCCACACAGTTTTCAGACAGGGATAACTTCTATCATCACAGGCTTCAGTCAACAGACAGGGTGCAAAAACACTGACCTAGGGTCAGATTGTTCACTTAAAGGGACAGTTCACCTAAAATGAAAATGGTCCTCATTTCTCATTTACTCATGCTTAAGGTGGTTGTAAACGGAGTATTCTGCAGAATATTTGAGGGGGGAAGCTATTGAAGTCAATGGATGAGTTTAAGATGAAATTACACTCAAGGGGTTGTAAAGGGTTTCATCTGCTGAATGAAAGATATTGTGAAGAACGTTGGAGGAAGCAGCCATTGACTTGCATAGCATTTATTTACTGTGGTTCTTAGAATTGAAGTCAATAGCTGCTTTTTACAGTGCTCTACAATGGTCAACAAGAAACTCAAGTTTGGAACTAGTAAAAATAAACTACTACTAATAATAACAACAATCAATATTACTAAAGTGGTGAACGGTCCCCTTAAACATAAATAAATCTGACTGGAGCATTGACATTACAGCCATTTAAGATGTATTTACACTTGCTATACGTACATCTGCATGCTCAAGTCCAGCAGGACACTTCAGTGCTTTCAGAAGCAGTTACAGATTCTCAGTGGCTTCAGAATATCTGTGTTCACCTGTAGAAAACAGAGCAGATGATCAGATTCAGCGCTTTAAAAACACATTAAGACTTGGTATCTTCATAATCAGCGAGTCTCAGAATGATTTTGCCAACATCAGTTAGATCCCATCAGAAGGCACGTCGCATAGTGTAATCACAGAACACACAAAGCGCTACATATGCAGCACAAACTAGGGGTGATGCTGGAGCTGAAACTCATAGAACGTCCAGCTTTCCCCCTCACGGTGCAGCACTTCAGGGTTTACTCCGAGAGCAACACTCATTTCTGACTATAGTAAAGGGTGCATTTTCTAATGGTAAAACAATTACAATCAAAAACATGCGCATAAACTTGATTTTACTGCCACCAACTTGGTCATCGTTGCTTTAGTGCACCACATAAACATTTCAAAAATATATTTTAATTCCCATTTTGAGGGCGTCGCACAGATAACTTTCTCCAGCAACTAACACACACCTGTGCAGGCTTTCGGTTTGGATCCGTTCAGATGCAGTTGGTCACCTGTAAAGAGAGCGCATGTGATGGGTCAGTATTGGTGTTTAAAAATTGATGTGATGTGCTTTATATTTGCATGATCAGTGAGTCTCAGAAAGATTTTGCTTTGCCATCGTCAGTTATCGCATCAGACGGCACTTCCTATATAGCGTTTTCATCACAGAACACACAGATCCACATGCTGCACAGAGCGTGTAATGCAGAAACATGAAATTCTGCCTCTGCAATCAAAGGCAAAATGCTGCACACATTAAGCTTGATTTGTAACTTCTAGATTTCTGTTTTGAATTATATAAAAATGACAAACTAAATGCAGTTTTTCCCTCTTTAGTGTATAAACAAATGTACATGGTCTAAAACGAGTGTTAACATCTATGTTCCTTACATTTATTATGTTGAAATGTTCTTGCCATGAAAATAGCCTTGGCTGCTGACAGAACTTAAACTAATTAAAAATTGTGTTAATACATGAATCTAAAGTCTTTCCCATTGTACTTTGCTAAAAATGCCCTTAAAGGAGTTGATTTCATTAAAAAATAAAATTTAAAAAAGCTTTCTACAGTCAACTAAAGCAGGAGTCCAGTAGAATTCGTTTTACTGCAAGTTACGGCTGCACAATATATGGTTTCAGCATCGATATAGAGTTGCGAGAAACCGCAATAGTCACGTCGCAGGATCTGCAATGTTAAGTCTGGATTATAATAGATCATTTTGCAACAGTTTGAGGCCTGTGACTGTATGAGGATTTTAAAAGCATTCAAAGCAGAAATTGAGCAGTTTGTATCTTTGAGGCATTATTTTATCGAACCGTTTATAGTGAAGACCAAGCAGTATTCATTTACATTTGATCATTCAATTACTATATACCTGAATAGTATCACAACTCCATGGAAAATTATAAAACCCTGTTTATTTTAGATGTCTCTTTACTGAATTTATCTGTAGTCATACCAATCTAAAATTATAAGTTTACAAAGAGGTATTCAAGTTACCTGGTAAAATAGTTTACAATGAAAAACTGAACAAAAGCATGCTTTAAACTGGGGTGCGCAATAAGCTTAAAGAGATGCTGCATTTCTTAATTCAAAGTAATGTTTTAAATTTATTTTTTATATGAAATAAGGAAATTACCCATGCCAACTTTAATGCAAAATGGTTTGATGCATATACCCATGGCTATCAACAATTTGATTTCAAATCTAATCTGAAAAATGAGGTTTGAGGTTGTATTGTTCATTTCGAACTATAGTAAAGGGTGTAATCCAGCATTAAAGCAGTCAATTCTTATATTGTGTGTGGTTTCGTGGCATATAAAATGGTTTTATGGCTGGCGTATCAAATTTGATCACTAAGATAATTGATGTACCCTATAAACCCTACCACACTAGCTGTTTAGAGACATCCTTACAACTAAATCCTTGAAATAAAATACAAACAAATGGCACTGGCACTAACTTCATCATTGTTGCTTTAGTGCAGGGGTCTCAAACTTGTTCCTGGAGGGCCGGTGTCCTGAAGATTTTAGCTCAAACCCTAATCAAACACACCTGAACAAGCTAATCAAGGTCTTACTAGGGCTGCGTCCGAAACCGCATACTTCCATACTATACAGTACGCTAAAATCAGTATGCGAGCCGAGTAGTATGTCTGAATTCATATAATTCGAAAATCAGTATGCTAGAAGTACCCTGATGACTTGCTACTTCCGGCGAGATTCTGAAGTGCGCATCCCATGGACGCTGCGCTATCCCATGATGCCCCGCGAGAGAATTTATGAATGGACGTGAAGCAACGCAACTGACGCAGGTAGGTCACGTGACCATGACAAAATGGCGGATGTAGTACATCTGAATTCCATTCATACTGCTTACATTCATACTGTATAGAACGCACTTTTCTAACGACCGAGTAGTACGTTTAAATTCAAACGCAGTACCTACTGAGTAGTAGGCGGTTTCGGACGCAGCCTAGGTGTACCTGAAACACCCAGGCAGGTGTGTTGAGGCAAGTTGGAGCTAAACTCAGCAGGGACACCGGCCCTCCAGGACCGAGATTGGTGACCCCTGCTTTAGTGCATTGGTCTCAAACTGAATTCCTGGAGGGCCGCAGCTCTTCACAGCCTTGCTCCAACCCTAAACGCAGCCGTTCCAACTAATGAAGGTGTTCATGAGTCTTGAACATTATTTGGATCAGCTGAGTTTAATAGGGTTGGAGCGTAACGGTGCAGAGCTGCGGCCCTCCAGGAATTCAGCTTGAGACCTATCCTTTAGATGGAAAAAGTACCATTTTAAATACATTTAAATTTCTACTGTGAGGGAGTGACTGAGATCACACGCACTCACCTGTGCAGTATCAACCCTCAGGGCTTTGGATCCCTTCAGATGCAGATGATCACCTGTAAAGAGAAAAAGCAGGTGACTGGTCAGAATGCGTTTAAAACAATGACGTGCCTGATCTACATAATCTGTGCGTCTCAGAAAGATTTTGCTTTGCCATCGTCAGTTATCGCATCAGACGGCACTTCCTATATAGCATTTATCATCACAGAACACACACTCAGCTAAGTGTACAAGCAGATTTACACTGAATAAAAAGCTTTGCAGTGTTTTGTTTGTGGTCCAAATATCACATTAAAGCAGCATTTTCTAGACTGAAGAAAAATAACTTTCAGAAACGCCAAATTAACTCAATTCTCTTAAAAGCTAAATATGCTAGTAGGGTAAATAACACGTTTTTCAGTTTGAAAAGAGACTTTTACTTGAGCCTAGTGCAGATTTAGCTTGTTTTAAGGCGGGGAAAAAAAAACTGAGGCAAGTTGTCTTTCTACTCGCACATTCAGGCTTTAATCCATAATATAATTTCAGAAAGCATTTGCTAATTCTAGAGAGGGAAATCATATCAGAAGCTTAAGACTATCAAAATAAATCGTTCTCGGTCAATTAAATAGTGCTAATGTTGTTTTAAAGTCATACTTGCATTGGATTTTACACCGGATAGTCAAAGTAGTGTGAAAAACGATATGGAGACCGTTAAAATGAACGAATGTGCGAATATATGACAAACTTCACCTCACCCGCCTACAGATTTACCTTTGTTTTTAGGTGGGGAAAATAACATCCACCTCATAAAGAGCATGGATATGCGTTTTGAGGCGATCGATCATAAACCCGGTTGGAATCCAGCGTCTGATGAAAACGTTCTTCTTTTCCTTCCCCATTACATAGCAGATTGGAAATGCATTTATTTTCAATAGAAAGGAAATGTTTTTGTTTAAAACTGTAAATAAAGTACATAAAATGAGTCACAAGGTATTTAATAAGGATAATAATAATTATTATTATTCTATAAACAATTATTTTCCACCTGGTGTTAAATGCAAGCGACATCTTAATATAATTAATCTGCATTTACAATGTTAGTCGCCCTGCTTCACCCATATTCTCCCACCTCATGGAGAGAGACAGAAAAAGCCCCTGAAGAGGAGAGAGACAGGAGAGAACTGGTATGGTGTGTGATTTCGGATACTTTCAGCCTTAAATTCAAGCGCTTTTTGCCTACTCTTCCTCATCACGAGTGAGACAGTAGGAATCATTAATCAGTGTGTGTATTATGGAAGACTCAGATTCATAGAACTTTTATATCCAAATCATTTGCATTATAAGTTTGTAGAAGTTATACATTAAAAATACCCTTAAATATACATTTTAGCACTGCTTTAGTGAACTTGAAAAAGTATTTTAAAAACTATAAATATTCACTAGTTATATTAGCATTTATCAAAGTGTGCTTTAAATGCTTTTAAAATAAGTTAAATCTTCTTTGACTATAAATATATGTACTATGTAATTTATTTTAAAAACGTGGCCAAAATATTATAGATTAACTTTATTTTAAAAATGTTAATCTTATTTTAATTTAACTATAGGGGTGCGGTCTTGTAGGGGGGCCTACAAGACATTGTGCCCAGGGGCCTCTGAATTCTTAATCCGGGCCTGATAACATCAGCTCAATTCTGGAAACAAAACCTTTTTTTTAACTCAAGTAGAAATCGCTTGTTTTAGTAACTTTCAGATATTTGGACAAGAAACAAGACAAAAACTCCAAGCAAAACATTACTTGCAGTGTAAAATCTTAACGTCATCAAAAACAATCGTAATACCTACCATTTCGGTGAAAATAGCTCAATAGTGTGCGTGAAGGCACTCATGGCGGCCTCACATGATGAACTCCCGCCTGCAGAAAGAAAAACGATTGAAAGCTCACGCGCTGACCGCCGTTATTTAAGATAGCCCTCACTAAAACACGCTTATTAGTCAAACTTACAGTTATCATGTCGGTCTAGAAGAGCAGCAATCAGATTTTTGTCTTAAATTTCGTATAAACATGCTTTAGAAGCGATTATTTCTCTTTTGGGTCAGAAAGCTCCAATCTCCACGTGTTGAAGAGCGAAAGAGGATGAAGAGCAGGCGGCGCCCGGTTTTATAGCTCTGCAACGTCACTAATCACGTGACGAGGGACGTGTTTTATTCAGTAGCGATCATTCCTTACGCCCTGCTCCCTTTGAAGAGTACTCTGACATTGAGAAAGGAAGCGTTCATTATAGGGACTCACTTCTGATCGACCCTACATAGTGGACTTCATTGGTACTTATCAGTCCTGTCTAATGTTTGGAACACCGCAGATGTGGAAAGCGGGATGGGAAAGTGACCCTTTTTTTTGTTTTGTTTTTTACAAAATAAAGGTCATTAAATTATTAACGAATAATTCGCTGAACGTTTTTTTAAGAAATAAAAAAGTAAATTAATAAATAAACAATGTAGAAAAAACACATATAATCACATAGTTACAATAAAATATGTTTTAAAATTAAAAATTAATTAAAAAAAGATTTAAAAATCTAAAACGTTTCTTTTTTATGTTATAAATTTACAAAATAAAGGTCATTATTAGTATCATTATTAATATTACGAATAACAAATATTAACGAATAATTCGCTGCACTTTTTTTTAAATAAATGGATAAACAATGTAAATACACAAAATCACCAACGCAATCTCATGGCAATTTGTAACTTTTTGATTTAGTGGCTTTGTCACTTAATTACAAATAAATGTTTTTAAAATGTTTTAAATCAACAGCACTATCGAAAACTTTTATTTTGTTATTATAAACTTACAAAATAAAGTCTTCGTGATTTAAAAACAAATCATGATAGATACATAATTAGTCATCATAACTGAATTAATAATAAAAAGCTGCAGCTTCACAGAACTTCACAAAACATGTTTACTTTTTAATTTCCAGATTACAAAATATATTTAATACATTTTATTATTGACAAATATGCTCTGAAGAGACAATTTGGCATTATAAAAAAATTAACCCAAACAATAATTTTCACTCATACAGGAAAATTTTGGCTATAAATATACCTGTGCAATTCAAGACTGCGTTTGTGTCCAGGAGTCACATTTTACCAGCATTTCCTACATGAAGACAAACCAAAAGTTCTAGGGAAAAATGATTGATTTCTTGAACCTAAATGTTGTGTTTTTAAGGTTGTGTAACTTTTTCTTTTACATGTTATTTTTATTGTTTTATTAACATTTAGAAATTGATTCAGGTTTTTAATGAATTAGAAGATTTTATCATTTTATCATATATATATATATATGTTTACCGGTCACTTTATTAGGTACACCTTACTAGTACCGGGTTGGACCCCCTTTTGCCTTCAGATCTGCCTTAATCCTTCGTGGCATAGATTCAACAAGGTACTGGAAATATTCCTCAGAGATTTTGCTCCATATTAACATGAGAGCATCACACAGTTGCTGCAGATTTGTCGGCTGCACATGCATATTGGGAATATACCGTTCCACCACATCCCAAAGGTGCTCTATTGGATTGAGTAATGGTGACTGTGGAGGCCGTTTGAGTACAGTGAACTCATTGTCATGTTCAAGAAGCCAGTCTGAGATGATTCACGCTATATGACATGGAGCTTTATCCTGCTGGAAGTGGCCATCAGAAGATGGAGACACTGTGGTCATAAAGGGATGGACATGGTCAGCAACAATACTCAGGTGGGCTGTGGTGTTGACACGATGCTCAATTGGTACTAATGGGCCCAAAGTGTGCCAAGAAAATATCCCCCACACCATTACACCACCCCCACCAGCCTGAACCGTTGATACAAGGCAGGATGGATCCATGCTTTTTTGTTGTTGACGCCAAATTCTGACCCAACCATCTAAATGTGGCAGCAGAAATGGAGACTCATCAGACCAGGCAACGTTTCTCCAATATTCTGTTGTCCAGTTTTGGTGAGCCTGTGTGAATTGTAGCCTCAGTTTCCTGTTCTTAGCTGACAGGAGTGGCACCCGGTGTGGTCTTCTGCTGCTGTAGCCCATCTGCCTCAAGGTTGGACGTGTTGTGTGTTCAGAGATGCTCTTCTGCAGACCTCCGTTGTAACGAGTGATTATTTGAGTTTCTCTGCCATTCTTCTCTGACATCAACAAGGCATTTGCGCCCACAGAACTGCCGCTCACTGGATATTTTCAGACCATTCTCTGTAAACCCTAGAGATGGTTGTGCGTGAAAATCCCAGTAGATCAGCAGTTTCTGAAATACTCAGACCAGCCCGTCTGGCATCAACAACCATGCCACATTTAAAGTCACTTAAATCATCTTTCTTCCTCATTCTGATGCTCGGTTTGAACTGCAGCAGATCGTCTTGACCATGTCTACATGCCTAAATGTGTTGAGTTGCTGCCATGTGATTGGCTGATTAGAAATTTGCGTTAACAAGCAGTTGGACAGGTGTACTTAATAAAGTGGCCAGTGAATGTATATATTTATTAATTAATTAATTTTCTTTCAGCTTAGTCCCTTTATTAATCTGGGGTCGCCACAGCGGAATGAACCACCAACTTATCCAGCATATGTTTTACACAGCGGATGCCCTTCCAGCTGCAACCCAGTACTGGGAAAGTGTGTATATATATTATTATACTATATTTTATTTTATTTTAAATATATATTTATATATATATATTTTTTTATTATTTTTAGTTTGATCAACCTACAGTACAAAATAAAATAAAAAATGTTTATTTAAGTGTAATAAAGATTTGGTATAGTTGTTAGATATAGATAGATATAGACCATATAGCCTGTTATTGTTTATGTTTTCAAACTGTTTTAGGTTTTAATTTGAGCCCTATTAAATAACATTTAGGTTACTTTTATAATTTAGTTGTGTTTTATATATATATATATATATATATATATATATATATATATATATATATATATATATATATATATATATACAATATAAATCTGTGTGTGTGTGTGTGTGTGTGTGTGTGTGTGTGTGTGTGTGTGTGTGTGTGTGTGTGTGTGTGTCTATATATGGATCTGGAGCTCAAATCCAGTCGTAAATTGCATTTGGGGCACCCCGAGTTATGGGCCCCCAATAAATATATATAAATTTCTATAAATCATACATGGGGTGACACAGTGGCTCAGTGGTTAGCACTGTGGCCTCACAGCAAGAAGGTTGCTGGTTCGAGTCCTAGCATGGGTCAGTTGTCATTTCTGTGTGGAGTTTGCATGTTCTCCCCGTGTTGGTGTGGGTTTCCTCCGGGTGCTCCGGTTTCCCCCACAGTCCAAACACATGCGCTATAAGTGAATTGGGTAAATTCACCTAAATCTAAATTGGTCGTAGTGTATGAGTGTGTGTGTGAATAACTCTGTATGGGTGTTTCTACTCGGGTTGTAGCTGGAAGGCCATCCGCTATGTAAAACATATGCTGGAATAGTTGGCGGTTCATTCCACTGTGGCGACCCCTGATGAATAAAGGGACTAAGCCGAAGGAAAATGAATTAATGAGTTCACTTTATGTTAACAAGCACAACTGTGTATGCTTATAATGCATTGGTATATGTTGAACTATGATTAGAAGGCTTTAGTACTTAATTAACGCTATATACATTACATCAAATAAGGAACATTATTTTAACGTTATCATTGCATCCTGAATATATTGTTTTACTTCAGAAACGCAGATTAGAGGGTTCTGAAGGAAAAAAGACGGCAAAAAATAAATAAAACAAATAAATAAAAACACAAAGGGTGCATATTAGGACTGTTAGGCTTCATTTCGGGAGTGTCCGACAGCAAGATGCCCTTTTGTCTCCGTGATTTTAATGTCATGCCGCTCTTCTGTCACTAGGGAGGGATCTGTCAACTCTCTCTCTCTCTCACTCTCTCTCTCTCTCACACACACACACATACACACTCGCGCACTCACTGCAGCACCGTCCCGCCGCGGGATGGAGGAACCGCGCATGCACGGGATATTCACGGACGCGGACACCGGGCGGCTCACATACGCGCTGAGTCTGTCGGACAGCCGCCTCACGGTGCAGAGAGTCCCGTCCCCACCGTCCCAAACACCAGCACCGGAGCACCTGGACCTGCGCGACTGCTTGGGGAGCCGCGCGCACCGGGGCGAGCGCGAAGACCGGGACGCGTATTATCTGTGCGTTTATTTCTATCCGTACCGGCGCCGATGGATGGCTTGGGGTCCGGTCCGACAAAGGGACGAGCGGCGATTTCGGCTTGTGCTCAATTCGGATGATAATAATGATGAGGAAGAGGAGGAGGAGGAGGAGGAAGAAGACGCGAAGCTGCGCGAGGCGGAACGGTGGGCGCGCGCCATCAGAAACCGCCCGGGAAACACGCGTGGTAAGAAACTAACTTATTCAAAAGCTGAGTGCAAACTCAACCGAGAGGCTTTTCGTGTAGTGTTGAATAGTTGTAACAATATTGTTTGATAGACATGGAAGTCTTACTTAAAACAAGGCTAAATTTGGGCTGTCAGTGAATATCTAATAGACGTCTAATAGACCATTTCAATGTGGTCATGTCATTGGCCCATGAACATTTCCTGCTTGTTATCAAACTATTTCTAACCTGTAACAAGAGGCAATTCAATCATAACTTCATGTTAAAACAGCTATCATCACACAATTTATCAATATGTGGCTCTTTAATCTCGGAAGCCATAGAAATAAAAAATGTAATACAGGAAATGTGTTGGGACCATTGTTTTTGTTTACATCCTTCAAAATGGTCTATAGACATCTAAACAAAATCTAAACACAGATGTCTTGGCTGAAAAAGGCTTAATTTGGGCTGTCAGTGAATATCTAACAATAGTCCAAAAATAGTGTAATACACAGGAATGAATGGCTACACATGTAAAGTCTGTCTAATCTGTAGTTGATGACTAGTCTTAACCTTTTCTTAGACGTTTATTAGACGTTCACTGACAGCCTAAATGTAGCTTTGTTTTAGCCAAAACGTCTGTTTTGATGTTTATTAGATGTCTATTCAATGTTCTCTGACAGCCCAAATTTAGCCTTTTTTAGCCAAGACGTCTGTGTTTAGATGTCAATTAGATGTTCACTGACAGCCCAAGCCAAGACATCTGTGTTTAGATGTCAATTAGATGTTCACTGACAGCCCAAGCCAAGACATCTGTGTTTAGATGTTTATTAGATGTCTATTAGATGTTCACTGACAGCCTAAATTTAGCCTTGTTTTAAACAAGACGTCCATGTTTAGATGTCCATTAGAAGTCTTTTAAGTTTTAACTTGCAGCCCAAATTTAGACTTTTTTTTAGCCAAGATGTCTATGTTTAGATTTCTATTAGACATCTATTAAACTTCTTTTAAAAACAAATAATACTTGCTGGGTCATAAACTAATATGTGCTTTTACGCCGCATTTATCTTTAGAATACCACAATAAAAATTTGGTCACGTCTGTGTATTTGATGACTATAGTCTAGTTTTGGGCTGTTCTTAGACGCCTATCAGATGTCTATTAGATGACAGCACAAATTTAGTCTTGTTTTAAACAGGGTGATTATGTTTAGATGTCTATTAGATGTTTATTAAATGTTCACTGACAGTCCAAATTTAGCCTGGTTTTAAACAATACGTCTATGTTTAGATGTCTATTAGATTTTCACCAAGAGCCCAAATTTAGCCTTTTTTAGCAAAGACCTTTGTGTTTAGATGTCAATTAGATGTTCACTGACAGCCCAAATTTAGCCTTTTTTTTTAAAACACGACATCTATTAGATGTCTATTAGACGTCTTTCAGATTTTCACTGACAGCCCAAATTTAGACTTTTAGTCAAGATGTCTATGAGACGTCTATTAGACTTAATTTAAAAACAAATAATGCTTGCTGGGTCATAAAATAATATGTGCTTTTACACTGCATTTATCTTGAGAATACCACAATAAAGTTTTGGTCACATATTTGTATTTGATGACTATAGTCTAGTTTTGGGCTGTTCTTAGACGTCTATCAGATGTCTATTAGATGACAGTGGAAATTTAGCCTTGTTTTAAACAAGACGTCCATGTTTAGATGTCTATTAGAGGTTTATTAGATTTTTCACTGACAGCCCAAATTTAACCTTTTTGTACCCAAGACGTCCATGTTTAGATGTTTATTAGATGTCTATTGGATGTTCACTGGCAGCCTAAATTTAGCCTTGTTTTAAACAAGACGTCCATGTTTAGATGTCCATTAGTAGTCTTTTAAGTTTAAACATGGCGGCTCCATTGTTTTGATTCTGTCTAGCTCTATGAGCTCGTGATGTATCTCTGTAACCAATCAGCGTTCAGCTGCGCATGTAGCTCCACCTATTGGTATCCTTTCTCATGTTTGGTACCCTTTCGAAAGGGTGCAGAAAAAGTGGTACGGTACGGTTCGAACCGTACCGTACCGTACCACTCAGTGGAAATGGGCCATAATATGTGCTTTCACGCCACATTTATATTTAGAATACCACAATAAAAAATGTGGTCACGTCTGTGTATTCAATGACTATAGTCTAGTTTTGGGCTGTTCTTAGACGTCCATTAGATGTCTATTAGATGACAACACAAGTTTAGCCTTGTTTTAAACAGGGTGTCTATGTTTAGATGTCTATTAGATGTTTATTAAATTTTCACTGACAGTCCAAATTTAGCCCATGTTTAGATGTCTATTAGACGTCTGTTAGATTTTTCACTGAGAGCCCAAATTTAGCCTTTTTTGTCTGTGTTTAGATGTCAATTAGATGTTCACTGACAGCCCAAATTTAGCTGTTTTCTTTTCAAACACGACAAATATTGCTTGCTGGGTCATAAAATATTATGTGCTTTTACGCCGCATTTATCTTGAGAATACCACAATAAAGATTTGGTCACATGTTTGTATTTAATGACTATAGTCTAGTTTTGGGCTGTTCTTAGACGTCTATCAGATGTCTATTAGATGACAGTCGAAATTTAGCCTCGTTTTAAACAAGACGTCCATGTTTAGATGTCTATTAGTGGTCTTTTAAGTTTAAACATGGCGGCTCCATTGTTTTGATTCTGGCTAGCTCTATGAGCTTGTGATGTATCTCTGTAACCAATCAGCGTTCAGCTGCGCATGTAGCTCCACCTATTGGTATCCTTTCTCATGTTTGGTACCCTTTCGAAAGGGTGCAGAAAAAGTGGTACGGTACGGTACCGTACCACTCAGTGGAAATGGGCCATAATATGTGCTTTTACGCCACATTTATCTTTAGAATACCACAATAAACAATTTGGTCACGTCTGTGTATTCAATGAATATAGTCTAGTTTTGGGCTGTTCTTAGACGTCCATTAGATGTCTATTAGATGACAGCACAAGTTTAGCCTTGTTTTAAACAGGGTGTCTATGTTTAGATGTCTATTAGATGTTTATTAAATTTTCACTGACAGTCCAAATTTAGCCCATGTTTAGATGTCTATTAGACGTCCGTTAGATTTTTCACTGAGAGCCCAAATTTAGCCTTTTTTGTCTGTGTTTAGATGTCAATTAGATGTTCACTGACAGCCCAAATTTAGCTGTTTTCTTTTAAAACACGACAAATATTGCTTGCTGGGTCATAAAATATTACGTGCTTTTACGCCGCATTTATCTTGAGAATACCACAATAAAGATTTGGTCACATGTTTGTATTTAATGACTATAGTCTAGTTTTGGGCTGTTCTTAGACGTCTATTAGATGTCTATTAGATGACAGTCGAAATTTAGCCTTGTTTAAACAAGACGTCCATGTTTAGATGTCCATTAGAAGACTTTAAGAAGCCAATTTTTTATTAGAAGCAAAAATTAGACTTTTTTTTTTTTTAGCCAAGATATCTATGTTTAGATTTCTATTAGACATCTATTAAACATATTTTTAAAACAAATAATGCTTGCCGGGTCATAAAATAATATGTGCTTTTTTTCGCCTGTTTAATATTGAGAATACCACAATAATAAATTTGTTCACGTCTGTGTACTTAATGACTGTAGTCTAGTTTTGGGCTGTTTTTAGACGTCTATTAGATGACAGCCCAAATTTTAAACAAGATGTCTATTTTTAGATGTCTATTAGACGTGTATTAAATGTTCACTGACAGCCCAAATTTAGCCTTGTTTTAAACAAGGCGTCCATGTTTGGATGTCTATCAGAGGTCTTTTAGATTTTCACAGACAGTCCAAATTTAGACTCTTTTAACCAAGACGTCTGTGTTTAGATGTCTATTAGACGTCCATTAGATTTTTCACTGAGAGATGTCCATTAGATGTCTTTCAGATTTCATTTAAAAACAAATAATGCTTGCTGGGCCATAAACTAATACGTGCTTTTCAGTGACATTTATCTTGAGAATACCACAATAAAAATTCAGCCACATCTGTGTATTTGATGACTATAGTCTAGTTTTGGGCTGTTCTTGGATGTCTATTAGATGACTGCCCAAATTTTGCCTTTTTTTTATCCAAGATGTCCATGTTTAGATGTATATCGGACGTCTATTAGATGCAAAATAAATAGATAAGAACTTGGTGGGAGGCCTATTTCATAAAGCATTCATAGTTTTAACAATAACCAAAACATTTAGCTCAATAAATTACTAATGATATAAAAGATCATACTTTAAAAATGCTAATAAACAGATAATATCTTAATAATAATAATAATAAGCAAACAATAAGCCAGTAGTTAATGGTGTTAACTGTTGCTTAAACTAATGTGTTAGCAAATATTGCAGTTTTCTAAAACTATAGGGTATTTTATACTACAATACACCACAGTTTACTGTATTAAGAGTGTAGTTAATGCTGAAGAAGAGTTGTAAATACGACAACATATACATTCAAAAACACTATAGTATTTACTATAAATTACTACAATATTTTATATTTTGAATTTCCTCATACATTTTATGTAAAAGGATTATTGTTCAGTATCACTGTATGATCACAGAGCATTTTTAATATTAACCTGCTTTAACCATACTATAAGTGCAATTAAAATAGTACAATCAGATTTAATTTATGAATACAGCGCTTTTCACAATAACTATTGTTATACTATTGTTTGTTACAACATTACAATCAAAAACTGAAGCAGAAAAGGTCAAGGTGTTGTGTAGACGACTCTCAGAATTCGGCACAAAAGCTAAATTGTCGCACTTACAGGATCCAAATTAATATTTTATATTAATACGTACAAAAATGCATTGAAAGGGTGTCACTTTTGGAGCAATATTTAACTAAATATACCATATTTGACCAAAAAAAATGGGTTTTCAGAAGTTGTTTTGACTTTGTGCTGTCCTCTAAGTCCCAGCAGGGTTGGCAATACATCAGATTTGTATATACAACATCATACAAAAATGTGAACATGGTATTTTTACCTCTCGCAGGCTTGTTCCTGCAGGGTTTCACCTGTTTAACGTGTTAAGATGAGGTGTGACTGTGTGCCGGGAGGAAAGTACAGCTGGGTTACACTGAACTAGTTTAACCTGCTGAGCGACGGTTGGTGATATATGCCGGGGTTTAGCTTGAAGATCAGCTTTCACATGCAGATCAGGATTGTTAGGAACAGTTGAAGTCATAATTATTAGCTCTCCTGTATATTTCTAGCCCAATTTCTGTTTAACAGAGAGATTTGTTCAACACATTTCTAATCATAATAGTTTTAATAACTCATCTCTAATAACTGATTTATTTTATCTTTGCCGTGATGACAGTAAATAATATTTGACTAGATATTTTTCAAGACACTTCTATACATTTAAGGGCTTAACTAGGTTAATTAGGGTAAAGTTGGGGTAATTAGGCAAGTTATTGTATAACTATTGTTCTGTAGACAACCCAATATAAATATTGTTTAAGGGGGCTAATAATATTGACCTTAAATGGTTTAATAAACATTAAAAACTGCTTTTATTCTAGCCGAAATAAAACAAATAAGACTTTCTCCAGAAGAAAAAATATTATAGGAAATACTGTGAAAATTTCCTTGCTCTGTTAAACATCATTTGGGAAATATTTCTAATTCTCACTTCAACTGTATGCCGGCTAAGTGGATGTTTTTACCTTCTAGCTAGTGATCTTGTGGCGGTATAAAGTGCGTATGAATATCTGTGTGTGAGAAGATGTGAAGAGATGCTGAGAGGACACAATATGTGCCACATATGGGACGTGTCCAACACCATCTGTTTGCTCTCATGTGGGTTTAACCCTGTAAAGACTGGCAAACGGAAATCAAACAGTTCAGATAACCTTCGGTGCACTAAGTGAATCCTGCCAAACAGTACATTAAAACGGATGTGCAATATCATGTGCAATTTACTGTTAAAATATCTCCCTCCCTGTGGTAATTAGTCTTCCTGTGATAACAAAAATACAGCCATTTATACAGCCATACAGCTTTTGCCTGTGTGTTTGAGTTTGTTTACAGATATGTACTGACAGACTTTCACTCCAAAGACTCTTCATAACCTAATTCAAGTGTTTGAAATCACCTTTTTTGTGTATTATACCACAGAATGAGGACAAAATCACACAATTGTATAGTATACTATAGAAAAACATTCATTAATTCATTTCTTTTGGCTTAGTCCCTTATTATCAGGGGTCGCCACAGTGGAATGAACCCACAACTATTTCAGCTTATGTTTTACGCAGCAGATGCCCTTCCAGCTGCAACCCAGTACTAGGAAACACTTATACACACTTATTCACACACACACTCATACACTACGGACAATTTAGTTAATCAGTTCACCTATAAAGCATGTGTTTGAACTGTGGGGGAAACCGGAGCACCCAGAGGAAACCCACACTAACAAGGGGAGAACATGCAAACTCCACACAGAAACGCCAACTGACCCAGCCGGACCTTCTGTTAGGATATATGTCTCAGAGTGAATACATAAGAATTATGGTCATTGATATTACATATATATTACAAAAAGGTAAATTATTTGATGTAGTTTTAAGATCACTATAGTTACTAGACACGCCCCTTACTGCTGATTGGCTGAAGTGTATTTTGGACACAAAGGCGTTGTTCAAGTATTGATTGGTGTATCTTTTAAAAGTCTGATGTTTGGTCTAATATAGTGAAAATATGGAGGAAAGTGTTGCTTTGTAACAAGCAAGTCAGGGTACAACAGTGTTGACGATCTAAACGCAGTTTATTTACAGCTTGGTCAGGCAGGCTATGGTCAACGGTTTCATGAGGGGACTCCAAAAGCATAGCACAGGCAGAGGTCAGTGCAGGCGGCAAACAGGATAAACAAAGAACAAAACAAGGCTCGGGAAACATGGCAAGACTGGACTAAGAAATGCTTTGTAAAGTTACAGGTAAACAAGACTCAGCACTGTGTGTGTGAATGTGAGGTGTATTTATAGTCTTAATGTATTAATCAGTCAATGATGAGCTTCCAGCTGTGTGTGTGCAATCAGCGAGAAAACTGCAACTGGCGTGTGTGTGTGAACAAGTAAGATGAGATTAGTAGTTCTTTTGGTGGCAGATTTGTAGTTCTCCAGCGATTTGTGGTAATTATGACATGCTCAGATTTCATTAAGAAACTTAACCTGTATACGCACAAAACTTTGATTAAATTGTTATTAGAAACACCTTTATAACTGCTCTGTAGTTTCATCACATTCAATACAATGATGACAATTAATGAACAAATAAACATTCCTCAAAAAAACAAGATTTTAGATGTGTTAGAGGCTTGGAAAGAAGAATTCCACCTCTGAGGAACAGTGAAAGTAAAGGTTCTGGAAATACAACTTCCTCAAAAGCATTGAAAATTCCTAAGTGTATAATATACAACATAGGCTCGTTCTGAAAACATAGCCCTATATACATTTCTGGAGATCATGAATTATGTAGCCAGAGGTACGTACGGCTGCATTTAGTCTTTAAAACAGATGCTACGCGGTGGTATGATGCCGTTCTTTTTCGCGGTAGCAGCTGACCGCTGGGTTCAAGTCCGGAGAAGAACGGTTCTAGAAAGCAGGTAAGACAAAAACAAAAGCCAAAAAATAAAATAAACAAGTAAATAACAAGGTGAGAACGTGGTAAAATCTGAAAACGTGGTAAAAATCAGGCGAGGGCTTTTCTTTTTCTCGAATGCTTTTTAAAACGGGAAGGAGGAGGGTGGGTCAGTCAATTGACATCGACCTCTGGGGGATTTATGCAAGAAGAGCAGGAGTGAATGGCACTTGTGTGAGAAATATTAGATCTGAAAAAGCATACACAGCAGCCTCTGGTGGATTTACGAAAACAAACACTGCAAAAAAGCGTAGCTCCTGGGACGTATTTGGCGCTCTCCAGAAATGTATATAGGGGTACGTTTTCAGAATGAGGCTGGGTTGGTAATATCTTATCCTATCAGTTTGGTCAGCATGATCATTTCAGTGTGGTCAAAAGCGATTACAGAACAGCATTTCCTACTGTAAGTGAGTTATTTTAAATAAGTTGAAGGTGGATGCTTGTATAATTATTAAAAGGCCTTTTAATTGGTAAGAGGTATTAACTCAATCAATCAGACGATGGAAAGCTTCATCTGGTGGATAATATTTTTGCAGTTTTATTTATCTGGATCATTTGAAGACTATAGAAGGTATCAAAAATGATACAGCATGATTTTTATCGTTACTCTGGATTTGTGTATATAAGCACAGATTTCTATTATTAACCGAATCAGCAAATGCACCTGGTGGACCAGAAAACAGGCGAGGGGGGAAAAAAAAAGCATAAAATGTCCTGTTTTTTGTAGAAAATTATCTATTTGTTTTGTGCACAATGACAAAATGTTCTGGCATCATTTAGGCAATAGATATTGTAATTATGTCATGCATAATTTAGCCACTGAAATCTTTAAATAGCTAAAAATAGGACAGACTCTTCCTGTGAGTTTTGTCAGATCCTGCTCAGTACAGCTTCTCCGTTTCTGCTGTAAAAAGCTGAACACACACACTGAGAATCAGATACCTGAACGGGACCACACACATCTGGAGTTCCGGAATGGAATGGAATACAGAAGGTTCTAAACGATGAGGTCATTGCACTGATGAGTCTAGGTTGCCATTTTATAAATAGAGTCTACTCATGTCCACCTCTGCATATATGTTTCACAGACTATAATCTTCATAAATTAACACTGAGATTACAGAGAAGTAGTGGGCGGAGCTAAACAGACAGCGATATTATAGAAGTGGGGGGAGCTAAACAGACAGTGATGTACAAGTAGTGGGTGGAGCTAAACAGGCAGTGATGTACAAGTTGTGGGTGGAGCTAAACAGACAGTGATGTACAAGTAGTGGGTGGAGCTAAACAGACAGTGATGTACAAGTAGTGGGTGGAGCTAAACAGACAGTGATGTACAAGTAGTGGGTGGAGCTAAACAGGCAGTGATATTTAAGTATTGTGCGGAGCTAAACAGATAGTAACGTACAAGTAGGGGGCGAAGCTAAAGAGACAGCGATGTACAAGTAGTTTGTAGAGCTAAACAGGCAGTGACGTAGAAGTAGTGCGTGGAGCTAAACAGACAGTGATGTTTAAGTATTGTGCAGAGCTAAACAGATAGTAACGTACAAGTAGGGGGCGAAGCTAAAGAGACAGCGATGTACAAGTAGTTTGTGGAGCTAAACAGGCAGTGACGTAGAAGTAGTGCGTGGAGCTAAACAGACAGTGATGTTTAAGTATTGTGCGGAGCTAAACAGATAGTAACGTACAAGTAGGGGGCGGGGCTAAACAGACAGTAATGAACAAGTAGGGTCGGAGCTAAAAGCATTCTTGAAGTAGTGGGCGGAGCTAAACGGCCAGTGATGTAGAAGTAGTGAGCGGAGCTGAACAGGTAGTGATGTAGAAGTAGTGGGTGGAGCTAAACAGACAGCAACGTTAAAGTAGTGAGTGGCGTTAAACTGACAGTGATGTAGAAGCAGTGAACGAAGCTAAACAGACTGCGATGTTGAAGTTGTGGCTGGAGCTAAACAGGCAGTGATATAGAAGTAGTGGGTGGAGCTATACAGGCAGTGATGTAGATGTAGTGGGTGGAGCTAAAATAGCAGTAATATCGAAGTATTGGGCGGAGCTAAACAGACAGTGGTGTAGAAGTAGTGGGTGAAACTAAACAGACAGTGATGTTGAAGTAGGGGGCGGAGCTAAACAGGCAGTGATGTAGAAGTAGTGGGCGGAGCTAAACAGGCAGTGATGTTGAGGTATTGGGGCAAAGCTAAACAGGTAGTGACATTGAAGTAGTGGGCGGAGCTAAATACACAGTAATGTTAAAATAGTGGGTGGAGCTAACCAGACAGTAATGTTGAAGTTGTGAGCGGAGCTAAACAGACAGTGATGTTTAATTAGTGGGCGGAGCTAAACAGATAGCGCTGTTGAAGTAATGGGTGGAGCTAAACAGGCAGTGATGTTGCGGTATTGGGGCGGAGCTCAACAGGCAGTGATGTAGAAGTAGTGGGCAGAGCTATACAGGCAGTGATGTAGAAGTAGTGGGCAGAGCTATACAGGCAGTGATGTAGAAGTAGTGGGTGGGGCTAAACAGGTAGTGATGTAGAATAAGTGGGCGGGGCTAAACAGACATTGATGTAGAAGTATTGGAAGGAGCTAAACAAAGAGTAATGTAGAAGTAGTGGGCGAAGCTAAAGCTAAACAGGCAGTGATGTAGAAGTAGTGGGTGGAGCTAAACAAACAGTGATGTAGAAGTAGTGGGTGGGGCTAAACAGGTAGTGATGTAGAATAAGTGGGCGGGGCTAAACAGGCATTAATGTAGAAGTATTGAAAGGAGCGAAACAGAGTAATGTAGAAGTAGTGGGCGGAGCTAAAGCTAAACAGGCAGTGATGTAAAAGTAGTGGGTGGAGCTAAACAAACAGTGGTGTAGAAGTAGTGGGCGGAGCTAAACAGACGATAATGTTGAAGTAGTGGGCAGAGCTAAACAGACAACGATGTTAAAGTAGTGGGCGGAGCTAAACAGATGAAGTTGTGGGTGGAGCTAAACAGACAGTGATGTAGAAGTAGTCGGTGGAGCTAAACAGATGGCGGTGTTAAAGTAGTGGGTGGAGCTAAACAGTGGATGGAGCTAAACAGACAGCGATGTTGAAGTAGTGGGGGGAGCTAAACAGGCAGTGATGCTGAAGTGGTAGGCGGAGCTAAACAAGCGGTAATATCGAAGTAGTGGGCGGAGCTAAACAGGCAGTAATATAGAGATAGTGGGCGGAGCTATACAGGCAGTGCTGTGGATGCAGGCATTGAGCTCTGTGGAGGCAGAGTTTAAATACAGTATTACATAATAATCTTTGTCAGATTGCTTCAGTATAAGGTTTTGAGTTCTGAAACTTTGCATTATCAAAGTATTATCGCATTTTCATATTTATGATGGTAGTAACTAGTCCGAATAATCTTCAAATTTTTATGATTCTTTTCATATCAGGCAGTTCATATTGATCTGTGTTTCAGTGACTGAACTGTGATCCGCCATGCACTAAAGGCTCATCACAGGTCACATGCTGTTAGTTCTCTTCGCTCAGCGTGGCATCTACTACTCAGTCATACTGCATGCACATGTTTAATAGATGAGCTTGTTTCAGCACGCGTGATCCGGAGCAGACGATAATACACTATTTAACAGAATACATGCATTTTAAATGAGCCTCTGCTGTATGGCACAGAGAACAGGCGTGTGGCACAGATCTGTCACATGTGAAGAGGCAGAAAACAATGACAGTAAAGGCTGATTCACTTCTCTTACTGAAGGCCCAGACGCCCCGAGACACTTTCTCAATTGCTTAGAGCAGCAGATGACGGCAATGCAAATCTGATATGGGGCTGTTTTTTTATACAGCTTTCAGTTCATTCTCATTGTCCTTGAAGCTCATAGAAAATCAGTGGAGGCTTTTAAAGAGGTCATATTGCGGCTTGTTAGACTCTGTATACTTCTGCTGCTTTTTCAGTGCTCAACATACTGTACACTCACCGGCCACTTTATTAGGTACACCCTATTAGTATCGAGTTGGACCCCCTTTTGCCTTCAGAACTGCTTTAATCCAAAGGTTCAACAAGGTACTGGAAATATTCCTCAGAGATTTTGCTCCATATTGACATGATAGCATCACGCAGTTGCTGCAGATTTGTCGGCTGCACATCCATGATGCCAATCTCCCGTACCACCACATCCCAAATATATATGTTAAGGAAAAAAATGAAAGAGAAACAATAAAATTATACAATTTTGTTGAGATTTAGTAATTTTTTCCAATATTTAGCATGAATTTAATTGTATAATCGTTCTATTTCTAAAGCTGTTCAGCGACTTAAACAGTATTTTAATAAATAAATCTATTTAAGAAATCTGCTTTGTTGCACCAAAACACACTACCTGACAAAAGTCTTGTCGTCGATCCCAGATGTAAGAGCAACAAATAATAACTTCTCTTCTAGTTGATCATGTGGAAAAGTGTCAGAAGGTCGATTTTTCTGATGAATCATCTGTTAAACTGCATCTAAATCATCACAAATACTGCAGAAGACCTACTGGAACCCACATGGAGCCAAGATTCTCACAGAAATCAGTCAAGTTTGGTGAAGCAAAAATCATGGTTTGGGGTTACATTCAGTATGGGGGCGTGCGAGAGATCTGCAGCTGCCCATTACATTACAAACCACAGGAGAGGGCAAATTCTTCCTTCTCATACTTCAGCCTCCACATCAAAGTTCCTGAAAGCAAAGAAGGTCAAGGTGCTCCAGGACTGGCCAGCCCAGTCACCAGACATCAACATTATTGAGCATGTCTGGGGAAAGATGAAGGAGGAGGCATTGAAGATGAATCCAAAGAATCTTAATGAACTCTGGGAGTCCTGCAAGAACGCTTTGCCGTTCCAGATGACTTTATTAATAAGTGATTTGAGTCATTGCAGAGATGTATGGATGCAGTCCTCCAAGCTCATGATGGAGTCACACACAATATTCATTCTGTTTCCACTGCACTGGACATTATTTCTGTTCAGTGACAAGACTTTTGTCTAAGCAAAGTCAGACCTTACTGTCCTAATGAAATCATTAAAAATCAAGGCATGATCATATTTTATTCTGGTAAAATAAGCGTCATCTAGAGGCATTTGCCTTTCATATAAGCCACTTCTTATACCAAATGATCAACTAGAAGTCAAGTTATTATTTGTTGTTCCTAACATTTCGATAGGCGACAAGACTTTAGTCAGGTGGTCTATATGACCTATATTCACTGAAAAATGGATAAAAATATTCATTTCCAAAATGGGGTGTGCTCATTTATGTTGATCACTATATTTAAAAGGGGTTGAGACAACACAACAACTTAATTGTTTTATGTTCAATCCACTTAAATTTGTAAAAACTGTTAAGTTAACTAATTATTTGTGCTGGGACAGCATGAAGGAATTGTGTGGAGCTCAGCATTTGTGTGCTTGTTTTTATTTGCTTTCCATCCTCCACCCACTGTCTGATCTATACTGCACTCAACACTGAAATATGAGCTGCGCATCTCCAGTCTGAATGGATTTTTGTATGCAGCTTCTGTCTGTATGGCAATTTGGGTCACACTTTATTTTAAAGGGCACCTAGGTTACCCCTTTTCCCAGATTTAATATAAGTCTTTTGTGTCTCCAGAATGTGTCTGTAAAGTTTCAGCTCAAAACACTCATCAGATGTTTTATTAGGTCTTTCAGAAGATTCTATTTTATAGCTCTGAGCAGCAGGTAGAGGTTTTTGTGTACTACGCCTTTAAGGCTAGTCCTTCACGCCCACCGTTTCCACGTGCCTGTCAGCACGCCTTAATCTCCTCCCTCGGCTGCGTCAGACAACAGACAGACATAAAGGAAGAAGATCTCACGTAACGTTTGTGAGAAATACTACAGTAAGACCTTTACCAATGAATATTTGATGCATTTGTTGTGGAGTTGCAACGATGAGTCAAACACAATGTCGTTACAAAGTTCACGCACACACAGATACACACACACAGACAGCGCGCACGTTTAGCTTTGCACTCTTTTTGCACGCAAATGTGACAGGATACAGGTTAATATCCACTGCTGTATGGATATCTGTTATGTTAATGTACAAAATAAACCTGATTTAACGTCCACAAACCGGGATTGAAGCGTCTTTTATAATTGTTCTGACGCGGCTGTGTTGATGAAGTAAAGCTGAAATAAATCGCTGTAATTTATTACACACATGCACTGTTTTAAAACATTTTAAACTTGTAAAACTCACTCTTGATCACATTTGATGATGATTGATGATCCTAGCAAACTGAACAGACCTTTTATTCCCAGTTGCTTTGCGCACGTCCTGTCTTGTTGATATTATTGTACACGTTACTACGGAGACATGATAATACGCAGCTGTTAATCAATTCAGTGGGCGGGGGGACCGCACTCCTATGTCAAGTTGCGGTCATTCTCAAAACGCTCCAATTGGTCCACCGTTTTCATGTTGTTAAATTGAAAAAAAAGGACTGGGTGTGTTTATATCACCACCAATATGACGGTCTATACCAGGGCTATTCAATTGGCGGCCCGCGGGCCGAACCCGGCCCCCGAGGCAATTTGTTCTGGCCCTCCAAATAGTGTGACCAAGACATCAAGAATAAATTTAGTTCAGTCAAAAAACGGCCGCTGTAGTTATGAAGTGACCTGCCTCTGTTCAATACAGCATGAGCTGCGCAGAGCGTGAGTCACCTGACAGTGGCGAGAGCAGCCGAATACATTTGAATATGTTTGTAGAAATGGTTTTTTGTACAATGCACTGATATCGTTATTAGGGATGCAACGATTAACCGATTTCACTATTAACTGCGCTTTAATTCGTCATGGTTAATTAATCGTAAAGGCTTCTCTAAGCCGCATTTCTGTTCTGCCGCACGAAACGAAACTGCTGAACAAAGTTACGCCAAGTTGCCAACTGTGCGCTAGTTTAAAGTTCCGAGCTTGTCCAGCGAAGCTAATACGCACGCACACTGTAATAACTATAGCCGCGGGCCGTTCCCATATCACGTCTTTCCCGCGCGCAAGTTTGTTATGTCGTAAGAATATATGCCAATATGCGGGCGCAAGCAGAGCAACGCGCTCGCGGCTGTCTGGGCGCACGCAGTAGAAAACATCTCATGCTGTAGCGGTAAGAGTTGTGCTTAGCTTTCAGTGCAATGTAAACAAAAGACATGTTAGACGAACTATTATTAAAATGATTATGTATGTATGAGTGCAGATGATAACAACAGTTAATCTAAATATTGGCGCCGACCTTCATAACAATTATTATTATATTATTTTCTCCCGTTCCTCTCTATAAACACACACATAATTAAATTGTGTAGCCCTATAAGCACAGAAAAACCTACAGCATAAAAACTATTACTAATGAAAATGCCTTTTAAAGGTTTTTTAATATTAGTTAGGGATGTCCAGATCTAAATCTAGCTAATATAAAGCTTAAATTTACATTAGACGTGATAACTGTGAAACGCTGATTATTCTTCACACTATATAATCGTACAAACAAAATCTATAATAGTTGCATCCATAATTGTTATGCAGTTCAAAACATAACATATGAACGTATCTGAATGTAGAAGAAGCCTACTTCAGCAATACACTGATGTTGTTGTGCTGTGAAATACAACATTTGAATGTTTGTTAAAAAAACTTATTGTACAATGCAGTGATATTATATAGTTTCAAAATTCAATATATTAACATTTTAATGTAGACAAATACATCGTGGGTGTCTAAAGGAGCAAAAATTCAACATATTGGCTCTTAAATGCAGTTGTGTCATCATTTATATTGCAAGTCATGTCTCTCCGGCCCTTCGTTTGGGATGCTTTTCATGAACTGGCCCCTGTGACAAACTAATTGAATAGCCCTGGTCTATACACTATACCTACACATATGTCTGTCCAAACAGCTTGAAAAGTAGATTTTTTTACCATAGGTGCCCTTTAAGGTACAATTCCTCCAAATAAAGTGGACCTATTATGCAAAAATCACTTTTATAGGGGGGTTAATAACAACCAGCAACTAAGGGTAAACATTAATTAATTGTATTGTTTATAATCAGACTTGATTAAATCAGTCTGCAGAAACACTTTGATTGACATTCTCCCGCTGTACGTGTCATCAGAGGGGCAAAGCCCCGCCCACTAGTGACATCATCTCTCCCTCATTAGCATAGGACATTAGTCTTGTTTTTGAATCTGCCACTATGCTGACACACAGGCATCTGTAGCCCCGCCCTCTTCTGAAAAGAGCACAATCTCATTTGCATTTAAAGCGACAGCCACCAAAACAAGGATCACAAAATATAGAAAACTGCCAATTTATGGGTGTTTTTCTACACTGTATAAGTAGAATAATTGACTCCGGTCCTTTGAATTACTGTAAAGTAATACACAGCTTGCATTCTTCACGTGCTTCACATTCAGGTGTGGCTTATGATCTAATATTTCCATGCCAATCATTCCTAACATCATCACAGTGAATTACCGCAGGATCACTGATTCCACATGCCTGTGCTCTTAAAGAGCGGGTTCATTCAGCCCAGTCATTTAGAAAGAAAGATTCAGTCTGAAAGCTCGGTGGCTGGTCAAAACTCACCTCCAAAGCCTCTTGAGCTCTCAGTGTGTGATGATAACTGACGTTCATGCACAGCTACATTAGTGCTGATCTCACTCAACGCATGCTGAAGATGCAGATACTGTTACTGAGTGTGTGTGTGTGTGTGTGTGTGTGAGAGAGAGAAGGAACATGAGGACGATCTCCATCAGTGTGGTTCTCCCAAAGGCCCACAAGTGTGTGTATTTGTGTATGAGTGATTGAGTGCATGTATTTGTATCAGTATGTCTGTGTGCATCTATGTTTGCATATTTGTGTGTGTGTTGGTGCGTGTGTGTCTGTGTGTCCCTAGATTGTGTGTATGTGTGTGAAGTTTGAGCTTAAAATACCATACTAATAATGTTTAATAACTCTCTGAAACTGACCCTTTTAGGCTTTGACCCTAATTGTGGTGTTTTGGTGACTGTCGCTTTAAATGCAAATGAGATTGTGCTCTTTTCAGAAGAGGGCGGAGTTACAGATGCCTGTGTGTCAGCATAGTGGCAGATTCAAAAACAAGACTAACATCATATGCTAATGAGGGAGAGATGATGTCACTAGTGGGCGGGGCTTTACCCCTTTGATGACACGTACAGCGGGAGAATGTCAATCAAAGTGTTTCTGCAGACTGATGTAATCTAAAGTCTGTAAGTCTGGTTATAAACAATAGAATGAATTAGTGTTTACCATTAGCGGCTGGTTATAATCACACACTGCTGACACACAACTGTGTTTAAACCCCTTATAAAAGTGAATTTTGCATAATAGGTAGTCACAAATACTGATCCTGCCAATTAAAGCCTCAAAACATGACATTCAGCTCGTTAATCAAATGAATATTGGAGTAATAATTATGCGGGAGATAATTGAGCAGTCGAGTGTGTGTGTGTGTGGTGTTTAATGCATCATTAATTTGGATTAAATCAGTGTGTCTGTGAACGCTTGAAATATTCCACATGACTATATGCTATAATAATGAAATGTTTATAATATTGTGTGCGTAATAGTACTCGTCTTCGTACTTCTCTCACAACTAATAATACAGCAGTTCTCATCCATGCACTAGTCACTTCAGGTATCGACTGCTGTAATGCTCTTCTTGCTGGGCTTCCTTCTAAACTTCAACTGGTTCAGAACTCCTGCAGCTCATGTCATCCCTAGGGGCCCTATCATACACTCGGCACCAGACGTGTTTTGCGCGATTTGTTGCTATTTTCAGACCAGCGCAACAGTAAGTTTCATGTTTTGCACCACGTTGTTCAAATAGCAAATCTATTTGCGACACTTTGTGGACTCATGGGTGTGCTGGTCTAGAAAGGAGGAGTGTTAAGGCGCTTTGTTGGTGCGTTGCTATTTCGAGGAACTGAAATAGACCACGCCATTGACCAACTAAAAGCTGCTCTAAAGTCCAGCGCAGAGCGCGTTAGTTATGCACCTATGCAGGTTCAAACGCTTACACGTTGATTATTACACACAGGATGTACAGCAACACACAAATATCTTTACAAATGAAAAATAATTAAAGGATTAAAATGTTGCAAACATTATTATTTTCTACAAAAATATAAAAAGCACTGCCTCCATGCCTTCATCATCTCCGGGGTCTTTTTCAGTTCATTCATGACAGTCTGCTTTCGTATAATGTTATTATTATCATTATTATTTATTATATGCATATTTATATTTGTTTTAATAAAAACAAGTGTCGATTTGTCTGCCTGTGGGGTTTTGGAGACGTCTGCATCACCATATGGGGCATAAGAACAGGACGTGTGTTTGGATATAACTCAGTTTTTTGACCACACTTTAATATTATTGCTCATTTATTCGTTTGCTTTCGTAGAACTGAATTTAGAAATAGTTTTGAAACAAATCTTTGCGCTTAACAAACTAAATTAAATATGTAGGCTAATGCATGTCTTCGGTGGAGTGGGTTTCCACCCTTTTTTTACTCCACCAAAGTAAAGTAGTAAAGTAAAAAGTAAAGTAAAGAGGCCGATTGGAGGAGGCTCCTTCTCTATTCTGCCTCTGCAGATGCTCTGTTATGGCTCGTTTCCACTGACTGGTATAGTACGGTACGATACGGGTCGGTACGCTTTTATGGCCGTTTCCACTGTCAAAAAGCGTACCGAACCGAACCATACTGTACCCCATTTTCGGCACCCTTTCGAAAGGGTACCAAACACAAGAAAGGGTACCAAAAGGCGGAGCTAGACGCGCAGCTGAACGCTATTGGTTTACAGAGATACGTCACGAGCTCACGCAACAAGCCACAATGAAAACAAAGAAGCCGCCATGTTTTAATACACAGCCGAGAGACTATATATACATATAATAACATATAATAACGAGCCCTGTTCGATCTGGGTTCAAACAAACCTTGTCGTCGTCTTGATGAACAGCCACAAAGCCAAAAAGAAGAGCAGATTTTACCCTGTGTCCTGTAGTTTTTTTATGAGCCAGTCTGAAGCGCGAGCGGTTTTGCTTTCTTGCTTGCGCTCGCCGCGTGTCTATATTTGATATAACAAACTTCTTGAGCTGATGATAATAACGTGCACTTGATTATTGACGTCCTTTTGAAACCTGATCCTATCAGAGACTGACAAACGCGAGAGAAAACAACAAAGGAGAAGCCGGAGCTCAATATTTTTTCACCAAACGTGAACAAACTGCCATGTTTAACTATTATCATCACCTTTTGGACTATTATGAACTCGGAATGACAGAATTACTTTCTAACAAGAGGCTACACGTGCTGCTGAAGATTACAGACACATTTAATCATGGGAGGTTTGCACTGACTGGGTTATATTTCATGTTGTTTTGAACCTAAATAAGGACTAAATGTGTGCTGTGTGTAGTTTTTCTGTAAATGGTAACATATCAGAGACTGTAAGGGTCTGTATGTGTTTATATATGTTCATTTATTTATTTATTTTATATAATTGCAGACGTTACAGTAGGCTATTTCGCACTGTCATTGATCTGCAGTTATAATCAACTCATATTCATAGAAAAGTTAGTAATGAACATTTATACAGAAGTATTTGTGTGTATAAAGCATCTGTGTTTTGAGAAGTGCTTCTCATATGATATGTGAGCGACCCGTACAGCTTTACTGTAGACATTTTCTTGAGCGAAAATGACGTCGACTGCAACTTTCTGTCGTACACCACGTCCACCAAAAGAGTACCATTGGTATCCTTTTAGCAGTGGAAACGCAAGCCTGATAAAGGTGACCCGTACCGACCCGTACCGTACTGTACCAGTCAGTGGAAACGAGCCATTAAACTCTTTTCTCGCTAGTGAAGCGTTCAGTTTTTCCACTTACTAAGTCCAACATGTAAATAGCAAATGCACCATGGTGCGACACAACTGACTCCTAAAGGGAATGGGAGATGAGACTTTGATTGGTTTAATGCACGTTATGCTCCAAATACACCCAGAACTCATTAAGAGAATAAGCACAACCCTGGTAGACCATGCACCAGGGCGCAGAGTGTATTTGTCACAATCACCAGCGTTCTCTGGTAAACAGATCGCTGGTAAACTCACAGATCGCATAGAGCTCCAAATCTGCCGGTATATGTGTAATGGCTGTAAACTTTGCAGTATTTACAGTAATAGTGCAGGATAGGTGAAATACGGTAATTTCCGTTCACATGCTGTCTTTATGAATGGAGCGGCAGTTGTGTGGAGGAAGTGTGGCGTGCACGCCAAGCAGACAACGCCGAGCAGAAAATGCTGAGAAATTAATGAAGGTTGGGCAGCGTCATTGTTCTTTTAGGTAAAGTTAAGTTTGAATAATCATGTTATGTTATATGATGTTTTAAGTGGGGTGATGCATGTAATCATGTGCAATAAAATAGGATGTGCAGTCGGGGATACATGAAGGTGATAAATGCTGAATAGCAGTTATCGTAGCTGTGTCCACGTATGTGATCAATGGTTGAGATACAGTTGAAGTCAGAATTATTAGCCCCCTTTTAAATTTTTTTTCTTCTTTAAATATTTCCCAAATGATGTTTAACAGAGCAAGGAAATTTTCACAGTATGTCTGATAATGTTTTTTCTTCTGGAGAAAGTCTTATTTGTTTTATTTCGGCTAGAATAAAAGCAGTTTTTAATTTTTTAAGAACCATTTTAAGGTCAATATTATTAGCCCCCTTAAGCTATATTTCTTTTCAATAGTCTACAGAACAAACCATCATTATACAATAACTTGCCTAATTACCCTAACCTGCCTAGTTAACCTAATTAACCTAGTTAAGCCTTTAAATGTCACTTTAAGCTGTATAGAAGTGTCTTGAAAAATATCTAGTCAAATATTATTTACTGTCATCATGGCAAAGATAAAATAAATCAGTTATTAGAAATGAGTTATTAAAACTATTATGATTAGAAATGTGTTGAACAAAATCTGCTCTTTGTTAAACAGAAACTGGGGGAAAAATAAACGGGGTCTAATAATTCAGGGGGGGCTAATAATTCTGACTTCAACTGTATATATTTTTATATAGACACACATCTGATGCTTGTATTTGCACCAGCTCCACATCCACAACTTCACGCATTGGGTTAAATTAGGCTTTACAGTCTCTGTGTTCACTCCTTTACTTCCAGGGTGCCGCCAATGCACTAAAATCTATAGTAAACATGTCGTTTTCTGCTAAATGGTTACATTAATCGAGTTTGCTATATATATATTCATTAAAGTGGAATCCAATGCACAAAATAATGTAAAGTAAACTTGACTGACTGCTTCATTTCCCCTTTAATGCTTTTGCACCATGCTTTAGACTTTGCACCTAGATCATTAAAATAGAGCCCTTTGCCGAAGAAAAATGAATGAATGAAAATATTTCACTATAAAAATCAAACTCAATAAAATAATTTTAAATAAGTAAAAAACTACATTATATATATATTATGACTGGCGATGATGCATTTATTCATCTATTCAAAAGCTACAAACATAGTATTATAAGGACAGTGAGTGTATGAGCGTTATAAACACTCCGCTTGATAAAACTGTGCAATATATTAATGACCTGCAGCTCATATACAGTATTGTGTGTGTGTGTGTGTGTGTGTGTGTGTGTGTGTGTGTGTGTGTGTGTGTGTGTGGCCGACGGCTCGTGTGGATATGATCAGACGGATCCTGACAGCATCACGACACATACACAGAACAAAGAGCGGGAGGTCAAAGGTCAAAGAAACACTAGAGGCTATCAGGCTCTCACTGAGGAGAATATAGATCCACACATACACACACACACACACACACACACACACACACACACACACACACACACACACACACACACACACACACACACACACACACACACTCATTTTCTTTTCTGTTTAGTCCTTTTATTTATCAGGGGTCGCCACAGCGAAATGAACCGCCAACTTATCCAGCATATGTTTTACGCAGCGGACCTTCTTGCTGTGAGGCGATCGTGCGACCCACTGCGCCACCGTGACGCCCTACACACATACATATATATATATACAATAACTCACTAACACATGCAGACACACACACTTGTATACACACACACACACACAAAGACTCAAGCACGCAATAACACACACAGATATACACGCACACAAACAGACACACATTCAAACACACACACATACACACACACACACACACAGACGTACACATAAAGACACACACACAGATGTATGTTCACAGTTCATCAGTTGTGATTCTGAGTTTCAGCAGTGTAAGAAACGAAGAATCACCTCCTCTCTCCATCTCCCTCTCTCTCTCTCTCTCAGTAAAAATAGTCGTCTATTTACAGAATCTCAGACAAGCTCTTGTTTTGGAGTAAAACCATTACTATTATACCAGACTCCAGACATTCACAGATCTCCTTTAACCCCATGATCCAACACATTCATTCTTCAAAGGAAACCTTTCATTAATTAATTTTCCTTCGGTTTAGTCCCTTATTTAACAGGGGTTGCCACAGCGGAATGAACCATCAAGCATTCACTCACCGGCCACTTTATTAGGTACACCTGACCAACTACGCGTCTAGTCAGCCAATCACATGGCAGCCACTCAATGCATTTAGGCATGTAGACATGGTCAAGACAATCTGCTGCGGTTCAAACTGAGCATCAGGATGGGGAAGAAAGGTGATTTAAGTGACTTTGAACGTGGCATGGTTGTTGGTGCCAGATGGGCTGGTCTGAGTATTTCAGAAACTGCTGATCTACTGGGATTTTCATGCACAACCATCTCTAGAGTTTACAGAGAATGGTCTGAAAATATTCAGTGAGCGGCAGTTCTGTGGGCGCAAATGCCTTGTTGATGCCAGAGGTCAGAGGAGAATGTCCAGACTGATTCCAGCTGATAGAAAGGCAACAGTAACTCAAATAAGCACTCGTTACAACCGAGGTCTGCAGAAGAGCATCTCTGAACACACAACACGTCCAACCTTGAGGCAGATGGGCTACAGCAGCAGAAGACCACACCGGGTGCCACTCCTGTCAGCTAAGAACAGGAAACAGGCTACAGTTCACACAGGCTCACCAACACTGGACAAGAGAAGATTGGAGAAACGTTGCCTGGTCTGATGAGTCTCCATTTCTGCTGCCATATTCGGATGGTCGGTTCAGAATTTGGCGTCAACAACATGAAAGCATGGATCAATCCTGCCTTGTATCAACGGTTCAGGCTGGTGGTGGTGGTGTAATGGTGTGGGGGATATTTTCTTGCCACACTTTGGGCCCATTAGTACCAATTGCAAAATCTCTGAGGAATATTTCCAGTACCTTGTTGAATCTATGCCACGAAGGATTAAAGCAGTTCTGAAGGCAAAAATAAGTCCCTACAGTAAGGTGTACCTAATAAAGTGGCCGGTGACCATATATATATATATATATATATATACACATACAGTGTTTTTAGATATATATTGGTTTATCTACATCTAAAATGCTTAAGATAAATGTTAAATATTTTGATGTTTATTAAAATAAATATAGAAAGTAAATATAAAATAAGTAAAAATTAAAATGTATACAATTTTTAAAAATTTAAATTCAAAATTTAAATAAAAAATATTTTTAAATTTATGGACTTTCTAAATTATTTGATTTAAAAGATAAATTATCATCATTATTTTCATTTAAAATATCTGAAATGTTAAAAGTCTTATATATATATTCCAGATCATGTCTGACACTTTCTGAATGTTTAATTCATCATGTTAGCAGCTGAGTTCCGTCAGAAGGTTGTTTGTGTAGTGTGTGTTAATGAAGCCGTCACAGACTCCAGTGCTAATTAGCGTCCGTCAGCGAGCGAATGCTAATCAGCCGCTGGTGCTAGCAGCGCAGCGGGTTTCCTCAGCGTTTCTGCTGACAGAATGCTGTTGTTTCGTGGACTCTGAAGGCTGTCATTGATCCGTGAGCAGCAGCTCATTACGACCCTTCACCCCATTGCCTTCTGGGTAATAGAGACAACAACCTGCTCCTGCTGATGGTGAACGCTTCGCTCCACAGATCATTCACTAATGCAGTGCGTCAGCAATTACGGTGATTTTACCACCAGGGTGTTTAAAGTGCGCATGTTATGATTTAGATGTCAAATAAATCTATAAAAATAATAAACAATTTTTGCTTAAAATATCACACAGATCATTTATTATAGCTGGTCAAACTTGCTGCTATATGGACATGAGCAAAAACACGCGGTTTTTGTGTGTGTGTGTTCCTTTAAATGCAAATGAGACTCTCAGGGTTTTAAATACCCTTTTCCCTGACATCCAATGACTACAAAACTTAATTTCCAAGATTCTGCGATCACTGAATTATATTAGAGCATCCTGTCAGTAGATTGGATAATCTATTTAGTACTTTACATTACTGTGTGACTGTTCAGCTCAGTTTCTGGTGTGAAATAGAGGAGTGTGAAGCAAACCTGTGGAGATGCTCTTCATTCTAAAATAGCTGACGTCTCTCTGGATTGAGCTGCGTGTAAAACCCGCCTGTCCTGCTGAACCAGCCGCTTCAGACACCCATTCCGGAGAAACACAGAACCGTCAACACTGCTGGAACAGAAATAAACCCCGTCAGAGCTCAATAAACCTGCATCTGTGCACCTCTAGGAATCAAAACTGTCAGAATTCAGATTCAGAAAACACATAACGTTTTCCTAATGTTAGTCTTTGGTTCCTGTTTGGGTCATTCTTTTAAAAGGACCAAAAATAAACACATTATTTTTAGGTTTTACATTTCATACTCAAATATTATCAGGTCAAGGTCAATACGGAAACCGGCAGGAGCATAAGGGTAATCCAAGAGCATAGTCAGAATACAGAAGAATGGTTAGGACAGGCAGCAAAACAACATAAACAAAAACAAGGGTCAAAAACACAGATTGAAATGCTCACTTACAGCATACAAGACTCAGCAATGTGTGTGAAAATGTATATTTAGTGAATATATATAGTAGGTGTATATATAGTCCATGTAATCATTCAATGATGAACTTTAGCTGCATGTGTGTGTGTTGATGACTGTCAGCTGTGGCAGGAGTGATTGAAGCAATGACTTCTGGGAGTTGTAGTTCATAATAGTGGCAGAAGTGTAGATCTGTCCAGGCTAGATCGCTGGTGATCATCATCACCCCCAAAACTGAAAACATCCACATGCACATTCGTTTATTTTCCTTCTGCTTAGTCTCTATTTCAGAGGTCACCACAGTGGAAGGAACCGCCAGTTATTCTGGTGTATGTTTTACGCAGCGGATGCCCTTCCAGTACTAGGAAAACACCCATACACACTCACATATACACTACGGCCAATTTAGTTTATTCCATTCCCCTATAGCGCATGTGTTTGGACTTGTGGGGGGGAAACCGGAGCACCCGGAAGAAACCCACACCAACACGAGGAGATCATGCAAACTCCACATAGAAATGCCAACTGACCTAGACGAGAGTCAAACCAATGACCTTCTTGCTGTGAGGCAACAGTACTAACCACTGAGCCACCATGCCACCCTAGATTTTATTTTTGCAACCTAAAACTAATGCTCAGAATATTGTGGATCTAAGATTTGTTAGTAGTGGCAAGACAAACCTCTGTGTGTTTTTAGCTAGCGTCAACATTAGCGCTGCCATCTGTTAGCGCTGTGTGTCTGCCTGAGGACACACTTCCTCACAATGCTTGTCAAACATAAAAAAAAAACTCTGAAACAGAATTAAAATGATGTTTTAACACCAAATTAAACCTTCAGCAGCACAGATGGCAAAAACAAAGCAGTTAGCAGGACGAGCCAGCTGAAAATCACAATTATGCTGGACTTATAATACAAAATAAAAGCTCATAATAAAGGTTAAACGTAGTAAAAAATTTAATTCAATAAAAAAAAAAATTAAATCAATTAAATATACAAAAAGTAGCAAAAAAGTCAATAAAATATATTTTAAAAACTCAAATTAAATTATTAATTAATATATAAATACAATGAAATAAAGCACTTTTAAAACAAAATACAAATTAAATAAAACATAAAAAAGATAATGAAATAAAAAATATTGCTCTGAAGAGATTACTTTCACACTATCACTTCACGTTCTATTCTGTAATTTAAAACATCATCAATATACACTCAGCGGCCACTTTATTAGGTACACCTTATTAGTACCGGGTTGGACCCTTTTGCCTTCAGAACTGCCTTAATCCTTCGTGGCATAGATTCAACAAGCTACTGGAAATATTCCTCAGAGATTTTGCTCCATATTGTCATGATAGCATCACACAGTTACTGCAGATTTGTCTGCTGCACATCATTGATGGGAATCTCCCGTTCCACTACATCCCAAAGGTGCTATATTGGATTGAGCTATGGTGACTGTGGAGGCCATTTAAGTACAGTGAACTCATTGTCATGTTCAAGAAACCAGTCTGAGATGATTCGAGCTTTGACATGGTGCGTTATCCTGCTGGAAGTAGCCATCAGAAGATGGGTACACTGTGGTCGTAAAGGGATGGACATGGTCAGCAACAATACTCAGGTGGGCTGTGGGGTTGATACGATGCTCAGTTGGTACTAATGGGCCCAAAGTGTGCCAAGAAAATATCCCCCACACCATTACACCACCACCACCAGCCTGAACCGGTGATACAAGGCAGGATGGATCCATGCTTTCATGTTGTTGACGCCAAATTCTGACCCTACCATTCGAATGTCGCAGCAGAAATGGAGACTCATCAGACCAGGCAACGTTTCTCCAATCTTCTATTGTCCAGTTTTGGTGAGCCTGTGTGAATTGTAGCCTCAGTTTCCTGTTCTTAGCGGACAGGAGTGGCACCCGGTGTGGTCTTCTGCTGCTGTAGCCCATTTTCTGAAATACTCAGACCAGACTGTCTGGCACCAACAACCATGACACGTTCAAAGTCACTTAAATCACATTTCTTCCTCATTGTGATGCTCGGTTTGAACTGCAGCAGATCCTCTTGACCATGTCTACACGTCTAAATGAATTGAGTTGCTGCCATGTGATTGGCTGATTAGAAATTTGCATTAACAAGCAGTTGGACAGGTGTACCTAATAAAGTGGCCGGTGAGTGTATATTGTGAGGGGAAAAAAGTATATATATATATATATATATATATATATATATATATATATATATATATATATATATATATATATATATATATAGGCACCACCTTTGTTTTTTTAGATAAATAAAAAGGCAAGATATTGCAATATTTTGCTTATTATTATTATTATTATTATTATAGGTTTAATTTAATATATTTAATATAAATACATTTTAGATTTCTTGATTTTATTTTGGTATTTACATATTAATAGGGTGCATTGTATTTTTGTTTTTTTTTTACTTAATATTAATTTTGGATAATTTAATAATTTAATGTTTTTAATTTGATTTTTTTTTTTGTTATATTGTTTTCATTCACTCATTAATTTTCCTTTGGCTTAGTCTCTTTATTTATCAGGGGTCGCCACAGCGAAAGGAACAGCCAACTATTCCAGCATGTTTTATGCAGTGGATACCCTTCCAGCCGCAACCCAGTACTGGGAAACACCCACACGCACTCATTCACATACACTCATACACTACGACCAATTTAGTTTCATTAATTCCCCTATAGTGCATGTGTTTGGACTGTGGGGGAAACCGGAGCACCCGGAGGAAACCCACGCCAATACGAGGAGAACATGCAAACTCCACAGAGAAATACCAATTGACCCAGCCGAGGCTCGAACCAGCGACCTTCTTGCTGTGAGGCCACAGTGCTAACCACTGAGCCACCGTGCCACCCAATATTGTTTTTGTTATTTTTTAAAAATTATTGTGAAACACAGAATGATAACGTCTATCTCTCTTTCTCTCTCCCCATCAGGTGTGTTGTTCTCAGAGGTCCGCCGGGCATGTGGCGTGATGGTATTGGTCAATCCTCAGAGTGGGCGTGGCCAGGCCATGGCTCTATATAACGGGCACGTTCAGCGGATGCTCACAGAGGCGGATATCCCACACACACTCGTCATCACCGGTGAGAAAAACAACACTTCAGAGGAATGTTATTAATGCTGCTAGTTAAGAAGTTTTAAAAAGTGTCTTTAAAGGTGCAGAGTCTAGTGGTTGAACTAGGTATTGCAGTCTAAATTCAAAATATTGAAGAGGGTTTTTCCACACCCAGGTCATAAACGCAGGTTGCCAGATATACGACAAACAGGAGTGAGCATAAGCTGCATTTGCAAGAGGTTGCATTTTCAGCAGCATCCACATACATTGAGCCAGCCTTCATGAATGAAATACACAGTTTTTCCACCAAGACGACCCGGAGTGTTGAAATATAATCAGGTAAACTGGCAGTGGGCAGGTTAAAGAGACCAAAACAAAGACAGACGTTCCAGCAGGTAACATGAACTGTACAGGGTTGTTCTGCTACTACTAATGTGTATTTCACCATTTGAAACCTAATATAAGTCATTTGTGATTAAAAACACTGATCATTTGTGATTTATGACAACCGCGGTGAGCGTCTGTCTGACCAACGGTGTAGTGAACTCATCAGGGGGTTAATGAGCAGCCGCAGACTGAACTGTGAAGGCGGAGTTGGTTTATCTGCAGATTTATTATTTTTATAATGACTTTGTTATAAACAACAGGTACGTGCAGAAGGGGGGTTTGGGTGCTCGAGCACCTGCCCTTTTTTTTTCTCTGAGAGAAAGTTCCCCCTTAAAATGCAAGTGCCCCCTCCTTTGCACACGGATCCCGTATTTGCAACACGCCCCAACGCTCTTTTAACTTCGTGATCAACCCGTGCCAGATCGGTTAACAAGCACCAGTTTTGGCATCAATTTTGTTTTTCAAAATGAACAACCAACTTTCTGTGGTAAAGTAATCGCCCTGTGTGCTATTCTACTGTGCTGCTGAGGAGTAGGGGATGTCTACAGCACAGAATGATGACACATGTCGCTCAAAGATTATGTAAAAGTCACATGAAATCCGACATAACCGTTCAATTCAATTCATCTTTATTTCTCTAGCGCTTTTACAATGTAGATATTATTTGGTGCCATCTTGTGTCTGAATAATGCGCAGGTTAGTGTATACTCCATCAGCTGTTTTAGTTTCTGTCAGCTTTGTGTTTTTGACTGTTTGGCGCCATCTTGTGTCTGAATAATGCGCAGGTTAGTGTATCCTCCATCAGCTGTTTTCGTTTCTGTCAGCTTTGTGTTTTTGACTGTTTGGCGCCATCTTGTGTCTGAATAATGCGCAGGTTAGTGTATACTCCATCAGCTGTTTTAGTTTCTGTCAGCTTTGTGTTTTTGACTGTTTGGCGCCATCTTGTGTCTGAATAATGCGCAGGTTAGTGTATACTCCATCAGCTGTTTTCGTTTCTGTCAGCTCTGTGTTTTTGACTGTTTGGCGCCATCTTGTGACTAAATAATGCGCAGGTTAGTGTATCCTCCATCAGCTGTTTTAGATTCTGTCAGCTCTGTGTTTTTGACTGTTTGTCTCCATCTTGTGTCTGAATAATGCGCAGGTTAGTGTATACTCCATCAGCTGTTTTAGTTTCTGTCAGCTTTGTGTTTTTGACTGTTTGTCTCCATCTTGTGTCTGAATAATGCGCAGGTTAGTGTATACTCCATCAGCTGTTTTCATTTCTGTCAGCTTTGTGTTTTTGACTGTTTGGCGCCATCTTGTGACTAAATAATGCGCAGGTTAGTGCATACTCCATCAGCTGTTTTAGTTTCTGTCAGCTTTGTGTTTTGACTGTTTGGCGCCATCTTATGTCTGAATAATGTGCAGGTTAGTGTATACTCCATCAGCTGTTTTAGTTTCTGTCAGCTTTGTGTTTTTGACTGTTTGGCGCCATCTTGTGTCTGAATAATGCGCAGGTTAGTGTATACTCCATCAGCTGTTTTCGTTTCTGTCAGCTTTGTGTTTTTGACTGTTTGGCCCCATCTTGTGACTAAATAATGCGCAGGTTAGTGTATACTCCATCAGCTGTTTTAGTTTCTGTCAGCTCTGTGTTTTTGACTATTTGGCGCCATCTTGTGTCTGAATAATGCTCAGGTTAGAGTATACTCCATCAGCTGTTTTCGTTTCTGTCAGCTCTGTGTTTTTGACTATTTGGTGCCATCTTGTGTCTGAATAATGCACAGGTTAGCGTATACTCCATCAGCTGTTTTAGTTTCTGTCAGCTTTGTGTTTTTGACTGTTTGGCGCCATCTTGTGTCTGAATAATGTGCAGGTTAGTGTATACTCCATCAGCTGTTTTAGTTTCTGTCAGCTCTGTGTTTTTGACTATTTGGTGCCATCTTGTGTCTGAATAATGCACAGGTTAGCGTATACTCCATCAGCTGTTTTAGTTTCTGTCAGCTTTGTGTTTTTGACTATTTGGCGCCATCTTGTGTCTGAATAATGTGCAGGTTAGCGTATACTCCATCAGCTGTTTTCGTTTCTGTCAGCTTTGTGTTTTTGACTATTTGGCGCCATCTTGTGTCTGAATAATGCTCAGGTTAGAGTATACTCCATCAGCTGTTTTCGTTTCTGTCAGCTCTGTGTTTTTGACTATTTGGTGCCATCTTGTGTCTGAATAATGCACAGGTTAGCGTATACTCCATCAGCTGTTTTAGTTTCTGTCAGCTTTGTGTTTTTGACTGTTTGGCGCCATCTTGTGTCTGAATAATGCTCAGGTTAGCGTATACTCCATCAGCTGTTTTCGTTTCTGTCAGCTCTGTGTTTTTGACTATCTGGTGTCATATTGTGTCTGAATAATGCGCAGGTTAGTGTATACTCCATCAGCTGTTTTAGTTTCTGTCAGCTTTGTGTTTTTGACTATTTGGTGCCATCTTGTGTCTGAATAATGCGCAGGTTAGTGTATACTCCATAAGCTGTTTTAGTTTCTAACAGCTTTGCATTTATTTATTTATTTTTAAGATTTATTTTTGGCCTTTTTGCCTTTATTAGATAGGACAGTATTAGATAGGACAGGAAGCAAAGTGGGAGAGATTGAAGGGAGTAGGGTTGGAAAATGTCCTCGACCCAGGATTCAAACTCAGGACGTACCATATTTCGGCGCACTAACCACTATGCTATTGCGCCGACAGCTTTGCATTTAAATAAACAATTAATAAATTATTACAGCTCAAAACATTGTCTTGAATCAAATTTTTATGTTTTGTGACAAGTAGCCATGTAATAAGCGGGATAAAGTACATCCAGGAAGGTTGTAAAGTGTTGCTGAAATATTACCGCAACACTCACAATGCGGCATAGCCCATATTTTCTTAGCATCATGCAGCACTAGTTTATAGACAAACAGATCATCTTTAGTGTCAGAAATTGAACTCAGAATCACCTCAGACTAACAGTATCTGAATGATGTTTGACTGCATGATGCTGAATGATGGATCTATTTATACACGCATCAATCTGCAGTGTGTTTGTGGATCTATTTATACACGCATCAATCTGCAGTGTGTTTGTGGATCTATTTATACACGCATCAATCTGCAGTGTGTTTGTGGATCTATTTATACACGCATCAATCTGCAGTGTGTTTGTGGATCTATTTATACACGCATCAATCTGCAGTGTGTTTGTGCAGGTATAGACGTGTTTAAGCATCAGCTGTGCAGAAATCTCAGTTGTATGCAGTTTAATGTTATTAGAAATATATAGTCTTTGCCATGAAGATAGTGCATAGTTACTAAGAAAAATACTAGTATTCAGCTTAAAGTGACATTTAAAGATTTAACTAGGAAAATTAGGGTAATTAGGCAAGTCATTGGACAACACTGGTTTGTTCTGTTGACAATAGAAAAAAAATGTTCAAGTATATAATAAATAATATTGACCTTAAAATTATGTTCAATAGGAAGTACTGTTAAAAAGCACTTGGGAATTTTTTTTAAATTAATTTATACTTCACAGAAGTAACAATTCTGTTATTAAATAGTAAAGATGATTATTGAGATTGTGGAAATCAATGTAATCAGCCGTGACCAGCTGAAACATTCATATGCAATGTCACTGTTTTGTGAATGAAGCAGATATTTGTGTGTGTCCGTGTGTGTAAGAGAGAGAGAGAGAGAGAGAGAGAGCGCCTATCTGAGCGCAGTAAAGGACAGTAAATTAAGAACAACAATGACCAAATACAGGCTGAGTGCTCACAGTCTGACTGTAGAGACGGGCCGATACAGACAGAACTGGCAACCCAGAGAGAGCCGCATCTGCCCACACTGTGCCCAGGCAGAGGTGGAGACGGAGGAACACTTCCTCACCCGCTGCACAAACTATCAGCACATCCGAGACACATTCTACCCCAAACTACAGAGCATTTACCCACAATTCACTGAGTCAGACAATAAAACACAGCTTCAATATTTACTAGGGGAAAAAACTGACTGTGTCCTTCTAGCGGCACAATACATTAATGCCTGTCACAAAAAGAGAGAGCAGACCAATAAAAACATCAGTGATGCACCTGCACACACACACACACACAGACACAGACACAGACACACACACACACACACACCTAGATTATTATAAATGAATCATTGTAAATATACTGATTATTATTGTTTTTATTACTGTTTTATCCTAAAATGTTGGTTGTTAAATGGACAGTTTATTCTGATCTATTATTATTTTTGTATTGATGTGTATGAATAATATGATATGTTGAATAATAATACTGTGATATATTGAATAATATGATGTATTGTTGATATTTGATTTATTTATTATATATTTCTTTTTTTTTTCTTTTTTTTACTACTACTACTACTATTTACTTTGTTTACTGTTTTGTTATTATTGTGCATGTTACTTTTTTATGTAAACTTTAGAACTGCTTTGGAAATACATTTGTAACATTTGTCATGCCAATAAAGCAACTATTGAATTGAATTGAATTAAGAGAGAGAGAGAGAGAGAGAGAACACACACACACACACACACACACAAACAAACAAACAAACAAACAAACACATACACACAAAGAATACTTTGATATGACCATTGAGATTAGGTTTTTGTAGTTAATTAAAACCATAAAAAATGTAAATAAATAAATGAACAAATAAAAATAATATTCATTCATTTTCTATTCAGCTTAGTCCCTTTATTAATCTGGGGTATCCACAGCGGAATGAACCGCCAACTTGTCCAGCACATGTTTTACGCAGCGGATGCCCTTCCAGCCGCAACTCATCACTGGGAAACACCCATACACACTCATTCACACACATACACTACGGTCAATTTAGCTTACCCAATTCCCCTATAGCGCATGTGTTTGGACTGTGGGGGAAACCGGAGCACCCGGAGGAAACCCACGCCAACCCGGGGAAAACATGCAAACTCCACATAGAAATGCCAACTGACCCAGCTGAGGCTCAAACAAGTGACCTTCTTGCTGTGAGGTGATTGTGCTACCCATTTCCCCCACCGTGACGCCCATAATAATAATAGTTTTAAAATAAAAAAAATGTAAACCAAGTTTCAAAATGCAACTTTTTCATTTATTTTACCCTTAACTAGAACTTAATGGGGAAAAAAGTGCAAAAACACTCAACAAAATGGCTAAAACGTAAACTAAAACATTGTATCTCTAAATATGACAACAACAGTATTGTTTAATATAAATAGCCAGAACTCAAAAAATATAAAGTTTTCTTATCATGATCTTTGTTTGTTCATTCAGATGGCAAAGTTAGTTAGTATCTAAAATGGGTCAAAAGAAGGACTTGACAGGCTTCGAAAAGTCAAAAATAGCGAGATATCTTGCAGAGGGATGCAGCACTCTTAAAATTGCCAAGCTTCTGAAGCGTGATCATCAAACAATCAAGCGTTTCATTCAAAATAGTCAACAGGGTCGCAAGAAGCGTGTGGAAAAACCAAGGCGCAAAATAACTGCCCATGAACTGAGAAAAGTCAAGCGTGCAGCTGCCAAGATGCCACTTGCCACCAGTTTTGCCATATTTCAGAGCTGCAACATCACTGGAGTGCCCAAAAGCACAAGGTGTGCAATACTCAGAGACATGGCCAAGGTAAGAAAGGCTGAAAAACGACCACCACTGAACAAGACACACAAGCTGAAACGTCAAGACTGGGCCAAGAAACATCTCAAGACTGATTTTTCTAAGATTTTATGGACTGATGAAATGAGAGTGAGTCTTGATGGGCCCGTGGCTGGATCAGTAAAGGGTAGAGAGCTCCAGTCCGACTCAGACGCCAGCAAGGTGGAGGTGGAGTACTGGTTTGGGCTGGTATCATCAAAGATGAGCTTGTGGGGCCTTTTCGGGTTGAGGATGGATTCAAGCTCAACTCCCAGTCCTACTGCCAGTTTCTGGAAGACACCTTCAAGCAGTGGTACAGGAAGAAGTCTGCATCCTTCAAGAAAAACATGATTTTCATGCAGGACAATGCTCCATCACATGCGTCCAAGTACTCCACAGCGTGGCTGGCAAGAAAGGGTCTAAAAGAAGAAAAACTAATGACATGGCCTCCTTGTTCACCTGAGCTGAACCCCATAGAGAACCTGTGGTCCATCATCAAATGTGAGATTTACAAGGAGGGAAAACAGTACACCTCTCTGAACAGTGTCTGGGAGGCTGTGGTTGCTGCTGCACGCAATGTTGATGGATTCTGTCAGTGTTTTGATCCGTTCACCATGGATGGCAGGCTTTTGAGTGTCCTTGCAAAGAAAGGTGGCTATATTGCTCACTGATTTGTTTTTGTTTTGTTTTTGAATGTCAGAAATGTATATTTGTGAATGTTGAGATGTTATATTGGTTTCACTGGTGAAAATAAATCATTGAAATGGGTATATATTTGTTTTTTGTTAAGTTGCCTAATAATTCTGCACAGTAATAGTCACCTGCACACACAGATATCCTCCTAAAATAGCTCAAACTAAAAACTACTTCCAAAAATAATCAGCTTTGATATTAATGAGTGTTTTGGGTTCATTGAGAACATGGTTGTTGTTCAATAATAAAATTAATCCTCAAAAACACAACTTGCCTAATAATTCTGCACTCCCTGTAATGTTGAGCCAAAATGAGATTTTTTATTTGATTTTCTTCTTTGGGGTCCGGCCCCCCAAGGAGACTGTCTGATAAAACTCTGGCCCTCTGACAAATGTTGATGAAATGTTGATAGTTAATGACCCCTGATCTACATCTTTATTGCTCCATCTTTTAAGGGTTTGGTCAATTGCACATGGCGAAAAACAAGTGGTTGTTGTGAATAGAATTAAGAGGCGAAAGTGAATTTAATTAAAAATGTTTTCAAAATGTTTTTTTAGGGTTGAATAAAGTGTGTTTTTTTCATTATTAAGTAATTTAATTAACCCTTGTGTGCTGCTGGGGATGTTTTTATTCACTCTGGGGTGATTTTGAGTCTTAATTTGGCCGCAGCTTTCTCTGTGTTTCAGCAAATGGACTGATTATTGGTGACAAATCTTATTTTGACACATATTTTGGGAAAATGCTTTGAAAATGTTAATTCAACAATACACTCTGGGCAAGTTTACTACCTTTCCATTTGTATCTAGCTATTTTTGCCCCAAAATGTGTGTAAAATGTGCAAAGAAACGTCACATTTTACCTCTTCCCAACAGGGAAAAGCAGCAACAATCAAGAACGTATGAGTATATGCTGTCTTGGCTTTGCAATCATCAAATAACGTTATAATGGAAGTCAAACAGCCACCAACATAACGAAAGGGTAGACAATATAAACAATACAGGGGTGCGTTTCCCAAACAACGACGTAACTCGCGGCTGAACTATCATAGTGCGATGCATCGTTTGGGGAAAGAACAATGTAGTGACGAGTGTTTCCCAAAACCCTTAGTTTCTCTGTATCAGATCCATCGCTTGAACCACGTTAGTTATAACGTAAAACGCCAATAATGATGCTCTAAACGTGGTGGAGTAACTTCTTTAGAGAACAACCCCATCATTTCTTTGTGCAAATTATACTGTTTTACACGCACACGCATTTAAAATAAAATCCAATATTAGTTTTGGTAAAAACATGCACTCGCTTTCCATATTCATTAAAATATGTGTAAATGGCACATATAGGGCCTGTGTTTGCTTTACTAATATTATTGAGAAGTTGAACATTACATATTCTATTCTATAACATAAAATCACTTACAAAAGCGAACACTATTCTAATATCATATATAAATCATATAAATAAATAAATAATGAGGCGATTTATTATAAATATATTTACTTTAATAATAATATTAATGATGATGATGATGATGATTATTATTATTATTATTATTATTATTATTTAGGATATTGTTTATTTATTTTTTAAAAATTACAATTTGAAACATGCAAACCACAGCAGAAAGTTCTAACCAACAGGCCCATGTCATATACAGCAGAGAAACTTAATAAATAACCCACAATAAAATAAAAGAATTAACGTATGCTGTTTTTTATTTTCACAAGCTTTGGGGACGTAACATAATTTCCGCTAAATTTAAATATACCTATAGCTTTCGCCATGAGGCTGTGTTCAAAATGATATCAATGTTTTCAAAGTGCACTGCGAAGGGAGCGCAATTGTAAACATGAAGATCGCTAAAACTGAACTGTAAAAATACTTTGAAACCAAATTACACCTAAGAGAGATTAACTTAATGCTTTTTAATTTTTAATAATTCCAACTTTGAATGTTAGAATGTTCTAAATGAATAGGGCATAGGGGGATAAGTGGGAATAGAACACAGCCAGGAACTATGCTTTTAACTACAGCTCCAGAGGTGTCGTTTCAAGTGCTCAAGTTTGTGACGCAGTTTGTGAATGTTCGTTGGAACAATGGATTTGGGAAACAGCAAAATCAACGAACTATGTTTGTAACGACGGAACTTGCAGCCTTAGTTGGCTAACGATGGTTTTGGGAAACGCACCCCAGAAGGGTTAAGTGATTTACTGATGGAGTTTTGTGTTTATATTGAACTGTGTGTATTTACAGATGGTGTCTTGTGTTTATAATGAAGTGTGTTTACTGATGGTGTTTGTGTTCAGAACGTCAGAATCACGCCCGAGATCTGGTGAGGAGCACAGACCTGTCACAGTGGGACGCCCTGATCATTCTGTCTGGAGACGGGCTGCTCTTCGAGGTATGTTTTTGGCATATGAGGACACAAACTTGTATAATGATATGAGTATGATGCAGGTATTATAAGGAGAAGGTGACTTATGAGGACATTGCATATGTGCATTTTTCAAAAGACTTAAAAAATCATTCAGAATTAGTTTAAGTGATTAGTTTACTTGAAGTTAAAGTGAAAATGAGCACAGTTTCCTGTGGGGGTTGGGTTTAGGTAGATAGAAAATAGAGTTTGTACAGTATAAAAACAATAGTAACCTATGGAGTGTCCCCACAATTCACAAAAACAAACCTGTGTGTGCTGTAGGTGGTGAATGGGCTGATGGAGAGGCCAGATTGGGAGAAGGCCATTCAGACTCCTTTGGGAATTCTCCCGGGAGGTTCGGGAAACGCTCTGGCTGCTTCTGTCCATCATTACACACGGTGAGCAGACACACACACTGACTGATCATACCGGCTGACAGATGCTCAGTTCACCAGCTGACTGATGGACACACACACACGCACGCGCACGCGCACGCACACACACACACACACACACACACACACACACACACACACACACACACACACACACACACACACACACACACACACACACACACACACACACACACACACACACACACACACAGGTTTGTTTCACTATCTTACTGAGGACATTACATAGACTTCTATTGTTTTTCTATCAGGTTAGTGACTATGGCCTACCCCCAGCCCTAACCCGAACCCTAAACCAACACATAATTAGATACTAATAAAAGCATCTAGTTGTTTTATAAGCACTTTTAATTAGTGTGTCCACTAGTGGGTCGTTTTGATATCTCAGTGTATAAGCGACGTCAATTGCGCCCTCACAAGTGTAGCTAAACCTGTACACACACACAGGTTTGTTTCACTCTCTTAGTGAGGACATTATAGACTTCCATTGTTTTTCTATCAGGTTACTGATAGTGTCTATGGCCTAACCCGAACCCTAAACCAACCCTCACAGAAACAAGTGCATTAAATACTATTAAATACAAATAAGCCCTTACATGTATAGCTAAACTAGTACACAAACACACACAGACACCACATATTCAGCTGAGACACACACACACACACACACACACACACACACACACACACACACACACACACACACACACACACACAGGTTTGTTTCACTCTCTTAGTGAGGACATTATAGACTTCCATTGTTTTTCTATCAGGTTACTGATAGTGTCTATGGCCTAACCCGAACCCTAAACCAACCCTCACAGAAACAAGTGCATTAAATACTATTAAATACAAATAAGCCCTTACATGTATAGCTAAACTAGTACACAAACACACACAGACACCACATATTCAGCTGAGACACACACACACACACACACACACACACACACACACACACACACACACACACACACACACACACACACACACACACACAGGTTTGTTTCACTCTCTTAGTGAGGACATTATAGACTTCCATTGTTTTTCTATCAGGTTACTGATAGTGTCTATGGCCTAACCCGAACCCTAAACCAACCCTCACAGAAACAAGTGCATTAAATACTATTAAATACAAATAAGCCCTTACATGTATAGCTAAACTAGTACACAAACACACACAGACACCACATATTCAGCTGAGACACACACACACACACACACACACACACACACACACACACACACACACACACACACACACACACACACACACACACACACACACACAGGTTTGTTTCACTATCTTACTGAGGACATTACATAGACTTCTATTGGTTTTCTATCAGGTTAGTGACTATGGCCTACCCCCAGCCCTAACCCGAACCCTAAACCAACACATAATTAGATACTAATAAAAGCATCTAGTTGTTTTATAAGCACTTTTAATTAGTGTGTCCACTAGTGGGTCGTTTTGATATCTCAGTGTATAAGCGACGTCAATTGCGCCCTCACAAGTATAGCTAAACCTGTATACACACACAGGTTTGTTACACTCTCTTAGTGAGGACATTAAAGACTTCCATTGTTTTTCTATGAGGTTAATGATAGTGTCTATGGCCTAACCCGAACCCTAAACCAACCCTCACAGAAACAAGTGCACATCATTAGATACACACAGATTTGTTTTACTTCTTCTGTGAGGACATTATAGCCTTTCATTGTTTTTCTGTCAGGTTAATGAGATTTCTATGGCCTAGCCCTAGCCCTAACCCGAACCCTAAACCAACCCTCACTGAAACTAGTGCATTAAATACTATTAAATACAAATGAGCCCTTACATGTATAGCTAAACTAGTACACACACAGACACCACATATTCAGCTGAGACACACACACGCACTATACACATATAGGCTGGTCTTATTTCAGTATCATTAAAGGCCATGTACAATAATATCTGAGAATTGTATGTAAGGCTGGGCAAAGATAAATCACAATTAATCACATCCAAAATAAAAGTCTTCTTTGACATGATATATGCGAGTGTATTATTAAACTAAATCATGACTTGATGACACAATCGAGCCACCGAGTATGGCTCCTCCCCACAATAGAGCTCGTTAGCTGGAGGGAGGATCCATTCAGGTTATAGCAATCTATGGCTGCATCCGAAACCGCCTACTACTCAGTAGGTACTGCGTTTGAATTTAAACGTACTACTCGGCCGTTAGAAAAGTACGTTCTATACAGTATGAATGTAAGAAGTATGAATGGAATTCGAACGTACTACATCTGCCATTTTGTCATGGTCACGTGACCTACCTACGTCAGTTGCGTCGCTTCACTCCCATTCATGAATTCTCTCGCGGGGCATCATGGGATAGCTCAGCGTGCATGGGATGCGCACTTCAGAATCTCGCCGGAAGTAGTAAGTCATCCGGGTACTTCTAGCATACTGATTTTCGAATTCTATGAATTCGGACATACTACTCGGCTCGCATACTGATTTTAGCGTACTGTATAGTATGGAAGTATGCGGTTTCGGACGCAGACTTTGACTCTGGAGAGATGGCTGCAGGGTTGCCAAGTGCAAGATTTCCACCCCCGCAGATATTGCATCAATTATATTTATATGGTTGTTGAAATATGCTACCAATGATAAAAACTATGCTAGGATGGCGAAATGGCGTAAGCATATACTTTTACTTGGTACAGGGACTCTAAAGTAGAGACTGTGTGTGTATGGCTGTTTGCCTTTCCATGATAACAGATTGGCAGGTTTCTCCAGGGCTGTTCCTATATAATAATTTTAAAAGTAGTCTGTCAATTTACAGGTTAATTAGGAATACTGTGAATGCTAATTTCAGAATTTTTTAATAAATATAATAATTTGAAATTAATTTCACAAGTTTGGGGTTCACTTCTGCTGGAGTTGTATTTCATTTGGCCACACCCATAACGTTTTGAAGGACGCCACAAGGCAGTAAAGGCTGGTTTATACTTCTGTATTGAGTGATCGCCATGACCCATGGTGCCTGCCTTACGAGCAGTCGTGCATTTATACTTCTGCATTAGGGTTGGGCCGATAGACGATACCATCGTCCATCGTCGATGGCTGATAGACATCACGATGCTGATCCTCCCCTCCGGCCCGCCCCCCTCGCAAATCCGCTCGTGAAAAATACACACTCAGGCCCCGTTTACATGAATACAGCTTAGTTTTAAAATGGCATTTTAGAACGAAAATGACCCACGTCCACACTGGAGTGTCACCTAGCACTTCTGAACAGCCCTCCGTCCACTGAAAATGCACATCACGTGACCACACCCACACACACACAGCCACAGACACACACACACACACACACACACTGTCATGCGCTCGTCTGAGCTCCAGAGAACAGTGTACGTCAGACAGTTTATCAAGGATGTATCACTGGATCGTGTCTCACTATAGCTGTTAAACGTGATATTTAATTAATCTTGTCTCTATCCAGGGCTTAATTTGTGCCGGAACACGCCGGATCTCATTTTACCGATCTCCCTCCTCATCGCCCTCCTCCCCTGTACGCTGTTCAATTTCACTTTCTTCCGCGACTCCCCAACCCTCTTCACTTTTCTTCGCAACACCGATGCGCCGTTCACTTTTGTCCGCGAGACCCCCGTGCCGCTCACTTTCGTCCACGACACCCCTCCGCCATCCACCGCACCGCGGAAAAAGTGTTTGACAGGTGGTAATTTGTGTGTAACTTATCTTTATTTATTTATGATTAGGTTATGGGTAAAGCATAGACCAGGTAGTTGAAACAGTAGGCTACAAATAATTAATTCGTTATGAATTAATTAATTATTCATAAATAATTCATTCACCTCCGCCTATGAAGACGATGACGTTTTGCACACTCGTCATCGCTACCAAGCCGACCAATCACAGAGATGACGCTACGCGTCGTTGTGACTTGTAGTTAAATTTTTTGAGAGGTGCACGCCAACATTGGCGTCAGCCACAACGAGGGCTTGGCGACCACGCGAAGGCTGCAGCGGAGCATAAGCATGTGCTTGATGCAGAAGTATAAATCAACCTTAACATGAGAAATACATTGCTAGTTTCGCAGTCAGTCTTAAAGGGATAGCTCACCCAAAATTATAAATCATAAAAGTTTTGAGCAATTAAAGGGTGAGTAAATGATGACAGGATTTTCTTTTTTGGGTGAACTATCCCTTTAAAAGTCCTATGAAATTAAATGTTTTTTAGATGTTAGTATCAGTATTGTTAGTTTTTCGGCAATGTATACCCTTCAAGACGCTTCACATTTGATGCGCTTGAGCTCAGCCAATCTCACTGGCAGAGTTGTAATAAAACAAAACCCTATACGCTTATTTCACGCGGCCGCCATTTTAAAAAACGAAAGTGAGGCTGCAGTGGGAAGAAACCCGGAAGTATAGGATCAGCACTGTAAACATTGCAACAACATGCTGTGGACTACAAACCTCCAGCTGTTGCTGCGACTTCAAAACATCACATTAATATCATTCAGTTCAGGTTAATTTAAACAATTAAAAGCATATTAGGCATCAAACTAAATCACAATCTCTTTAAGAGCGATACGCTTAAGTGTCCTCCTAGGCTTCAGTTCATGGCACCAGGTAAACGCAGCGGGGATGCTTCCCTGCTTCAGCCTATGTAACCCGGTGAGCGATAAAACACTGCAGTCCTCTGTAGCACACCCTTGTGTTGTCTGTGATAGTGTTGTCCCGGTACTGAAATTTTAAAAACGTTTATTTCCTGCTAACATTTAAGCTCGTTCATAAACACCGCTGATTTGCCATAGTATTTACCAGCGCTCAACAGAAATGACTCTGATTGGACGTGAAGGTCATCAGCTCACCGCTCTTCACCGAGTGCAAACACAGATACAGGGACACTGGAGCGTTTTAAAGCCATGACGATCAGTCGATTGCTCGTCTGTGTTTGCACTCTGTAAACGTCAGTGAAGTGCAGAGAACTGATGACCTTCACAGCCAATCACAGTCATTTCTGTTGAGCACTGACGAACACTACGGCAAATCAGCGGTATTTAAGAACGCACTCAACAGTGCTTAAATATTCGCGAGAAATTGACGGGTTTTTTTTTTATAAATTTCAGTACCGAAATTCAGTATGGTGACAAGTCTAATATAGTGAAAGAATGAGTTCATTAAGTTTAGTTTGAAAAATGGCATCTAAAACGTGCGTTTGGGAAAGAAAACTAGTGCCATTTCCCTTAACTTAGCTAAAAATGAGGTCTGATATCCCTTTTTTATTTTCAATGTCAATTCAGAACGGATCTTCGGGTCACTTGGAAGGCGGTGAAATTATAAATTTGTGTCACTTTCTCTTCGCTGATAAGATATACAGCCAGATACACAACGTTACTGTGGGCAGGCGATACTTCCGGGTTTCGTCACACCGCAGCCTCGATTTCGCTTTTAAATGGTGGCCGCATGAAATCAGTTCATTGGCTGTTTTTTTTTTTTTTAAAAAGGGAGGAGCTACACTATGTCCCACCCTCTCATCATGTTTCGGTTGAGATTATGTCAAACAACGAATAAACATACACATTTCAAAGCACTTCACAGGACCTTTAAGGTTGAAACAGCAGAAAAATAATACAGTTTTAAATAAGAAACCGTAAATAATGCATACAGTGAGACCATATATTTTGAGTTTTGATATATTTTAGTCTAGTTTTGTGGAGTAAACCTGGCAACCCGGCAGCTTTGAAGCCTGGGCGTGGTTTCAGCGAAAACAGACACGCCCCCAGCATTTCATTTAGCAAGATTTTGATCTAGAAATCAAATAATCTAAACTTGATAAGATTGGATAGAAAAACACAGGTATCTAATAAAAGGGAGACTCGACTGAATGCAGCGCTGGAGCTAGTTTAGTTAATCTCCATAAAGTAAAGTGCTGATGTTCAGCAGTTCGCTGTGAAGTCAATGATGTTTGCAGTCATTAACCGGAGTCATTATCGCGTGTTCATGAGCTCAATCTCTGCGGATTTAAACTCAGCATTTCTTTGAACTCCAGTATAGAAGTTCACTTCAGCTGAGACACAGAAAACAACAGAAAGAATTAATGAATCACTGCTGACTTACATCCCGATCAGAGCCGCTGTTTCAAGCTGGATTCAGGAGAGCAGAGCTGGTGATATCAGGTTAAACATCGTCTTTAGCCTCATTATAGAGTCATTTCTATTCATGAAGATGAAGCAGACTGAGGATTTACTCGATCGATGATTAAACACCGGCGAGCTGACTGCATTTCAGCTCATATTACTCATATAGCTCGACTCTTGTCTTGTAGTTTTCTGACGCGCGGGCGCCACCTGCAGGCGAGTGGCGACACTGCAGGAAACCGTCAGTTTGCAGCGTGACTAAACTGATAACATTTATTAATACATTAAAAAAAAACTGCAGATTTCAACGACAACTTTCCTCAGCAGTTTAAATAAGTCAACAGGTCTTTTTTGAAGGGTTAAAAAATTCAGCTGAAATGTGAGAAATCACAACGCTAATGTTGCTAATGTTTGTTTACTTTAGGTTTTGACCTGAAATTAGCTAAATAAACTACTTTTTAAGGATTATCCTTGTCATTCAGGTAAATAAACGAGGTTTGTACTTGAGTAGAGAACACATGAATAAGTTTTAATGATGGTCAGGTGGTTCATTTGATTCATTTAGGACTTGTGTGTTCAGAAACAGATAGGCTAGCAAAATAGCCTTCACTATATTTATAATAAATATCAGATGAAACACTCGAAAGCTTAAATGAAGATTTTAAATGCTGGGCAACCGACTGAACTAAAAAAAAAAAAGCTTATAAGCGACTAAAACTAAAGCTGTAATATAATATTTATATAAATAATAATGTATAGAAATAAACATTAATGATTAATGGGGGAATGATAATGGCACTGAATTATATGTTGCTTTCATCTGAATTTTCTTGCGCACTCAATTATATGTTGCTCTCTTGTGAATTTTCTTGTGCAATTATACGCTGCCCTCTTACGAATTTTCTTGCGCACTCAATTATACGCTGCTCTCTTATGAATTTTCTTGCACACTCAGTTATATGCTGCTTTCTTACGAATTTTCTTGCGCACTGAATTATATGTTGCTTTCTTACGAATTTTCTTGCGCACTCAATTATACGTTGCTCTCTTGCAAATTTTCTTGCGCATTCAATTATATGCCGTTTTCTTCCGAATTTCCTTGTGCACTCAATTATAGGCAGCTCTCTTACGAATTTTCTTGCACATTCAATTATATGTTGCTTTCTTACGAATTTTCTTGCGCACTCAATTATACGCTGCTCTCTTACAAATTTTCTTGCGCAATCAATTATACGCTGCCCTCTTACGAATTTTCTTGCATGCTCAATTATACGCTGCTCTCTTATGAATTTTCTTGCGCAATCAATTATACGCTGTTCTCTTACGAATTTTCTTGCGCATTCAATTATACGCTGCTCTCTTACGAATTTTCTTGCGCACTCAATTATACGCTGCTCTCTTACAAATTTTCTTGTGCACTCAATTATATGCCGTTTTCTTCCGAATTTCCTTGTGCACTCAATTATACGCTGCTCTCTTACGAATTTTCTTGCGCACTGAATTATATGTTGCTTTCTTACGAATTTTCTTGCGCACTCAATTATACGCTGCTCTCTTACGAATTTTCTTGCACATTCAATTATACGCTGCTCTCTTACGAATTTTCTTGCGCACTCAATTACACGCTGCTCTCTTACAAATTTTCTTGCGCAATCAATTATACGCTGCCCTCTTACGAATTTTCTTGCATGCTCAATTATACGCTGCTCTCTTATGAATTTTCTTGCGCAATCAATTATACGCTGTTCTCTTACGAATTTTCTTGCGCATTCAATTATACGCTGCTCTCTTACGAATTTTCTTGCACACTCAATTTTACGCTGCTCTCTTACGAATTTTCTTGCACACTCAATTTTACGCTGCTCTCTTACGAATTTTCTTGCGCACTCAATTATACGCTGCTCTCTTACGAATTTTCTTGCACACTCAATTTTACGCTGCTCTCTTACGAATTTTCTTGCGCACTCAATTATACGCTGCCCTCTTACGAATTTTCTTGCGCATTCAATTATACGCTGCTCTCTTACGAATTTTCTTGCACACTCAATTATACGCTGCTCTCTTACGAATTTTCTTGCGCACTCAATTATACGCTGCTCTCTAACGAATTTTCTTGCGCATTCAATTATACGCTGCTCTCTTACGAATTTTCTTGCGCACTCAATTATACGCTGCTCTCTTACGAATTTTCTCGCGCACTCAATTATACGCTGCTCTCTTACAAATTTTCTTGCGCACTCAATTATACGCTGCTCTCTTACGAATTTTCTTGCACATTCAATTATACGCTGCTCTCTTACGAATTTTCTTGCGCATTCAATTATACGCTGCTCCCTTACGAATTTTCTTGCGCACTCATTTATACGCTGCTCTCTTACGAATTTTCTTGCGCACTCAATTATACGCTGCTCTCTTACGAATTTTCTTGCGCACTCAATTACACGCTGCTCTCTTACAAATTTTCTTGCGCAATCAATTATACGCTGCCCTCTTACGAATTTTCTTGCATGCTCAATTATACGCTGCTCTCTTATGAATTTTCTTGCGCAATCAATTATACGCTGTTCTCTTACGAATTTTCTTGCGCATTCAATTATACGCTGCTCTCTTACGAATTTTCTTGCACACTCAATTTTACGCTGCTCTCTTACGAATTTTCTTGCACACTCAATTTTACGCTGCTCTCTTACGAATTTTCTTGCGCACTCAATTATACGCTGCTCTCTTACGAATTTTCTTGCACACTCAATTTTACGCTGCTCTCTTACGAATTTTCTTGCGCACTCAATTATACGCTGCTCTCTTACGAATTTTCTTGCGCATTCAATTATACGCTGCTCTCTTACGAATTTTCTTGCACACTCAATTATACGCTGCTCTCTTACGAATTTTCTTGCGCACTCAATTATACGCTGCTCTCTAACGAATTTTCTTGCGCATTCAATTATACGCTGCTCTCTTACGAATTTTCTTGCGCACTCAATTAACCGCTGATCACTTACGAATTTTTTTGCGCATTCAATTATACGCTGCTCTCTTACGAATTTTCTTGCGCATTCAATTATACGCTGCTCTCTTACGAATTTTCTCGCGCACTCAATTATACGCTGCTCTCTTACAAATTTTCTTGCGCACTCAATTATACGCTGCTCTCTTACGAATTTTCTTGCACATTCAATTATACGCTGCTCTCTTACGAATTTTCTTGCGCATTCAATTATACGCTGCTCCCTTACGAATTTTCTTGCGCACTCATTTATACGCTGCTCTCTTACGAATTTTCTTGCGCACTCATTTATACGCTGCTCTCTTACGAATTTTCTTGCGCACTCAATTATACGCTGATCACTTACAAATTTTTTTGCACATTCAATTATACGCTGTTCTCTCACGAATTTTCTTGTGCACTTAATTATACGCTGCTCTCTTACGAATTATCTCGCACACTCAATTATATGATGCTCTTTTACAATTTTTGTATGCTCTCAATTATACGCTGCTCTCTTACGAATTTTCTTGCGCACTCAATTATACGCTGCTCTCTTAACGCTCGTTTACACCGGGATTGCTTTTTGCTTGCGTTTTTCATCAAGATTTAATGTCTCGTGACTAAACAAAGGGCGCCAATGTGATCGTGCACACCAACACCAGTTGTAATAGCGTCATTTTTAAAGAAACACCTCATGTTCATTTTTTTGTTTTGACGCACCACCTAAAAAAACATTTTGTTGACGTGCCCGGAGCTGCTAAAGTTACAGTAAACACCACTTGGAGGCGCTCAAGAGCAAAACAGTCGAGGCGATCCCAGTTTCACTTTCATTTAATGTAGATGACGACGCATCAATGCAAGATGAATGTGGAGCTGCTTTTTCCATTGGTGTCTGAACACAAAGAGCTGTATGATCAACGCAACAGCAACTACATTAATGTCAGCAGGAGCGGAGAGAAGCAAATAGGATTCGATGGCGTTTCATTTCACTTTCAAGACTCACGTGGATGGATTTGCTCTTCAGTGTTTTGACTTTCAGCTGTGAACGTTAATCAATTTACTGAAACTTCTATGTTAAGCTGCTTTGACATGATCTACATAGTAAAAGCGCTATATAAATAAAGATGAATCCAACTGAATTGAATCAAGACTTGCAAGTTCATCAAGCACCATCTAACGTCGGAGTGATTTTGAGCATTCACTCTGCTCAACGCTTATGAAAAATGCCTGGCTTAAATGCAAAAAAACGAGGACGATAAACATGAGCGAAAAGCGTCCTGGTGTCTACGAGCCTTTAGATGTAATATGAGCTATCCTATCCTATGTTGATATTTATATGTACAAAATGTATTAAGCACTAATTTATTATTATTATTTTTTAAATTTTGATATCTCTGTGTGTTCGCAGTGCATCTCCGGTGTGGGGTGAGGATCTGCTGACCAGCTGCGGGTTTCTGCTGTGTAAAGGTCTGGTTTCAGGTCTAGACCTGATCTCTGTTCAGCTGTCATCGGGCGCTCGCTTGTTTTCCTTCCTTTCTCTGGCCTGGGGTTTCGTAGCGGACGTAGACATCGAGAGCGAGACGTTTCGCCAGATTGGCGCGCTGAGGTTTATCCTCGGAACACTTGTGCGTCTGGCGTCACTGCGGATTTACCAGGGTAAACTGGCCTATTTACCTGCAGGACAAACAGACTCGGTGTCTTCCACCGCTACAGGTGAAAATCTTCTGAATGACCACCTGATGGCGCCACTTGAGCAGCCTGTACCGCAGAACTGGACACTTGTGGAGGAGCGCGAGTTTGTTCTGGTACTTGCGATGTTTCAGTCGCACCTGAGTGAGGATCTGATGGCGGCTCCGGGAGCACGTGCTGATGACGGTATCATTCATCTATTTTACCTGACTGCAGGAGTTTCGCGTGCTACACTGCTACGCCTCTTCCGTGCCATGCAGAGCGGGACGCATTTGGACTGTGGATGTGCACACTTGGTGTACGTGCGAGCACAGGCCATTAGATTAGAGCCCATGAGCGCAGACGGGGTGATGACGGTGGACGGAGAGCGAGTTCACTATGGACCTGTTCAAGCTCAGGTGCACAGAGCAGCGGCGCGCATCATCTGCTGATACACACTTGAATTTAAAGGGATAGTTGACTCAAAAATGAACATTTTCAAACTGAACTGAAAAACGTAGGGCGGCACGGTGGCTCAGTGGTTAGCACAGCAAGGTCACTGGTTTGAGCCTCAGCTGGGTCAGTTGGCATTTCTGTGTGGATGTTCTCCCCGTGTTGGCGTGGGTATCCTCCGGGTGCTCCAGTTTCCCCCACAGTCCAAACACATGCACTATAGGCATACTTGCCAACATTTGTCTCCGAAAATCCGAAAGACCGGGGGGGTGAAATTACACAGTTTTCCGGGAAAAATAGCAAAACGGGAGGGTGGCGGGAGATGGGTCTGAAATACAGGAGACTCTCGAGAAAAATGAGAGTGTTGGCAGGTATGACTATAGGTGAACTGGATTAACCAACTTGGCTGTAGTGTATGAGTGTGTGAATGAGAGAGTGTATGGGTGTTTCCCAGTACTGGGTTGCAGCTGGAAGGGCATCCGCTGCGTAAAACATATTCTGGAATAGTTGGCGGTTCATTCTGCTGTGGCGACCCCTGATAAATAAGGGACTAATCTGAGGGAAAATAAATGAGTGTCACAAAAAATGTTAGTACACTCTAAAAAAATGCAAGGTTACTTTAACCTAAATTAGATTAAAAATGGACAAACCCAAACACTGGGTTAATTCAGTTCAATCTTTATTATTCTTTATTAATCTTTTTTATTCTCGCTGAAAAAATCCAGCTTAAACCAGCCTAAGATGGTTGGCTGGTTTTAGCTGGTCGACCAGCCTGGTTTTAGAGGGGTTTTGGCCATTTCCAGCCTGGTCTTAGCTGGTCAGGCTGGGAGTTGACCAGCCAAAACCAGCTATGTCCAGCTTAAACCAGGCTGGTCAAGCTGGGTTTAGCCAAGCGGCAACCTCCCGCTCTCCCTCGGGAAGCCAATACGGAAGTAAGTGAAACTGCAATTCATCGAAATTCCACTAGTCCTGGCTCCATAATAGAGCAGATTTCTATTGAGCCCACTGTTAGAATGGCCAACTTTACAGCATAAAAAAAGGTGTTTACAGCCTGGTACAAAGAACGATTTTGGTTCATATAGCTAATATTACCCTTCGTGACAACTGTGAGGGGGTGAATATTTTTCTAACTCATCCGTTTCCTTTATATTAGGTTATATTAAGTTTGCATAATTAAGGGCGTGGCCACTTGAGTGACAGCTAGGTCTCGCTGGTCGCCGTCACTTCACCTCAGTTGATTACGGCTGATTAGTCGCTGATCTCGGCATATTCGTCGTATTTTTGTGTTGTTTTATGTGACTTTACACAGTCTGCTGGCTTTTGGAATTATTTCCTACAATTATCATATGATATGGCATGCTGTGTGCACTTAATTGTGCTCACAAGCCATTCACGTGGCCTCAATTTGCCAGGTGAGTGAAATGATATACCATCTCTGTGAATGTATTTGTTTTATTTAAGATCATTTATCATTTATAATGTACTTTAGAGCTGTAATGCACTCCAGAATCTGGCAGATTGATTAGCTGTAGGCTCTAGAACAGTCATCTGAAGCGTTGTCATACAGTGTTAGTGCTGGACTTCATAATTAGCCTTGCATTTACTAACACAGACTATATCTGAAGTGTTTGGAAGTACTTCGCACTTTCCTCCTGTTGAAAAACGTCATAAGAACAATGCTTAGTGGCTCAATGTGTAATGCATTGAGCCACTAAGCATTGCGCTTATGACGTTGCTTATGAAACAGTGTTTTTAAAAGTCTAAACACTTTATTGATAAAGTGTACAACCAAGCACATGTGGTCAGAACACAAACGAGTCGCAGGTGATGAAGTATTAAGCGTTTCTCCCATAGGAAAGCCTGTCTAAGCAGAATTCCAGCATGCGTTTGTAGCTCCGCTCACGCTCCGCCTCTTTGCCCTTGTATGGTATGCCCGGGGTTGGTGCGATGACGCGCGAACAAAATGGCGACTGTCGGCCACGCCTTCTGGTAGCTTCTTTTGGGTTCTTTTATAAACCTATGGGTGACGTCACGGATACTACGTCCATATCTTTTACAGTCTATGGGTTTAGCTGGTTTAAGCCTGGTAAGCTGGACCAGCTAAGACTAGGCTGGAAATGGCTGAAACAACCAGCCTGGAAATGGCCAAAACCCCTCTAAAACCAAGCGGGTCGAACAGCTAAAACCAGCCAACCATCTTAGGCTGGTTTAAGCTGTTTTTTTCGGCAGGGTTATTTTCAACTTTATTTCTATAACACTTTTTACAATGTAGATAGTGTCAAAGCAGCCAATTAAAAGAGTTAAATTTGGACTTATAACTTTAATACAATAAATGAACCCATGAGTTGGTGTTTGTCCATATATTAACCCAACACTGGGTTGAAATAAAGTGTATTGTGTTGTGTTTTTGGGCTGAGTTGCGTCTCTGATATATTATGCTGGATTTCTGCTGCTGCGATGCACCAATCTTGATTTTCAGAAGTGCCAACAGTGAACATTCATGATATAGCTGCTCATCTTTATTTTTCTAGAAATCGAAATGTTTTAGGTTTGCTATTATTATTATATGAAGGGGTAGTTCATCCAAAACTTTAAAAGGTCTCTCAGGTGACTTTTGTTTTCTTCAGTCGAACATTAAAGCAGATTTTGAGCTGAATCTGTGGACATTAGTGATTGATATAATGGCAGTGAATGGTGACCGGTTTTTTAGATTAAAAATAAACACATACAAACTAGTCCAAATGACAAACTGGGGTCTTGTGAAGCAAAACAGACAGTCTGTGTAAGAAATTGAACATTATTTACAATATTATTAGCTTTAATATTGCCACAGCCATATCACCCTGCTGCCCAAGAGTGGTTACTCACTGAAGCTAAGCAGGGCTGAACCTGGTCAGTACCCGGATGGGGAGACCACATGGGAACACTAGGTTGCTGTTGGAAATGGTGTTAATGAGTCCAGCAGGGGGCGCTCAATCTGTGGTCTGTGTGACACTATAATGTTAGTGGGCGCAGTCTTTTGGATGAGATGTTAAACCGAGGTCCTGACTCTCTGTGGTCATTAAAAATCCCATGGCACTTCTCGTAAAGAGCAGGGGTGTTACCCCGGTGTCCTGGCTAAATTCCCTCCATCTGTCCTTACCATCATGGCCTCCCAATTATCCCCATCCTCAGATTAGCTCTATCACTGTCTCTCCACTCCACCAATATCTGGTGTGTGGTGAGCGCACTGGCGCTGTTGTCCTGTGGCTGCCGTCACATCATCCAAGTGGATGCTGCACACTGGTGGTGGTGTGGAGAGACTCCCCTCATGATTGTGAAGAGCTTTGGGTGTATGGCTATATACGATAAATGCACTATATAAATACACATTACATTACATTAATGTGTTGATTTTTAATCTCCAAAATGGATAACCATTGACTTGCATTATATGAATCACCAAAGAGCCCAGATTGAGCTCAAAAATCTCTTTAAGGTTCGACCGAAGAAAAATAAAAGTCACCTACATATTCAGTGTCTTGAAGGAGAGTGAATTGTAAATGATCAATATTGGGTGAGCTGTCCCTTTAAGAGCGATTTGAATATATGTGGTTTCTCTATGTGTGTGTGTGTGTGTGTGTGTGTGTGTGTGTGTGTGTGTGTGTGTGTGTGTGTGTGTGTGTGTGTGTGTATGAACACCATCAGGGCAGAAGTTTTTGTTTCTTTTGAACATAATTATTTCTCTTCCAGCCATGAAACTGCTGTACTGTTATATTAACTGTTATAGACTGTGCTGCCTTCAGATCCTCATGGCAAATTACAGCTCACATTTACTCACAAGTTTATGTATATATATTATATGTACACTCACCGGCCACTTTATTAGGTACACCTGTCCAACTGCTCGTTAACGCAAATTTCTAATCAGCCAATCACATGGCAGCAACTTAATGCATTTAGGCATGCAGACATGGTCAAGACGATCTGCTGCAGTTCAATCCGAGCATCAGAATGGGGAAGAAAGGGGATTTAAGTGACTTTGAACATGGCATGGTTGTTGGTGCCAGACAGGCTGGTCTGAGTATTTCAGAAACTGCTGATCTACTGGGATTTTCACGCACAACCATCTCTAGGGTTTACAGAGAATGGTCTGAAAAAGAGAAAATATCCAGTGAGCGGCAGTTCTGTGGGCGGAAATGCCTTGTTGATGACAGAGGTCAGAGGAGAATGGCCAAGCTGGTTCCAGCTGATAGAAAGGCAACAGTAACTCAAATAAGCACTCGTTACAACCGAGGTCTGCAGAAGAGCATCTCTGAACACACAACACGTGCAACCTTGAGGCAGATGGGCAACAGCAGCAGAAGACCACACCGAGTGCCACTCCTGTCAGCTAAAACAGGAAACTGAGGCTACAATTCACACAGGCTCACCAAAACTGGACAATAGAAGATTGGAGAAACGTTGCCTGGTCTGATGAGTCTCCATTTCTGCTGCCACATTCGGATGGTAGAGTCAGAACTTGGCATCAACAACATGAAAGCATGGATCCATCTCGCCTTATATCATTGGTGTAATGGTGTGGGGGAGATTTTCTTGGCACACTTTGGGCTCATTAGTACCAATTGAGCATCGTGTCAACACCACAGCCCACCTGAGTATTGTTGCTGACCATGTCCATCCCTTTATGACCACAGTGTATTCATCTTCTGATGGCTACTTCCAGCAGGATAACGCACCATGTCATAAAGCGTGAATCATCTCAGACTAGTTTCTTGAACATGACAATGAGTTCACTGTACTCAAATGGCCTCCACACTCACCAGAGCTCAATCCAATAGAGCACCTTTGGGATGTGGTGGAATGGGAGATTCGCATCATAGTTGTGCAGCAGACAAATCTGCAGCAACTGTGATGCTATCAAGTCAATATGGAGCAAAATCTCTGAGGAATATCTCCAGTAGCTTGTTGAATCTATACCATGAAGGATTAAGGCAGTTCTGAAGGCAAAGAGGTACCAGTGTGGTGTACCTAATAAAGTGGCCGGTGAGTGTATATATGTATATAATTACCCCTCCTTTCTTTTGTTTTTGCCATGACAGTATATAATATTTTACTATAGCTTAACATGCAATTTCAAGGCTTAACTAGGTTAATTATGCAAGTTATTGGACTACGGTGGTTTGTTTTTTAGCCAGTCGATAAAATCATTTCTTAAGGGGTGATAATAATAATACCTTAACAGATTTTACATTTTTTTTAAACAAAGATTTTTTTTAATTATTATTTCAGCCAAACTTAAATAAACAAGACTTTTTCCAGTATAAAAATTGAACACTGTAAAAAATCTCTGTAAAACAGCACTTGGGGAACATTAAAAAAAAGAGGTCAAATTTCATAGGAGTGTGAATCATTTTGTTTTCAACTTTATATATATATTAGACAAAGAATAAAATAGATGCATTGGGAAGTTTTGTAGTTTTCAGTGATTAATGCAATAAATGATGCACATTTTATGCTGCAAATCATGCAAATCTCTAGCCATTGCATTTTAAACACCTTCCAAACGCAATATCAAATCGACAAGACGATCTACACACAATCAACTTTCCATTTTTTTAAAAATGTTGACATAAACACTCATCAAACAAGATGATAACAGCTAAATAAAACAATAGAAACACTTACTGCTGCTGTTGCTCCTCCATGATGATGTCACTTCCTGTATGATGTCATTTAAGGGGATAGTTCACCCCAAAAATGTGAAGTGTCAAGTGGACGCAAACCTTTATGAGTTACTTTATTCTGTTAAACCCAAAAAGAAAATATTTTGAAGAATGCTGAAAATCGATAACCACTGGCTTCCATAGTAGGACAAACACGCACTATGTAAGTCAATGGTTACAGGTTTTGGGTTCAACAGAAACAAAAGTGGAGTATAAATGATCATTTTGGGGTGAGCTGTCCCTTTAAGGGTTATTCAAATGCACATCCACTCATAACCAAAGCTTGAGCTTTCAATCATTCCTGCGCTCATTTAATTGTGAACTAAAGCAGATTTCTGTTTTATAGTGTACAATATTCATCTGGCGGTCAGGTTTTTGGCTATTATTAATAGTAATCGAGTCTCAGAGGTGCTTTTATTTTGCATATATTGTAGCACAGACTGTAATTAACTGCAATACCTTCTTTTAAATGTACATTTTGTTCCTCGGAAACTTGAACATTGTGTTACGCTGGAGACCAGCTGAATACAGAGCACTGGACAGATTCAGGTTTCAGATGACTGACGGGTGTAAAGCCATATGTTGAGTTGCAATTCTGTAAATAAATGATTTATGATGATGGGATATCTTTATATTTGTTTGTCTTTGAGGGGTTTGGACATTCAGAGAGAGAAAAAGGTGCTTTGGTTTGTTTTTGAATTAAAAATGTGCGTATGACTACAACTGTACTGTGATATTGAAATAGCATTCTCTATACTTGACTATATATATGTGTGTGTGTGTGTGTGTCAATGTATATATTACATAATATAATATATGTTATGTTTTATATTTTTCCAAGTCATACATTTGTATGAAAAAAGATAACTACAATAAAATTTCAGGTGGTAAAATAGTTTCTGTGCATTTATCAACATTAAAGAGCCCCTATTACACATTAAAAAGGGTCATATTTCGGGTTTATGGGTCTCCAACAACATACTGATCTGCATGCAAGGTCAAAAAACACTTTCATGGTCTTATAATAGGGATTTATTTTTACCTAATTATCCCAGCGACTCCTATATGAATCGTTCAGGGATTCATTTGTTCCCAAACCCCTCCTTAGCGCCTCTGCGCTGATTGGACCAATGACAGCCTGTTGCGATTGGTCGACAGCGTTCAGCGTGAGACAGTAAAATGCCCAGCGCGGTTTTTCAAGCCCCAGGGTCACCAACATCACTGGAGTGCCCAAAAGCACAAGGTGTGCAATACTCAGAGACATGGCCAAGGTAAGAAAGGCTGAAAAACGACCACCACTGAACAAGACACACAAGCTGAAACATCAAGACTGGGCCAAGAAATATCTCAAGACTGATTTTTCTAAGGTTTTATAGACTGATGAAATGAGAGTGAGTCTTGATGGGCCCGTGGCTGAATCAGTAAAGGGCAGAGAGATCCAGTCCGACTCAGACGCCAGTGGAGAGGTGGGGTACTGGTTTGGGCTGGTATCATCAAAGATGAGCTTGTGGGGCCTTTTCGGGTTGAGGATGGAGTCAAGCTCAACTCCCAGTCCTACTGCCAGTTTCTGGAAGACACCTTCAAGCAGTGGTACAGGAAGAAGTCTGCATCCTTCAAGAAAAACATGATTTTCATGCAGGACAATGCTCCATCACACACGTCCAAGTGCTCCACAGTGTGGCTGGCAAGAAAGGGTCTAAAAGAAGAAAAACAATTGACATGGCTTCCTTGTTCACCTGATCTGAACCCCATAGAGAACCTGTGGTCCATCATCAAATGTAAGATTTACAAGGAGGGAAAACAGTACACCTCTCTGAACAGTGTCTGGGAGGCTGTGGTTGCTGCTGCACGCAATGTTGATGGATTCTGTCAGTGTTTTGATCCGTTCACCATGGATGGCAGGCTTTTGAGTGTCCTTGCAAAGAAAGGTGGCTATATTGGTCACTGATTTGTTTTTGAATGTCAGAAATGTATATTTGTGAATGTTGAGATGTTATATTGGTTTCACTGGTGAAAATAAATCATTGAAATGGGTATATATTTGTTTTTTGTTAAGTTGCCTAATAATTCTGCACAGTAATAGTCACCTGCACACACAGATATCCTCCTAAAATAGCTCAACCTAAAAACAAACTAAAAACTACTTCCAAAAATAATCAGCTTTGATAGTTTTTTGGGTTCATTGAGAACATGGTTGTTGTTCAATAATAAAATTAATCCTCAACTTGCCTAATAGTTCTGCACTGCCTGTAATTTATGTTTGGTGGGTGTTGAGATCCCGATGTTTTAATGATTAATCGTGCAGATTACACTGAATGCATTAATCTATGCTAAACAAGTAGAGACAGAAAACACCTTTAATAAACTAAGAAACACACCACATCCCGAATGACCCACCACAACCTCTTCCATCATCATTATATTTTACAGGAAAGCCTAAATGCTTTTATGATTTGAATGACGCGAGGTGATCTCTCTGCAATAGTTACAAATTAAGGAGTAGTCTACAAAAAAAAAAAAACTTTTAATTCGCGGGTCACGTGTGTTCCGAACCAAGAGTTGTGATCCGTACAAATTCCCTAATATATATATATATATAATTTGTATTATTATTAGAATATAATGTATATTATGACCCTGGACCATAAAACCTTAAACCTAAAAGTAATATGTTGCACTAGTATATTTTTGGAAAAAGCCAACAACACATTGTACACAAAATATTCCAGAGACAGTCGTTTTATTTAATATCAAGTTTAATATTAATATCAGGTTTATTTTATTATACATAGTTTAAAAAGGAACTCAGCCCATTCATCAAGATGAACCAGAAAATATGCAACTGGAACAAAAGACAGGAAGAAATAATTGATAAAACATAATAATAAAAAAGTCTCCTCTGATTATTATATATGAGATTGAAAAAAAAAAGCCCTAGAAATGTCCCTTACTATGTAGCACTCAAACCTTGTTAGCATTCTTGCACGTCGTCTCTTTATTTCTTGGTGAATTTGTAGCTGGAATAGGACGGTGCGTCTATGGTGTCAGTGGAAGCCGCCGGCAGCAGGAGCAGTCCCGTGCTGTGATCCCGCTTGCATCGAGCCATGGCCTCTTTATATGTGATTTTATCCTTTTTTACGGGATCCACAACATTCTTCACTAAGGCCAGATCATCTTGGAGTTGCTTGGCCACCGGTGTGTCGATCAGTTTTGCATCAATTGCGTTTTGCAGACCGATACGACCTGCTCGGTTTGGGTCAACAAGGCCACCGGTTAACAGCTGTGCCTCCATAAACCATATGGCACTATCATTGGGGATCCATCCCCTACGAGCAGCTTCTGCCACCGACATACGCTCTTTAGACACAGGGTCTTCAAACCCAGTGAAAGCCTTCTGGGCACTGAGGAGTTTGTGAAGTTGGCTGGAGTCGATCAATCCACGCTCTGCAGCCTTATGAACGGAGAGCTTGTCTTTCTTATTGAGGTCCACAATTCCTCCAGTGGCAGCCTGAGCTTCTAGGAGCCTCATTCCGGTGTCTTGATCGATCAGTTTGCGTGTTAGGGCACTTCTTACGGACATTCGGCTGTCTGTGGTGATGTCCAGAATGCCAGAAATAGGGTAGAGCTCATCTCCGCTGGTGTTCAGAGAGTTTAAGTTGCCGTTGCTGGAGTAGGATGTACGCCGGGTCAGTGTTGAAGGGCTGTAGCTGGAGTTTGTCTGAAGGGATGTTGTTTGTGTTACACTTGAGGGAGGAAAGACTGTTGATTTTTTTTCTCCTGCAACCAAGAGAGCGAACTCTGAAATGGTCATTTTGCCCTCTCTGTAGCGCTGAAGGTCATATTGGGTTAGTCGTCCATTTTGGAGAGCCGTCTTGACGGAGTACTGCTTTCCACTTTTACGATCTTGCAGGAGTGTGACCTCACCGTCAGGACCCGTGGTTGTGATTTCTTCCCAGCTGCACTCCAGCTCCTGCAGGTGAATGTACTGATTGCGGTCAATCAGGCCCTCAAGATAGGCGTCGTACGGAGACATGTCTTTGCCAGTCTCTGGATCCAGAATGGTGATTTTGGTAGAGACGTTGGTTTCTCTGGTGTTTGTCTCTGTATTCTGCACAGACTTTGCTTCTTTATGGAGCTCGATGAGAGTTCTTTCCCGAACCATGATCAGTTCTTTCACCTCCAGGATTTCCCTTTCCAGGCGCTGGATCTCTGACTCCATCTTGATGCTCTTTTGCCTGCTGAGTTGGTTCCTCTCGCTCAGGAGTTTGGTCTGTTGTTGGAAAGTTATGCTGATCTCCTGCTTTTGAGTCTCCAGTCTTTTCAGCTCCTGGAGAAGTTCGTTTTGCTCCTTCTTGATCCTATCCCTGTTGGCAATCAAGGTGGTCTCCTCTTGAGAGAAGTTTGTCCTGGTGGTTGAAATTCGGGTGATTTTGTTTTTCAGTCTCAGCAGTTCTTCATCTCTGAGGGTCCTGGTACTCTTTACTTGAGAAACTTGGGTCAGAAGGTTCTCTCTCTCGGCCTCCACTGCTTGGTCCTTCTCAACCCTGATCACCTCTTTGTGGATGATCCTCTCAACAGATTTCTCCTTGGTCAGGGACTCAATCCTAATTCTGAGGTTTCGAATCTCTCTCTCCAGGCGGGAAATGCTGGCACCCTCATTGTCAATGTCAGTGCGAAGCCCAGTGATGAGTTTGTCAACTTTAGAGTCTCTCTCAACTTTCAAAACCTCCTCAATGACAATCTTTTCCTCAACAGGTTTTGGGCAGTTCTCAAGTTCATAAATTCTAGCCTTGATTTGTCTCAGTTCTGTCTCCACCAGGATCTTCTTCTGCCGATCCACAAGCTCAAGCTTTTTCTCCAGTTCCAGGATTATAGATCTCATTTGCTGCACCTCCAGTTCTAGCTGTCGTCGAACCTTGATGGTCTCTTCCAAAGTCCTGACTAACCTCTCATGACTCTGAATCTGACTGGGATCTGTCTGGAGACGCACAATTTCTTGGACCACAACTCTTTCCTCTGGTTTCTGTCTCTCCAGCACAATGTACTTGTTTTGAAGATCAAAAACATTCTCTTCCACCGTTCGGCGACATTGAATTTCCTCTCTGACTTCCTTCCTAAGGCGTTCGGCTTCTTTCTCCAAAAGAGGATCATTTTCATACCTTATCAACTCTTTGGTCACCACTTTGGTTTCCACCTTGGATCTTTCCGCCTTCCACTCATCCCTGTCCTTGCGCAGACGAATCACCCGACTCGTAGTAGAATCATAGTTGGTACGCAAAATGGTAAGCTGCTCATTCAGCCTCTTAATTTCTCTGACAATCTCAGGGCTCCTCTCTTCTTTCACAACCTCTCGAGTCACCTCCTTCAGCTCAACTTTGGGTTTCTCGGCACGCAGAGTCTTCAGATCCACCATGATCAAATTAATCTCACTTTCAATGCTAGTGCGGCGTTTGCCTATTTCGAAAAGTTCGTTTCTCAGCCGTCTAAGCTCCATCTCTGTCTCAGGATCAATTCTGTAGATCTCATGAATGATCTCATTGAACTCGATCTTCTGTCTGATGGTCTCTACTTGGGAGTAGCGGACCTGAAGGCTGGAGATCTCTTTCATCAAAATACTGTACTCTTGGATCAGCTCTTCCAGGGTCACACGAAGAGTTCTGGACTCTTGTAAGAGGTCGGCATCTTGTTCCACCCTCTTCACCTCTTTGATGATAGTTTTGGGTTGTATGGTTGGAATAATCCTCTCCAAGTTATTGATCTGACTCCTAATAACGAATATTTCATCATTCAGGTTCTTGCATCTGATACTCTCATCTGATATCTCACTCTTAAAGCTCATTACAGCTTTCAGCATTTCTGGGTCCTTTTCAAGCCTCACAACCTCTTTAAGGATCACCCTTTCCTTTATCACAGGCTTCTTGTTCTCCAGGACAGTTACCTCTGTTCGGATGTTAACGGAATTACTCTCAAGCACTCGAATTTCCTCCTTTAGTTTAAGTATGAGCTCCCTAATCCTCGCTGCTTCCACATCCAATTTGGGGTCACGCTCAATTTCTGTTACCACCTTTGTCACCAACCTGGGCTTTACTTCAACAACTTCTCGCTCACGACTGACAATTCTTTGCTTGAAAATCTCAATTTCGGACTGCATTTCGGATCGCTTGTAGATCTCGTCTGCTATCCTCTTCTTTAGCGCCTCCAAGTCAGCCTCGATCTTCGGATCACGATAGTAATGCACAGTTTCCTTTTCCTCCACTCGCTCCACACCTCTGCGACTCTTCAGGGACACCAGTCGTTTCCTTTGGGACAATAGATCATTTTCAGCATGGGCACGACGAGATATTTCCTCAACAAGCTCTTGCTTCAAGCCGTCAACTTCCTCCATTTCTCTCTGCTGACTTTGCATCTGCAGCTGCTGCTTTACGACCACATGGTTCACAATTTCTTCATTCTGATCATGGGGTACAAACACAGATTCATTGGGTTAGTTAGGAAGTTCATGGTTCTCTCTGAGAATTATCCATTGCAAAAATGACTGTTGAAAAATGGTACCTTATTGATGAGATCTTTGGCCAAGTACAGTTGATTTAAAAGCTGGTTATTCTCAGCAGATACTTCGGAGTATAGATTCACAACATCCTTTTCCTAAAAAGTAAACAATTATACAGATAGTTAAAAGGGAACCTAAATGGTAGGTATATCCTGGACATTATGGAACCCAGCCTACCTTTTTCTTTACAAATTCAGCCAGGGTTAAGTGATCAAGTCCTTTTGAATTAATTTCAGGCCTTCCCAATGCACTGCGGTATTTGTTAGAATTGACCTCATACTCCTGAAGACACAGACACAACAGATAATTTGCATTGAAATTAAATTTGAAATGTAGAGCTGACGCAAAAAGTCATTGGGAAATCTATTGTGCGCTGATTCTGTATCGCTTTTCTCTCTTGAATTGAATCTGAACTTAGTTTTTTTACAGCAGATGGTGCTCTAGGCTCGTTTTTTTTAACACAGGCTGCTCTAGGCTACTTTTTAACCATACATTAACGGTCATGACTCCAGCTCTACTGAAATGCATTGTAATATCAGTTCAAGTTCAAGATGGCCAACACACATTAAGAACGCTCTGCAGCTCTTCAGAAAGTTTCTTGATCCGGTGTACATCGTCCTGCTTCCTCTTGATGTCTTCAACTGCTCTCTGCAACCGAAAACAAATCGAAACTATTAAATTCTCTGCACCACTAAAAAGAACTAAACTTAAAGTTGTTTTTACACAGAATTATTAATAGGTTGTTGTTATATTCTAAGATATAGACTTAAAATAATATTAATTATTTTAAAATATCAAATAATACAAATGCAAACCCAACAATACAACTTTATACTGACCATCTGAGAGTTTTGCTTGGCATAGATCTGCGTCATACTTTCACCAGGCTGAACCTTGTTGTTGGGCATGTTGATGAGGAAAGCAGTGAGCGACTGGTTGGCGCTCTGAAATTCCTGGTACTTGCTGACAGCTTCTTTCAACAAAGTTGCCCTAGTAAGTAAATACAGATGCAGTTCAAATGTCAGAAGAATTATTTCTTGAAAAAGTCTTAAATAAACAATTAATAATAATAAAAAGTTAAAAAAAAAGACCATGATATTTGTAAAGTCATAGTCGTCATTTTGACCATTCTCATATAAGACGTCCTATTGTCACATCATATTTACATTCAAAGCTACTACTGCAATGGTCTTAAACTCAATTTGTGGAGGGCCACAACTCTGCACAGTTTAGCTCCAACCAGCTCAAACTCACACCTGCTTAATAGTCCATACTAGTCTCGAACATCTTAATTAGTTGGATCAGGTGTGTTTACTTAGGGTTGGAGCAAAACTTCGGGAATCGAGTTTGAGACCTATGACCTATGAATATGATATTTTTGGTAATACAGCCTATAAATGTGTAGTTAGGCTATGTAACACCACCCGCAAATCTCTGCGATTCACTTTCACTTTCTCAAACAGGGTAAAAGCTTTTTCACAGCACTGAATATGTTGTTTTGAAAGTCATATCTAATGGAAAGTTGTGTTTTTGCCAACAGAAATTAATATTTGTGATAGCAGGAAGTTGCTAGGCAACAGAGGCATGAATATTTAGGCCCAATCCCAATTCTATTTTTGTACCCCTTCCCCCTTGAAACAGAGTGTGAAGGGGAAGGGCTTCAAAATGTAACCCTATGAAATGGGACAGCACTACAACACCTGCACACGTCATCATATGTCATCATGAGCTCTTGCTTTATATGCTTTTCGCGACTGCTGTAGTTATTCCAGTCGTGTTATTTATTGGTGTTTATCTTCAGGAAATCACTGAAGGCATATATCATGTTATCTTAATGATCTAATGTGGCAATAAGATTGTAACTATACTGCGCATTTACACAGTGGCCATATTCATCTATGTAAACACACCAAAACAACATTACCATTATAGCAAACATTGTATAAACGTCCTTCCCAGCCACTAGACTTTTCTGACAGGGGATTCGAGTGTCAGAATGTTGTGGGACTGCTATACAGGAGTTATTATTGATTATAGATAACCAAATTTAGCTGTTTTTATTTTAGCGTTTTTTTTAAAGCATGATGGTAAAACACGAACGCGGTTATGAATGTATTAAAACATGTGCTTGTTGGTTGTAAAAATTCATAATAATGATAAAAAATATTAATTTGTGGATCTCCTTCCTTCCGTGTGCAGCCATGCTGCTGTTGTAGCTGGTGTATTCTGGGAAATTTTCTTACCCCTTGGTTTCAAATCTCTCTTTCAAGGGGTATTAAGCCCTTCCCCTTAACCCTACGCCAAGGGTCATCAACTATATTTGTCAGAGGGCCAGAGTTTTACCAGACAGTCTCCTTGGGGGGGCCGGACCCCCAAGAAGAAAATCAAATAAAAATCTAATTTTGGCTTAACATTATGTTTAATGTTTATACTTTTTAATTCTTATACTTTTGCAATTTTTTTTGACAGATATTGCGATTTTGATTTGCGATTTAATTTTGTAGTCAAGTGAATAATTCAATAATCTGTATTTTAGCTTCTTACTGCTAAAATGCAGTGAGTGTTAAAAAAAGGAGCTTAAAAGATATTAACTTATATTAGCAAACATCTCTGAAATTGTACTTATATGTGTGTGTGTGTGTGTGTGTGTGTGTGTGTGTGTGTGTGTGTGTGTGTGTGTAATGAAAGATAATACATTTGTATATTAAAAGTATATTTTCATTTGTTTATTATAAATTTATAATTTAAATATTATTATAAATTGTATGTATTAAATAGTGTGATAAGCAATTTGACAAAATGGTTTAAAATATATTTTGGTACATCAAAAAGTGTGTTTATGATAACCATCCGACAAGATAATGCAGCAAAAATTAATTCCTAAAATGTCACTAAAATGTAATATTTATACCTCATAATTAAATAGAAAATCAGGCGAATAACTGCAAAAATAACCCATTCAAAAAGCTGGCTACAGGCCTGAAGGTGTAATGTTATAAGAATGTTTATTAACTGATAAAGAGAAAGTTTAATAAAGACTTCCGATTGTTTTAGCCGTAGTGCAAATGAAACACGTCTCATGAGTATTAATAAAAGATGCAGCACAGGCTGGAGTTTTTCTGACAAACTGTTTCAACCGAAATTGCACCTGTTACTCTGAGAGATCAGGAGAACTGTAACTGTACGTTCACACCGAAAGCGGCGAGAGCGTCAAAGTAGCCGGAAGTCATTAATTTTCAATGGGAGCAGGCGGCGATAAGCGGCGAGGAGCAGTGCGGCGCATCTTCGCCGGTGTGGGCGTCGAGGAGAGTTGAAATCAAGTCAACTTTATGGTAATGAGCTGTGACGCGGTTCGGCGGCAACCAATCGGAATGTAGAAGTCCACCGCTTGAAAGGAGTCAGAGAACACAGTCACTGTGAACTTTGGTTCCGACCACAGTTGTTCCCAAGGGTTTGATTATTGCGGTTGCTGGATTTCCAATTATTTGCAATGTTTTCCTCACAGGAACATACATTAAAAAAAGTTACTGGCAAGTTACTAATGTGCATCAATGTTATATATATTTTTTTTCTTAAAAAAAAAAGCGGGAATTTCATGCGACAATACAAAACAGTATTGCTGCTTCAGAATATTTCAGGCAGATGGACACATATTGGAGCAAAGCCAAATGCAACTTGATCTTCTGTAGTTAAGTGAATTTAATAATAAGTGTGCAACATGTTCACGATAGAAAGCATGTTTTACGCGGGAATGTAACTGATATCATATGCAGCAACGGCTCCTTTAAGTACGAGATCAATGTGTAGCGAATTTTGACGCTCTCGCTGCCGGAGCTAAAGGCAGACAGCGTTGTTGCCAGGGCGGCCAGAGCGACCTTTGACGCTCTCGCTGCTTTCGGTGTGAACGCACAGTAAGGCAGGGATGATATACTTTTGCATTTAACTGTTTATTCTGCGTTAAAGCGGGGAAAACACGAGCATTAACGCCATGATTATGATGACGTGACTTACACTTTTCGTTGAAAAAGCTCTTTATGTCCTTTTCGGCCGCCATCCTCACCTGTGTGTGTCACAGACCTCACACACCTCATTCTTGCACGTGAAATTTACCCGCGCTGTTTTGGCGCTGCTTTCCTGAAGCCTCTCACATGACAGCAGGGAAAGGCACAGCCTTTCTAGGTTAACATGTCTAGGTTAATATTGACAGCGTGATTTTTTTTAAGTGAATTAAATTATTGGTGGGGACATTTCAATAGTTGGTCCTCCTCGGCGTCCCCTCCGTCCAAGCTAAATCTACACCCCTGCTTTTTTTAGCAAGACGCTCCTCATGTAGCCGTTCGCGCTTTCCTGTTTGTTATTGTGGGCGTTTCGCATAGTTCGGTTGCGCAATTCTGATTGGGCAGTACGAAAGTGTGCTCACTCGATTGGCTAGTAAGGCCAATCGAGTGAGTAAGGCCAATGTTCATCAGCGACTCCAGCCACCCAAGCCATAGACTTTTCTCTCTGCTACCCTCAGGCAGACGGTTCCGCAGCATCCGGTCACGCACCAGCCGACTGAAGGAAAGTTTCTTCCCTCAGACTATCAGGCTGATGAACACTTAACACAGCCCACACAAACTCTTCCACACCCCACACTGCACACCATCAAGATGTAGCATGCACTGCACTTTAACAAATCCATACTACGTATCGCTGTCAACATTGCCAATTTTACATTGTCTTGTTTTTTTGTGAGTATGTTGTTGTATTTACACTGTCTGTATTTTGCACTGTCTGGAGCCAGCACCTAAGCTTTTCACTCATCATAGCACACGTGCTGCTGATCATGTGACAATAAAAGTGATTTGATTTGATAAGGCTGTCACACACAGACGACTGTCACACAGACGCCAGTCATGCATTTGCTCTGAGCGTGGGAAGTCCTCTTGCAATTAGCTAATCGCAACGTTCCAAATCACGATTGCGATTCGATTTCGATTAATTGCACAGCCCTAGTGTGGACCACTATTTTCTTTTAGATCCTCACAACTTTGGAATCCAGTCGCGGGCCGGATTGAATGGCTCAGCGGGCCGCCAGTTGATGATCAGTGCCCTACGCCTTCAAGCTAAAGAGACTTCTACCCCTTCACGTGAATGCGCAAAACAAGGGGTAGGGGTAAGGGCTAAGGGGTAGAATTGGGATTGGGCCTTAAAGTAAAATTAGCAGACACTGAAATGAATGCAGTAACTTGCGATGGTAGAAATACTCACAGCTCTTCTGTGTTTTGTAATTTTAATAAAGTAACAATGTTAGAAAGAAAAATACACACATTTAGTAAAATTCAGTGAATTATAGACCTATTTCAACAAAGTTATTAAATGGCAAAAATAAAAAACAGTCAAAATGACCGCCTCGGTAGTTCTAGTGCAGAGATGTAATAATGTAATTTGGCCCACCATCCCATTTGAGGAGAGAGGGAATGCTGGGGATTGGGTTGGGGTGAATATCTTTGACAGAGATTATCACTTCAAATTTAGTTTGTTTCCATTGTGTTATCAATGGGATTGTTTGTATTTTTACTGTAATAAATTCAGTCTAAAAAACAAATATATACTGCATTAGTTAATATAATTTAAAACAATGTTTATAGGGGGCGTCACGGTGACACAGTGGGTAGCACAATCGCCTCACAGCAAGAAAGTCGCTGGTTCGAGCCCTGGCTGGGTCAGTTGGCATTTCTGTGTGGAGTTTGCATGTTCTCCCCGTGTGGAACCCAGCATTTTTTACAGTGTAATAAAAAGTTTGGGCACCGCTGCTCTAGTGTTAAGCGGGCAGACGCAGCGGGACGCCTCACCTCTGCTGCAGCTGGCTGTTGATGTTGGAGTATCGGTTCCTCAAGCGCTTGACTTGGCTCTCCTGATGGCGGATATCCGGGCAGAACTCCTGAAAGCTCTTCTGCAGGGAGCTGCACGTCTGCTCGGTGGCCTCCAGCTCACCGTTCAGCTGCTGAATGTCTTCCTTCCTGGATGCAACGTCCTTACTCAAGAGCTGAGGAAAAATAAATGTAAAAAGGTAAAGCGTCAGAGAGATGAAAGAGTGTGTTTTCTACAGGTGGTTTGTCAAGCCCACTCACCTGTGTGAGGCACACTCAGAATTGCATAAATATGGGTGAACAACTCTATCAAATCCTACAGATAAAGTGTGTGTGCAATGAGTGTGTACCTGCAGTTCTCTGGAGTGGTTGCGGATGGCGTTGTCTTCGTCTAACAGCCCTGAATCTGCACACAGCCGATCCTCGAAGTCCGTCAGCACACCGTCCACCATCCTGATCTGCTTCTCCAGGAACATGGCGGACGTGGCCCTGAGGTAACAAACCTTACACTCAGAACAATTTCATCCCAGTCCAAGGGGGTGTTTCCCAAAACTATCATTAGCCAACTAAGGTCGCAAGTTCTATCATTAATAGGAATAAAAGTGATTTGATTTGATTTGATTTGAATGTGAAGATTCACTCAACTCACAATTTGGTTCAATTCTATTCAATAGTCTACTTGATTCAAAAGTCTAATGATGCAGACTTAATATGTCTTAAATTGCATATTTTTTGGCAACAGTCAAACTTACTTCAACTGAATTCGGAGACTATTTTCGACAATATATATATTTTTTGGAACCCTCATATTTTAAAATAGTTGTACCTCAGCCAAACATCGTCCGATATTACCAAAGTATACATCATTGGAAAGCTTATTAATTCAACTTCATGTTATGTAAGAATCTGAATTTCCCAAAAATGACACTTATGACTGGTTTTGTGGTCTAGGGTCACATATTTGAAGCATTTTGAAGAAATGTTGTTTTCCTTTTGTGAAAATGTCATTAGAATAGTGAATAACGAGGCTTAACGCATTATAACAGTGCTTTTAAAAGACCAAACTCAGTAAACACATTAATAATAAAGTATAGCACAGTTTGCTGTTTAAAAACTGGCCTAGAGCTCCATCTGCTGTTAAAAACTGGCCTAGAGCTCCATCTGCTGTTAAAAACTGGCCTAGAGCTCCATCTGCTGTTAAAAACTGGCCTAGAGCTCCATCTGCTGTTAAAAACTAGCCTAGAGCGCAGTCTGCTTTTAAATACTAGTCTAGAGCGCCCTCTACTGTTAAAGGCTAGTCTAGAGCGCCCTCTACTGTTAAAAACTAACCTAGAGTGCCCTCTGTTGTTAAAAACTAGTCTAGAGCGCCTCTACTGTTAAAGACTAGTCTAGAGCGCCATCTGCTGTTAAAGACTAGCCTAGAGCGCCGTCTGCTGTTAAAAAAATAACCTAGAGTGCCGTCTGCTGTTAAAGACTAGTATAGAGCGCCCTTTACTGTTAAAGACTAGTCTAGAGCGCCCTCTACTGTTAAAAACTAACCTAGAGTGCTGTCTGCTGTTAAAAACTAACCTAGAGTGCCCTTTGCTGTTAAAGACTAGTCTAGAGCGCCCTCTACTGTTAAAAACTAACCTAGAGTGCTGTCTGCTGTTAAAAACTAACCTAGAGTGCCCTTTGCTGTTAAAGACTAGTCTAGAGCGCCCTCTACTGTTAAAAACTAACCTAGAGTGCCGTCTGCTGTTAAAAACTAACCTAGAGTGCCGTCTGCTGTTAAAAACTAACCTAGAGTGCCCTTTGCTGTTAAAAACTAGTCTAGAGCGCCCTCTACTGTTAAAAGCTAGCCTAGAGCGCCGTCTGCTGTTAAAAAGTATTCTAGAGCGCCCTCTACTGTTAAAAACTAGCCTAGAGCACCGTCTGCTTTTAAAAACTAACCTAGAGTGCCCTCTGCTGTTAAAAACTAGTTTAGAGCGCCCTTTACTGTTAAAAACTAGCCTAGAGCGCCGTCTGCTGTTAAAAACTAGCCTAGAGCGCCCTCTACTGTTAAAGACTAGCCTAGAGCGCCGTCTGCTGTTAAAAACTAGCCTAGAGCGCCCTCTACTGTTAAAAACTAGTTTAGAGCGCCCTCTACTGTTAAAAACTAGCCTAGAGCGCCGTCTGCTGTTAAAAACTAGCCTAGAGCGCCCTCTACTGTTAAAGACTAGCCTAGAGCGCCGTCTGCTGTTAAAAAACTAACCTAGAGTGCCGTCTGCTGTTAAAAACTAGTCTAGAGCGCCCTTTACTGTTAAAGACTGGCCTAGAGGTCCCTCTACTGTTAAAGACTAGCCTAGAGCGCCGTCTGCTGTTAAAAACTAGCCTAGAGCACCCTCTACTGTTAAAAACTAACCTAGAGTGGCATCTCCTGTTCAAAACTAACCTAGAGTGGCATCTGCTGTTCAAAACTAGCCTAGAGCGCCATCTCCTGTTAAAAACTAACCTAGAGTGGCATCTCCTGTTCAAAACTAGCCTAGAGCACCCTCTGCTGTTCAAAAATAGCCTAGAGCACCCTCTGCTGTTTAAAAATAGCCTAGAGCACCCTCTGCTGGTAAAAACTAGCCTAGAGCACCCACTGCTGTTAAAAACTAGCCTAGAGCGCCCTCTGCTGTTATACACTAGCCTAGAGCGCCGTCTGAAAATTTGCATTAGAGAAAAAACATCCCATGAGTAATCTAGAGCAAAAGAAGCTTTTAACCCAAAGAGAAACAGACACAATGAAAACTCAATCGTTAGCTCCGCCCACACTGCATGTCCCTACTCCACCCACTTGTAGCAACATTTATCATCAACACAACATCCATATTTTTATACAGTCTATGGTTTTAACTAACATGGTTCCAACGATGGATGTGTGACATTTATCATAATGTTTATTTCCCAAACGATGCATCATGCTATTGTAGTTTAGTCGTGAGTTACTTTGTTGCAGATGGTGTTTGTTTTCTTACTTCTTGTGGTAAAGGTCTGAGAGGGCGCTGATGTCATCGATCTTGTTGTTGACTTTGCTCAGTTTCAGAGGCAGCGAGGATGTGGTGGGCCCCAGGGGCTTCTGGGAGATCAGGGGCTGCATGTCCCTCTGAGCTGAGGCTTTCTCTGCCTCCAGATTCTTCAGAACCAACGCAAAACTCTGCAGATCAAAACAAACAACACAGTCAGTGTTATTTATTTATGAGGTTTACATGGGTTTTAAATCCCTGACCAACTAAGAAACTACATTTGGACTCATACTTTTAGATTTTATAAATTTTGATTTACAAAGGACATCATCTTTACTGATTTTATTGTTTTGCTAATTACAATTTTTTTTTGTTTACATTTTTTTTGTTTTGTTGAACTTTTGTGTTACTAACCTAGCCTGGCTATGGTTAAAACTTGCCTAGATCACCATCTGATGTTAAAAGCTAGCCTAGAGCACCGTCTGCTGTTAAACACTAGCCTAGAGCGGCATCTGCAGCTAAAATCTAGCCTAAAGTGGCATCTGCAGTTATAAACTAGCCAAGAGCGGAATCTGCTGTTAAAAACAAGCGAGCGGCATCTGCTGCTAAAAGCTAACCTAGAGCAACATCTGCTGTTAAAAACTATAGCCTAGAGTGCATCTGCCATTTAAAACTACCCTAGAGCAATATTCATTGTTAAAAACTAGCCTAGAGCGCCGTCTACTGTTCAAAATTAGACTAGAGCATCATCTGCTGTTAAAAACTAGCCTAGAGCACCCTCTGCTTTTAAAAACTAGAGCATTGTCTGCTGTTAAAAACTAGCTTAGAGCGGCAACTGCTCTTAAAAACTAGTCTAGAGCGCTACTCGTTGTTTTGAAAGTAGTCTAGAGCGCCATCTGCTGGTAAATACTAGCCTAGAGTGTAGTCTGCTGTTAAAAACTAACTGGGAGCACTGTCTGCTGTTAAAAACTAGCCAAGAGCGCCGTCTGCTGTTCAAAACTAGCCTAAAGCTCCGTCTACTGTTCAAAATTAGCCTAGAGCATCATCTGGTGTTCAAAACTGGCCTAGAGCACTGTCTGATGTTTAAAACTAGCCAAGAGCGCCGTCTGCTGTTCAAAACTAGCCTAAAGCTCTGTCTACTGTTCAAAATTAGCCTAGAGCATCATCTGGTGTTCAAAACTGGCCTAGAGCACTGTCTGCTGTTTAAAACTAACCTAGAGCACCCTCTGCTGTTAAAAACTAACTGGGAGCATTGTCTGTTGTTAAAAAAACTAGCTTAGAGCGGCAACTGCTGTTAAAAACTAGCCTAGAGCGCCATCTGCTGTTAAAAACTAACTGGGAGCATTGTCTGTTGTTAAAAAAACTAGCTTAGAGCGGCAACTGCTGTTAAAACTAGCCTAGAGCACCCTCTGCTGTTAAAAACTAACTGGGAGCATTGTCTGTTGTTAAAAAAACTAGCTTAGAGCGGCAACTGCTGTTAAAAACTAGCCTAGAGCGCCATCTGCTGTTAAAAACTAACTGGGAGCATTGTCTGCTGTTAAAAAACTAGCTTAGAGCGGCAACTGCTGTTAAAAACTAGCCTAGAGCGGCAACTGCTGTTAAAAACTAGCCTAGAGCGCCATCTGCTGTTCAAAACTAGCCTAGAGCACTGTCTGCTGTTTAAAACTAGCCTCGAGCACCCACTGCTGTTAAAAACTAGCCTAGAAAATTGTCTGCTGTTAAAAACTAGCCTAGAGCGGCAAATGCTGTTAAAAACTAGCCTAGAGCGCCATCTGCTGTTCAAAACTAGCCTAGAGCACCATCTGCTGTTAAAAACTAGCCTAGAGTGTAGTCTGCTGTAAAAAAACTAGTCTAGAGCGCCATCTGCTGTTAAAAACTAGTCTAGAGCGCCATCTGCTGTTAAAAACTAGTCTAGAGCGCCATCTGCTGTTAAAAACTAGCCTAGAGCGCCGTCTGCTGTTAAAAACTAGCCTAGAGCGCCATCTGCTGTTAAAAACTAGCCTAGAGCGCCATCTGCTGTTAAAAACTAGTCTAGAGCGCCATCTGCTGTTAAAAACTAGCCTAGAGCGCCATCTGCTGTTAAAAACTAGTCTAGAGCGCCATCTGCTGTTAAAAACTAGCCTAGAGCGCCATCTGCTGTTAAAAACTAGTCTAGAGCGCCATCTGCTGTTAAAAACTAGCCTAGAGCGCCGTCTGCTGTTAAAAACTAGCCTAGAGCGCCATCTGCTGTTAAAAACTAGTCTAGAGCGCCATCTGCTGTTAAAAACTAGCCTAGAGCGCCGTCTGCTGTTAAAAACTAGCCTAGAGCATCATCTGGTATTCAAAACTAGCCTAGAGCGCCATCTGCTGTTCAAAACTAGCCTACAGCGCCATCTGCTGTTAAACACTAGCCTAGAGTGCCATCTGCAGTTAGAAACTAGCCTAGAGCATCATCTGGTATCCAAAACTAGCCTAGAGCGCCATCTGCTGTTAAAAACTAGCCTAGAGCGCCATCTGGTATCCAAAACTAGCCTAGAGCGCCATCTGCTGTTCAAAACTAGCCTACAGCGCCATCTGCTGTTAAACACTAGCCTAGAGTGCCATCTGCAGTTAGAAACTAGCCTAGAGCGCCGTCTGCTGTTAAAAACTAGCCTAGAGCATCATCTGGTATCCAAAACTAGCCTAGAGCGCCATCTGCTGTTCAAAACTAGCCTACAGCGCCATCTGCTGTTAAACACTAGCCTAGAGTGCCATCTGCAGTTAGAAACTAGCCTAGAGCGCCGTCTGCTGTTAAAAACTAGCCTAGAGCATCATCTGGTATCCAAAACTAGCCTAGAGCGCCATCTGCTGTTCAAACTAGCCTACAGCGCCATCTGCTGTTAAACACTAGCCTAGAGTGCCATCTGCAGTTAGAAACTAGCCTAGAGCGCCGTCTGCTGTTAAAAACTAGCCTAGAGCATCATCTGGTATTCAAAACTAGCCTACAGCGCCATCTGCTGTTAAACCCTAGCCTAGAGTGCCATCTGCAGTTAGAAACTAACCTAGAGCGCCATCTGCTGTGAAAAACTAGCCTTGAGCACCATCTGCTGTTAAAAACTAGTCTACAGTGGCATCTGCTGTAAAAATCTAGCCTAGAGCACCGTTTACTGTTAAAAACTAGCTTAGAGCGCCTCCTGGTGTGGGAAATGTTGCGAGAAAGCTTGAAGCTGTCTGAACAATATTAGGTTTGACTGTATATTATATTCAAGTCTGTTTCACACTACTACTCTTGTGTTGATGATAGTTTGTTTCTGACCTCCTGGTCTTTGATTCTGGCAGACAGGTCTCCGACAGGCGCGGCGCGGTCCAGTGGAGTTCGGATGCGGTTCTGCATGTCTTTCTCCAGCTTCAGCAGGTCTGAGTAGATCTGGTCCAGACGGCTGTCGATCACACCGGCCTTCGCACTGTCAGGAACAGTGGCCACAGCGACTACAACACAAACAACTCCATTTTACTCCAGTTTAATCAGTTTTAGACTTACAAACCAAAAAAATTTAAAGGCTTAACTAGGTTAATTAGGGTAATGTTAGGGTAATTCGGCAAGTCATTGTATAACAGTGGTTTGTTCTGTAGACAATGCAAAACTAATATTGCTTAACGGGGCTAATAATATTGACCTTAAAATGGCTTTAAAGCAATTAAAAACTGCTTTTGTTCTAGCCGAAATAAAACAAACAAGACTTTCACCAGAAGAAAAAATATTATAGGAAAAATGAATGTTAGTTGTGCTTTATACAGTAAATAAATCAGACCTTGTTTGACGAACTGCACCACCTCAATGTTGGGTGTTTTGGCCTGAGCCTGTAGTGCCGATCTGGTCCTCTTCAGATCTGAGAAATCTCTGCTCAGGCTGAATAGAAAACACAGATTATACAGTCATGTTAAAAGAGACACTTTTCCCCAAGTCAAATTCAAGCTCATTTAAAGCACTTTCCGGATGCAACTTTTCCAGCAAAGTACACTACCTGATAAAAGTCTTGTCGCCTATCAAAGTTTTAGGAACAGCAAATAATAAGTTGACTTCTAGTTGATCATTTTGTATCAGAAGTGGCTTATTTGAAAGGCAAAGGCCTCTAGATTACACTTATTTTACCAAAATAAAATATGATCATGCCTTGATTTTTAATTAATTAATTAGGACAGTAAGATTATAGTTAGAATAGACTAGTAGAATAGAATATAGATAGAATAGTTTATTATTACCCATTTATTAAGATAATTATTATGAAAGGGACACAATTACATTTTCATTGTCCAAAATTTTGTTTTACATTTTAAAAAACGTATCCAAAAAAACTGTTAGTCAATAATTAATTAATTAATTAAATGCATTATTATTTTAAATGTATGTTTTAATGCCATAACAGCAGCATTGGCTATATTCATGGCAACACTTGTACTAAAGTAATCAATATATAATTAACAATAATAACTATATCTTAATAATAATCATGCAATGTACAAAATATTACAAATAACAACAACACTGATTAAAAAGTCATAATATAAGATCTTTCAATTGCAAAATGTAAGCACTTTTATAATGCTTGAAAACACTAGATTAAAAATTGAGCACAAAAATATTAAATTAACCTCACTAATAAAATAAAATAAAATAAATAAATAAAATAAATTAAATTAAAAAATTAAATAAAATAATAAAAAAAAAATACCAAAATACAAAAATAAATTAAAATAAATAAATAAAATAAAAATAAAAAAATATGTTAAATTAAATAAAAAATAATTAAATTTAATTAAATACAATTAAACAAATAAATAAATACAATTAAATTAACTAAATACAATAAAATCAAACTTAAATTAAATGAAATAAATTAATTAATTAAAAGTTTTTTTTTTAAATAAATTTTTTTTTATAAAATTAAATAAAATACAAAATAAAAATAAAAAATAAAATATTTTTAAATAAATTAAGCTTGTGCTTCATCCCGCTCCATTTTTGACCATGTTAAAATATATTTTGTTGTTGAAGATATTTTATGTATGATTTTCTGTTCGAAAATAAATAAATAAAATCAAATCAAATCAAAATAAAATAAAATAAAATAAAATAAAATAAAATAAAATAAAACAAAATAAAATAAAAAAATAAAATTTAAAAATTAAATAATAATAAAATAAATAAAAATACAATAAAATTAAAAATAAATAAATACATTAAAATTAAATAAAAAAATAATTAAATTAAATTAAATACAATAAAATAAAATAAAATAAATACAATTCAAGTAACAAAATAAAATAAAATCTAAATTAAATTGAATAAAAATAAATGAATAAAATAAAAAATAAAATAAAATAAAAAATTGAATTAAATAAAAACATGAAATAAAATAAATTAAATAAAAAACAAAATAAAATAATAATAATAAAATAAATAAAATAATAATAAAAAAAATAAAATAAAATAATAAATAAAATAAAATAAAATAAATAAATAAATACATTAAAATAAAAAATTAAAAAATTAAATAAAAATAAACAAAATTAAATTAAATAAATAAATACAATTAAATTAACAAAATAAAATAAAACAAAATGTTGCCAAACATATTCTCTCAATGATGCATAACCTCTATAAAATTATGTAAATGTTAAATTATGAATAATAGTTATTGTGGTTATGAAGGAAGCCAGCCATTGACTACATTTCTTTTCAAAGATCTGTGTGTTTGTAATGGGAGTGCAAGTGTTTGTGCATGTGCATTATTCTGAAGCATTGGTTTTCAGCTGGCGGTTCTTCTTTATAGCCTCAAGTGTTTTCTTACCTGTCCACCTTGTCGATGGCAGCAGAATCAGGCGGAGGGATCATGAAACAGGCTCCGGGGATCAGTTTGGTGTCTCCGCTGCTGGATTTGACCTCCCACATCTGCTCTCTGGGGCTGGAGACCAGTGTTACCTTCTCACCGCGCTTCACCGAGTCCTGCAGGGGATATAAATGTGTTACAACCACACATACTGTAACTGCTGATCAACGTAAAGAGGTCATGAACTACCTCAGATTTGATTTCGATTAGTCTCTGATGATTCAAGATCATTTACTTCAGAGAACATCATCACCTAAAAGCATTTTACTATTTTTGATGCTGTTTTTGACTCTCATAAGAACGCTTAATTGATAGTTTTCAGTCATGTGACCCATGCGGAGACTCCATAGAAATGGTGGCATGGTGGCATATCAGAGCTCAAAAGAGGGCAAATTTTTGATGCGCGTCATACTGGTGCATCTGTGATCTATCAAGTATTTTTCAAGTGTTTGCCAAGATTCCAGTGTGTTTGTTGACCCCAGAGGGTTCATAATGAAGCTGCAGAAACTGTCGTAAACACACGTCTAGTCTGAGCCCTTCCCCTGGAGAATCCTCATTCTATAGCGATCACTGATTGGCTACTGTACTAGAAGGCGGGGCTTCATTCGCCATATTGACCATTACACTTTTCCCCATTCAAAACTATACGAGTGACACGTCTTGCGCTTTAAATAGTCTAGTGTTTAAGAGACAGTTCACCCAAAAATGAAAGTTTACTCACTATTTACTCTCGCTCAAGTGATTCCAAAGCCTTTATAAGTTTCTTTTATCTGTTGAACACAAAAGAAGATATTTTGAAGAATGCTGAAAACCTGTAACCATAGACTTCCATATAGCAGCATTTGTTTTTCCTACTATAGAAGTCAATGGTTACAGGTTTCCAACATTCTTCAAAATATCTTCTTTTGTGTTCAACAGAAGAGTAAACGATGACAGAACGGTCATTTTTGGGTGAACTGTCCCTTTAATGTGTTTGTGTGTTTGTGTGTGACCTTGTCGGTGGTCCAGTCGCACAGAGCGACGGCGCTGATGGATCTGCCGGTGGTGGATCTGCGCAGATGTAGAGGAGCGATGGAGGAGCTCAACTCTCTCAGATCCGCCAGACGCTGCTCGTTCCTCAGCATGGACCGCTCCTCCGCCTGCACACACACACATACACACACGTTAGCAGATGCAATGAAACGACACATTTCCCAAACCTGTCAACACTTCAGGTTTTCTCAAGATTCTCCTGTATTTAACCATTCTATCCTGACATCGTCTAGGGCTGCACGGTACATCGTTATAGCATCGATATCGCAATGTGTGTATCCGCAATAGTGACATCGTATGATTAGATTATTTATTAAAGGGCACCTACGATGAAAATCAACTTTTGTAAGTTGTTTGGACACAACCGTGTGTGTGTGTGTGTGTGTGTATATATAGTGTGTCCACAGTCATATTGCAGTGATATAAAGACAATGGGCTCTATTTTAACGATCTAGGCGCAAAGTCTAAAGATCACATTAAGGGTGTGTCCGAATCCACTTTTGCTATTTTAAGGATGGAAAAATACACTCTGCACCCGACGCATGGTCTAACAGGGTTGTGCTTATTCTCCTAATGAGTTATGGGTGTGTTTTGAGAATAAACCAATCTCATCTCCCGTTCCCTTTAAGAGTCAGCTGCGTCACGCCATTGTACGTTTGCTATTTACATGGCGGACTTTGTAAGTGGAAAAACTGAACGCTTCACTAATGAGAAAACAGTTAAACAGAGCATCTGCAGCGTGAGGATAAAGAACGAGCCTCCTCCAATCTGCCTTTACTTTCACTTTTACTTCCCCTCTCTTTCATGGATAAGGAAACGTGTTGTACACACAGACATTCATTAGCCTACATAATAAATTTAGTTTGTTAAGTGCTAAGATGCGTTTCAAAACTATTTATAATTTCAGTTCTAATTTCCAAGTGAACAATAATAACGAAGTGTGGTCAAACAACTGAGTTATAGCCACATACACACGCTATGCCCCATATGGTCCAAAACCTGACAGGTGGACAAATCTTGTTTTTAATAAACAAATATAAATATGCATATAATAAATAATACTGATAATAATAATAACATTATACTAAAGCAAGTTGTCGTTAATAAACTGAAAAAGCCCCCCCAGATGTAGGCATGGAGGCAGTGTAATAACTTTTGTAATATTTTAATCCTTTATGTTTCATTTGTTAAGATATCTTTTCTAGACCGAAACCCGCATGAGTCCACAAAGTAGCGCAAATGGATTTGCTATTTAAACAACGTGGCGGAAAACAAGAAAATTAAGGTTGCGTCGGTCTGAAAATAGTAACATGTCGGGGCAAACAGGTCTTGCGCCTTTATTGCGCCGCGTGTATGATAGGCCCCAATAAGTCTCTTTTTTAAATTTCCTGTCATCAACGTGACGAAGGAGTGCGGCTTCCCCGCCAACCGAATTAATTGACAGGTGCCATGTTTCTATAATAACATGTATACACATGTCCCCAGAAATAAACTGGGATTAAAATATCTGTTCCGACTCTCTCTAAGTTTAAAACAGAGCATGTGTGTAATAAAGACAGTAAAATCGCTGTAATTCTTAACCACTATAATTATTACTAATGGATGGTCAGGAACAGCCTTAACCAATAAGCGAGGTAAGCAGTCGCTTAGAGCCCCAGGGAATTAGGGGCCCCCGACCAATGCCAAGAAGCCCATATTAATTATATAGCTCTTTTATACATTTTCTATTGATTGTTGTAAAATCTGTCTATAACTGTTACGAATTTAACGTTATTACTTCTTTTCAAAACCGGGGGCCCCCATGAATAATGGAACATTCTGTACCTACACCAATCAGACACACCTGGGCTAGCAAATCAAGCTCTTAAGCAAGCTCGTGCGACAAGTTTCAAGGTTTGCTGCGTTGGAAAGTTTACGATTGGTGAACTCTAACCTGCGAAATCGCATCACGTGATCACATGACGACGAGACCAATCAAAGATCAAAACATGACCTCTATATATATATATATATATATATATATATATATATATATATATATATATATTTAAATAGTATACTTTTTAACATGCAGA